>QJNV01000906.1:0-158318 GCA_004155935.1 Monosporascus sp. GIB2 | reverse complement strand
CAACCCCCCCACCAACGAGCCACCCCATCAACGGACCGCCATTTCCCATACAAAATCAACGAAATTGCACATTTATAATTAATTAACAAAATTATATGTTAACTAACGGTTGACAGATTAATAATTAGGGACCTTAAAAAAGGCCGTATAAGAAGGATTATTTAAATATATTAACGTTTTTATGTAAAAATTAAAGGTTAAAGTTGTAAAAGTTGAATCTGAACATTTCCCCATACAATTTGTATGGCAATTTGTTAAGATTAAGTGTTATGACATAGTTGGCCGGACCTCGGAAGACGGTCTCTTGGCAAACCGTAAAACAGGACCTAAGTGGGTCAATCACGTAACATAGATTCATAAGGATTTAATAAATCCATTTAAAAACGTAATATAAATTTATAAAGATTTAATAAATTTATTTAAAATAACAACAAAATATATATATTCGTTACTCCGTAATTAAATAATAACAACTTTTAATATAACTTCGTTACTTAAAGCACTTTCGGTATTACAAAACGTAATTAAGCCATTTTATTATTATTTAAATTCCCATAATACTTTACCAACATAAACCCGTCGACTTAAGTTTAATAATTAGTTAATTAACCTAACCGTTATACGTTAAAAGTTTTTGTTTAATAATACCGTCAAACTCTGAACAATATTTCGATACCATATCCATAAGTAAGTAACTTACTTATAAAATCCCTCGGGATAATAATATGAACTTAAATAAAAAGGACCAAATTCCTACCTTAACTAAGAAAAAAATCTTTCGACGTTTGGATCTAGTAAATTAACGTATTAACTAATTAAAACGCGATAATACGGAACTTACGTTAACTTTTTAAGCAACCAAAACCCTCCTAAAGTAAGTATAACAAATCCCTAAAGGAATACCAATTCAGCCAACTTTTAATAAAGAACCTAAAGAAATTCTGAAACCCCTTAAACCTAAACCTTTTAATAAAACGTCCACTAAACTACAGCTATTTCTTACTTAATATCGAACATATTTTGGATATTTTCCAATACAACTAACTACCTTAATTACATAAGTCAAATTCGCAATAAAACAACTTTCGGGATATATAATTACTTAATTTAAACTTACTATGCGAAAACATATTATTATACCCCCAAAATAACAAAATATGGAAATGGTACGAATTTATAATAATTATAAAATATTCGAATAAACGTTACAAAAAGCTTTTAAAATAGTAAATAAAAAAAATAAAACGAAAATAAATATTTAACAACTACGCCAAAAAAATTTATTTTACAATATAGCACTAAATTTATTCAACTTTCCTCGAAACTTAATTAGGGATAAAAAGTACTAATAATTCGATTTTTTAATAGCTTTAAAAAAAACGTACAAAAAAAACTATTCAAAAAGGATCGACCACAATATCTAACCAATTATATTGCCAAAACCGTCAAGATCGACAATTAATAATACGCCTAGCGAACTCGCAATGCCAAAGGAAAAAACGACAATAAATCGCGACATCACGCCAACACCAGCGCACCAAAACGACAAAACACCGCACATGGAACGGAACCTGGACCTATGGAAATCGGTGCTATCCAGAAACAAAACAAACAACATATCGAATGTTAAAATTACGGCAAAACTGGGCATCAAGCTAAGGAATGCAAATCGCCCAAAAAGCAACAAAATAAACCCTGGACTCCCGTACCTACAGGGCAATCCTTTAACAACAAGGGAAAAACAATCGCCATAATACGACGATAACCCATTATTATAAAACCTTCCGACGAACTGAAAAAATGGCTACAGAAACACCTAAAATGGACAAAAACGGTTTGCCCTAATACCCCTAATCAACATGCTAAAAAGCACCCTTTTTACTGTCAGCAACGACAATACCCTAACCACGAAAAATGGAAACAATCCATCTACCTACGCATCACGCGTATAACGGAAGAAGGATTTGATTTCCCTGGTCAAACCGGCCGAAATAAACAAGACGAACGGTAATATCGTCACTTTCGCGCGTTACGATCCCAAGGAAAAATCGACCAAAAAGTGGCATCCTATAATTAGCCCCCAAATCTACAATATCCTCAAAAAAACCCCTTTTGCTTTTTTAAAAAATGCAACCATTAAACACAAAAGGAAAAAAAGGGCATAAAAGGGCACAATCTATCCACACGATAATTAATCGCAAATCTTCATTTTTAATTATCTATTACTATAAACCCTTAAAAAAGGAAAAAAATTATGGCTAATTTGGAACAAGCTATTAAGGATTTATAAAAAACTAACGAAAATATTCTTACTTAGGAAGCCATTTACGTTATAGAAAAACAATTCACATAATAAAATCAAAAAATACGATAACAAGCAAAAAAAATACTTCAGCTAGAAAGAAAAATTAAAACATAAAAATATCGTTATATACAACTATTAAAAGATATGGAACGTTATACGGCACGCATTAACGCGTTAAAATTATAAATAAAACGATAATATTATCTTTTTAAATAATTACGAAATCAAACGGAAAATTTCAGAAAACGGGCATATCGGCTGGAACAACCCCCAAAAAAGCCGAGCCCCCTATAAAGAAGCCGTAAGGAGGCGAAACCCTAAGGAATTAATAAAAACTCCCAAAAAAAGCTCTGGCAATAATAAAAGGCGAAGCAAACCTTATCATATTAAAAATGCGAATTAAAACATATTGATATACTGTTATGGTAAACAGCAGAGCTTTAGCAGGTAATTACATTATACCTAAAATAATTAACCGGCTTAAATTACCATAAAAATATAAAAAAAACCCTTATATTACAAATACTACTGAAAATTAACTATTCCTTTACGATAACGAAAAAATCATACGCGAAATTAATTACCTCGATATTATTATATTAAAACGACATATAATTATTAATTTCGATATAATACCGCTAAAAAATTACAACATAATCTTAAAAGTAACATAATTATATTAATACAACCCCTTAATCAATTAAATAACTAACCAGGTAAAATTTCTTTTACGATTTAACGACAAACAATAAAAAAAACGGCAAAAATTTTAACATTTAATCGAAAATAACGACAAATACCAGCATAAAAACACGACAAAAACCTTATTTACAAAAAAACGACATAAAAAAAAAAGGTATTACCGAAAAATTCGACGTATTATTATTACCATTAAAACAAAATTACGGCAATTAAATAACGATTTATAACTATTAACCCCCGAGTTAAAAAAATTAACTAATATATTATTATAATATCATAAATACAAAAAATTATTTAACAAAAAACTTAAAACAAAACTTTCCGAACATAACGAATAAAATTATAAAATTATCCTTAAAGAAAAAACATTAACCAAATTTTACCCTATTTATAACCTTAATAAAATAAAATTACGAACATTCCGAAAATATTTGGAAAACCGACTTAAAAAAAGGTAAATTCGATTATTTAAATTACCAACCGGTTATTTTATATTTTTTATACCTAAAAAAAACGGCAAACTTCGATTAATTATAAATTACTAACAACTTAATAATATTATTATTAAAAATTAAATACTATTACCTTTAATTAATAAAATAAAAAATCGTTTCTATAAAGCTTAATAATTTACCGTTTTCGATTTTAAAAATAAATATAACTTAATTCGAATTAAAAAAAGCCATAAATAAAAAATAACGTTTCGAATAAAATACGGTTTTTATAAATATCTTATTACCTTTATAAAACTTATTAACGTATCCGTAATATTTCAGCAAATAATTAATTATATATTCCGAAAATATTTTAACATTTTTATTATATATTACCTCGATAATATTTTTATTTTTTCGGAAACTAAAAAATAACATAAAAAATATATCTATAAAATATTATAATTATTTTAAAATATTAACTTACTAATTAACGTAAAGAAAAACTAATTCCATATTTAAAAAATAAAATATCTAAATTATATTATTATTTTTAAACATATTAAAATAAACCTTAAAAAAATCGCTATAATATTCAATTAAACATAACTTATTACGATTAAAAAAATATAAACTTTTTTCGAATTCGTTAATTACTATCGAAAATTTATCAAAAACTTTAACCGGATAACGAATTTTTTCAACATTTTTATACGAAAAAAATAAAAATTCTAATAAACAATAAAAATAAAAAAAATATTCTAATAATTTAAGGAAATAATTACAAACTAACCAATATTAATTATATATAATCCAAATCGCTTAATAAAACTAAAAATTAATACGTTAAATTATACGTTAAACGTAATAATTAAATAATTAAATAATTAAAATATATTATATTTTATTACTTTTTTTTCTTATAAATTACAAAAACCCGAATTATAATACGTTATTTTTAATAAAGAATTTTTGGTTATTATTAAAACATTTCGCGAATTTAAACATTTTATTAAAAATAACTAATATTAAATTAAAATTTATACGAATTACAAAAACCTTATTTAATTTATTACGATTAAAAAATTTACAATACGATAATTTCGTTATGCCAAAAAACTAACCGAATATAATTTTATTATTATCTACCGTAAAAGCTTAAAAAACGGAAAAACCGATATATTTAATAAATAACCAAACTTAAAAAAAAATAATCAAAATTAATTATGCAATATTTAATATTACAACAAAAAAACATTTACGTTCCCGCCAAATTACAATAATACGGAAAACAATACCAAATATATATTAAAAAATTAAATAATATAACAAAAATTTACCAAAAAAAATTAATAAAATACAAATCCCAAAAAAATATCAAAAAAACCTAATACGAAAAATACATAAACACCCCCTACATAAACACCCAGGAATCCACAAAACTCTTAAACACCTTTAACGTATATATTCCTTTCCTAAAATAAAAAATATAATGCAAAAAATTCGACGCTAATATAATATCTATAATAAAACAAAAGCATAACGACATAAACCTTATGGAAAATTACAACCATTACCAATTACAAAACGATTATAAAATTCCATCATTATGAACTTTATTATTAAACTTTATTTATTAAAAAACCCAATTACGAACATATATTATAACAACATTTTTATAATCGTTAATCGATTTATAAAATTTTCTTATTTTTTATTTTATAACGAAAATACAAACGTTAAATAAATAATATATACCTTTTTTCGAAATATCTTTAACATATACGGATTACTACATAAAATTATTTCGGATAAAAACATTACGTTTATTTTAAAATTTTAACAAAACCTAATAACATAAATCGGCCTAAATTATAAATTATTTAATACCTTTTAACCTTAAATAAACGGATAAATAAAACGACAAAATTAAACGTTAAAAACATACCTACGATATTATATTAATTATAAATAAAATAATTAGGTTAAAAAATTACTAATAACATAAATAACTTATAACACCAGCTATCATAAAAACATTAAAATAACTTTGGTTACCGCTAATTTTGGATTTACTCCAAAAATTTACCGAAATTCGCAAAAAAAAAAAAAAAACATTTAATATTAAAACAATTTTTATATTTAAACAACTTAAGTAATTATACCAAAAAATAAAAATAAAATTCGAATTTATACCAAATCAAATAAAAAAACATTATAACCAAAAACGGCTAAAAAAACTAACCTTTTCGGAAGGAAAAATAATTTACCTAGCTACCAAAAACATTTAAATAAAACGACTAAATAAAAAATTCGACTTTAAATATATCGGCTTATATAAAATCATCAAAAAAATCTTAAATAACAATTATTAATTAAATTTGCCACTTAAAATCAAATTCCATCCAATTTTTTATATGTCTTTACTCGAATTAACCGTAAACACTATTAAGGTGCATATTAAATAAAACGATATAAAAATAAAAAACGAATAAAAATATAAGGTAAAAAAAATTCTTAACGTACGAAAAGAAAACGGACTTACTTAGTACTTAGTAAAATAAAAAAGTTACCCGGATACGGAAACCTTTTAGAAACCCGTTAAAAACCTTATTGGAACCTAACGATTGTTAAAAAACTTTTACCAACGGCGTTTAAAATAACATCCTAATTAATACCGCTAATAAAAATATACCCTAAGTTATTTTTATCAGAAAAACCTTACGTAACAATAACCTTAAGCTCGGCCGTTATACGAATCTTTTTCTCCTTACGTTCGAAATTTTCGAATTCGTCCAAATTTTCCATACCTTAACGAATTAATTTAACATTTTTTTCCCGCAAAAGGATTTGTTATTTGTTAATACGAACAAAACGCGCGATTTGCTCGGAAATTTCGGATATTTTGTTAATAAAATTTTTACAAAGCTTAATAAAACGTTTAGCAATTAATTACCTTTCCTAATTTAAACAATCCTTAACATAATTAATACCGTCCAAAAAAAAAAGGAACCGCTAAACCATTATAACGACGGTTGTAATATCGAACGTATTATTCGTAACGTTTTAAATTTTCGATTATAACATACCGCGTTCCCTTTTTAAAATAAAAAGTATAAAGTATAACGTTAAAACCAAATTTAAGGATATAAAAAGTAAGGGAAGCTACGCTTTTTTTCTAGTTAGGACGATTACGAGGCTTACGGTTAGAAATACGACCAAATATAATAAAAAAAAAGGAATACTTATTAAAGGAAAAAAATCTTCGAAGCGAAAATTTGGAAAAAAAAAGATCGTATTATAATACAATTGGTCGGACCTCGGAAAACGGTCTCTTGGCAAACCGTAAAACAGAACCTAAATAGGTTAGTTACGTAACATAAATTTATAAGGATTTAATAAATCCATTTAAAAACGTAACATAAATTTATAAGGATTTAATAAATTTATTTAAAAACGTAACATGGATTTATAAGGATTTAATAAATTTATTTAAAGTAATAACAAAATATATACATTCGTTATTCCGTAATTAAATAACGATAGCTTTTAATATAACTTCGTTACTTAAAGCACCCTCGGTATTACGAAACGTAACTAAGCCATTTTATTATTGCTCAGATTCCCACAGTACTTTGCCAACATAAACCCGTCGACTTAGGTTTAATAGTTGGTTAATTAGCCTAGCCGTCATATTAAGCTCTTAGGTTTATTATGGAATAATTATATTATAAAAAATCGCAAAAATATGGAGCAAATCATACAAATAACCTTAGTTATTTCTTAAACGGTTTATAAACTTTTAACAACATAAGATCGATATTCGTTACGTAATTAAAGTTTTAAAAACTAGTATATGTTTTCCCATAGAAAATTTTCCATACTTTTCGTTAATACGTTATATCTTTTTACATAATAAAGATATCCTAAAAATAATGATTTGTACGTATAATTTATGGACTTAAATAACTATGTATAAATTTTCTTTTTTATATTTTTATTATTAAGAAAGTTATGAATTTTCTTCTTTATCGGTTCAAATAGGTGAAAAATATATGGGACGGAATTTTACCGAAGATACAAAAATGAAAAAAAATTATTATATAACTATATCAGGTTCTCTACCATTTTTATTACATATAGCTCTTGAAGTTAATTATAATCCCGAAGACCGCTAATTTTGCGATTTTTATTTGATTTTTTAAAGATTGTTGAAAACATAGTGATTTTGGCGATTTGTATGGGGAAATGGCGGCGCGTTGTGGGGGTGGCTCGTTGATGGGGTGGCCGACTTATACCCTTTCAACCCATACCACGTTGTGAAAAATAACTTTGATCATTTCATATTGAAGCACGGCACATTGTTTACGATCTATGTATAATTCGTCCTCGGTATGACGCCGCAGACTCCTACTCAAGTCTTATTCTAATATCTAGCGCTACCATAAGATATCTTGATGTTCGCTTTAGGGTATCTTCTCATCGAACTAGATTGGTCTCTTACTGGAAGCCAGGAACCGTGCGTGGTCTTGCTTCTTGTTAACGAGTTTGGAGAAGCTAACCTTACGAAGGATGAGAAAGGCTGTATTTTAGGCGTTTCAGAGAAAGCTAGAATCCTCATTTCACCAAGTTCCCCAGTCAAATTTTCGAAGGAGCCAGGAAATCGAGAATTTGTTGCTGTCATAAAGTGCATTTGCAGTACTGGCACTGTTATCCCTCCGTCCGTAAGATGGAAAGCTTAAAGTTATCGAAACAACTGGATTCTTTTGGACATGAGCTTTCCCATGGACCGAACAAATTTTCGCAGCCAGCCCAAATGGGTACATTGATTGCGAGCTGGGATTCGAATAGGTGAGCAAAGTTTTCCACCCTGCAACTATCCCGTAATCGCACGAGATTCCCGCTTATGGACGGGCATTTAAGCCGCTTTAACGCATTAATTTTTAGGATTTTGCTACCATTACGATATTTTGCGCCTTTATCTTTCCAAGGTTGAATATCGGTTCAAGCCTTATTTTCCAGGCTGAGCCGAATACGCAGAAAATCATTACACGATATAATTTGCACGATAGATACTATACCCAGTATCTTCGGGCCCGATGACTGATCAATGGTATGCACGGTTAGGATCTGCAGATTGTATACCTCAGTCCCGTAGAGCCTCACTCTGAAGCCGGCTGATGCGGTAATGTTACGATCCTACAGGAGGGAGGTCTCGGAAACGGTCACTCTAGACCGAAACAGGGTCCAAGTGGGTCAAGTCACGTGATTAGTGCTCAGCAAGGATGCACTGATCACGACTGAGCAATACTGGGCACTACTTAGTAAGAATCAATTAAGTAGTAATAAGCCAGCAATACGGCATAAGGATATATACGTTCGCAATTTCTTAATTAAATAACGATAACTTTTAATACAACTTCATTACCTAAGGCACTTTTGGTATTACGAAACGTAACTAAATTACCTTATTACTTTATTACTCAAATTCCCATAATATTTTACTAACATAAACCCGTCGACTTAGGTTTAATAATTAGTTAATTAATTTAACCGTTATACGTTAAAAGCTTTTATTTAGTAATACCGTTAAACTTTAAGCAATATCCCGATAATATGTTTACTAACAAATAACTTACTTATAAAATCCCTAAAAATAATAACATAAATTCGGATAAAAAAAACCAAACTCCCGTTTTAACCAAAAAAAAAATCCTTCGACGCCTAAACCTTATAAACCAACGCATTAATTAACTGGAACGCGATAACGCGGAACTTACTTCGACCCTCCAAATAACCCGTACTTTTTTGGAACAAACCCAATAAGCCCCTAAAAAAATAACGATCCAAACTAGACCTAATAAGGAATTAGGAAAAATTTTAAAACCCCCTAAACCTAAACCTTTCAATAAAATATTTATTAAATTACAATTATTCCTTACGCAATATCGAACGTATTTCAGGTATTTCCCAATATAACTAACTACCCTAACAGCACGAATTAAATTCGTAACGGAACGATTTTCGGGATACGCAACTACTTAGTTTAAACCCGTTATACGAAAACATATTATTATACCTTCAAAATAACAAAATATAAAAATAATACGCGTTTATAATAATTACGAAATATTCGAATAAACCTTACAAAAAACTTTTAAAGTAATAAACGAAAAAAACAAAACTAAAATAAACATTTAATAATTACGACAAAAAGGATTTATTTTTAAATACGGTACGGAATTTATTTAATTTTCCTCAAAACTTAATTAAGGACAAAAAGCCTTAATAATTCGTTTTTTCGACGGTTTTAAAAAAAAAATACAAAAGGAATTATTCAAAAAAAATCGACCGCAGTACCTAACCGATTATATTGCTAAAGCTGTTAAAATTAACGATCAATAATATGCCTGGCGAATACGTAATGTTAAAGGAAAAAACGATAACAAACCACGATATCATGCTAACACTAGTGCACCTCGACGACAAAATACTGCACATGGTACGGAACCTGGACCCATGGAGATAGGAGCAGTCCAGAAAAGAAAAAACTGGAGCAAAATCAAGTGCTACAACTGCAAAAGAATGGGACACACGGCAGCACGATGTAAGGAACCCAAGCAAGCAAGGAGTTGGACCCCAGTACCAGAGGGACGACCTATTGGACCATACGGCAAACCCTTTAATTCCCCTAAAACTATTGCCATAATACGACGAGAAGTAAGCGCATCGGAACCAGCAGGAGGAAAATCACTTTCACAAAAACAACAAAAACAACGGCAACGACAAAAAACGTAAACCCTAAAAGAATAACTACAAAACCACCAAGGATAAATAAAAGCCGTTTATCCAGAAATACCTAACCGACATGGGCGAAAACATGCAATGCACTGCCGACAACCAGAATACCTTACTTATAAAGTATAAAAACAATCCATCTATTAACGAATTATACATATAATTTAAGAAAAATTTAATTTCAAAAACAAAACAAAAAATAACAAAAAAAATAAATAATAATATCGACATCTCAAAACTATTAGCACAAAAAAAAAACGTTAACTAGAAAACGGCCAAATAAAATTGGCCACCTGGTAAATATTGCCCATAAAGAAACCCTTTTTATTACTATAAATAATATACTTACAACTCGGAAAACGAAATTACTTTGAAAAGACGTAATTTAACTACATAATAACTTATTACAGATTTACACCTTTAATTATCCATTACCATAAATTTACGGAAACGAAAAAAAATCTTAACTAACTTAAAACAAATTATTAAAGATTTATAAGAAACAAATAAAAATACCTTTACTTAAAAGGCCACTTACGCTATGGAAAAATAATTTATACGTTAAAATGAAAAAATATAACGACAAGCAGAAAAAATATTACAATTAAAAGGAGATATCAAAATGCAAAAAAATCGTTACATATAACTTCAGAAAAACGTCAAACGACACGCAGTACGTATTAATGCACTAAAACTACAAGTTAAATAACAACATTATCTTATTAAGCAATTCCGAAACCAAACGGAAAATCTCCGGAAACGAGCATATCGATTAGAACAACCCCCAAAAAAACCAAGCCCCTTATAGGAAAGCCACGGGGAGGCAAAACCCAAAAAAGTTAAAAGAAACTCCCAAAAAGGGCTTTAACAGTAATAAAGAATAACGAAAATCCTATCACCTTAAAATTACGAATTAAAACATATTAATATACCGTTATAATGGATAACGGAACGTTAAAAAGTAATTACATTATACTTAAAATAATTAACTAACTTAAATTACCATAAAAATACAAAAAGAACTTTTATATTACGAACATAACCGAAAATCAATTATTTTTATATAATAACGGAAAAGTTATACGCGAAATTAATTACCTTAATACCGTTATATTAGGACGATATATAACTATTAATTTTAATATTATACCGTTAAAAAATTACGACATAATCTTAAGAAAAACATAATTATGTTAATATAACCCTTTAATCGATTAAAATATTAACTAGGTAAAATTTGTTTTATAACCTAACGATAAGTATAAAAAAAAACAACAAAAATCTTAACACTCGATCGAAAATAACGACGAATGCCGGCATAAAGAAACGACAAAAACCTTACCACCTACAGAAAAAAAGCATAAAAAGGAAAAAGGATATTACAAAAGGATTCGACACATCATTACCACCATTAAAGCAAAATTACGGTAACTAAATAACGACCTATAACAATCAACCCTTAAATCAAAAAAATTAACTAACGTTTTACCATAATATTACAAATATAAGAAATTATTTAACAAAAAACTTAAAACAAAATTACCGAAACATAACGAATAAAACCACGAAATTATCCTTAAGGAAAAAACCTTAACCAAGTTTTATCTTATTTACAACCTTAACGAAACAAAATTACAAACATTCCGAAAATACCTGGAAAATCAACTTAAAAAAAAAATGGATTCGGTTATCTAAATTACCAACTAATTACCCTATATTTTTCGTTTTTAAAAAAAATGGCAAATTACGATTAATTATAAATTATTATTAATTTAATAATATTATTATTAAAAATCGAATACTATTACCCTTAATTAACGAAATAAAAAATCGCTTTTATAAAGCATAATAATTTACTACTTTCGATTTAAAAAACGGATACAATTTAATTTAAATTAAAAAAAACCACGAATAAAAAACGGTATTCCAAACCAAATATAATTTTTACGAATACCTTATTACCCCGATAAAATTTACTAACGTACTTATTATTTTTTAGCATATAATTAATTATATTTTACGAAAACATTTCGATATTTTCGTTATATATTATCTTAACGATATCCTTATTTTTTCGGAAATTAAAAAACAATACGAAAAATACGTCCATAAAATATTATAATTACTCCAAAACGCTAACCTACTAATTAACGCAAAAAAAAGTTAATTTTATACGCAAAAAATAAAATATTTAAATTATATTATTACTTTTGAATATATCAAAATAAACCCTAAAAAAATCGCTATAATACTTAATTAAATATAACTTATTATAATTAAAGAAATACAAATTTTTTTCGAATTTATTAATTATTATCGAAAATTTATTAAAAATTTTAATTAAATAACGATATCCCTTAATATTTTTATACGAAAAAAACAAAAGTTTTAATAAATGCCGAAAACGGAAAAAATATTTTAATAACTTAAAAAAATAATTACGAATTAACTAATATTAATTATATACGATTTAAACCGCTTAATAAAACTAAAAACCGACATATTAAATTATATTTTAAACGTAATAATCGGATAATAAAATAATTAAAATATATTATACCTTATTACTTTTTTTTTATATAAACTGCAAAAACTTAAATTTCGTTATATTATCCTTAACAAAAAGTTTTTAATTATTATTAAAATATTTCGTAAATTTAAATATTTTCTTAAAAATAACCAACATTAAATTAAAATTTATACGGATTATAAAAATCTTACCCGATTTACCATAACCAAAAAACTTACAATTCGATAACTCCGTTATGCCGAAAAACTAACCGAATATAATTTTATCATTATTTACCGCAAAAATTTAAAAAACGGCAAAACCGATACACTTAACAAACGACCAAATCTTAAAAAAAAAATAATTAAAATTAATTATACGATTTTCGATACGACGAAAAAAAAATATTTACGTTTACGATAAATTGCAATAATACGACCAGCAACTTCAAATATATATCAAAAAATCAAAATATATAATAATACTTTACTAAAAAAAAATGACAAAATACAAATCCCAAAAAAATATCAAAAAGACTTAATACGGGAAATACACGAACACCCCTTATATAAACATCCAGAAATTTACAAAACCCTCGAACGTTTTTAACGTACATATTTTTTCTTTAAAATGAAAAATGTAATATAAAAAATTTAACGCCAATATAACACTTATAATAAAACAAAAACATAACGACATAAACCTTACGGAAAACTACAATTATTATTAATCGCAAAATAACTATAAAATTTTATTATTATAAATTTTATCATTAAATTTTCTTTATCAAAAAACTTAATTACAAATATATATTACGATAATATCTTTATAATCGTTAACCGATTTACAAAATTCTCTTATTTTTTACCATATAAAAAAAATACTATAACTAAATAAATAATATATATCTTTTTCAAAAACATTTTTAACGTATACGGGTTACCATACGAAATTATCTTAAATAAAAAAATAACGTTTACCTTTAAATTCTAACAAAACTTAATAACCCAAATTAACTTAAATCATAAATTATTTAATACTTTTTAACTACAAACAAATAAATAAACAAAACGACAAAATTAAACATTCGAAATATACTTACGATATTACCTTAATTACGAACAAAATAATTAAATTAAAAAATTACTAATAACTTAAATAACTTATAATACCAATTACCATAAAAACATTAAAACCGCTCCATTTATAACTAATTTTAAATTCTCTCCAAAAATTTACAAAAAAGCATAAAAAAAAAACCACTTAATATCAAAATAATCCTTACGTTAAAACAATTTAAATAATTACATTAAAAAATAAAGACAAAACTCGAATTCGTAAGTAACCAAATAAAAAAACATTATAACCAAAAACGGTTAAAAAAACCAACTTTTTCGGAAAAAAAAATAATTTACTTAACCACCAAAAATATCCAAACAAAACGACCTAACAAAAAACTCGACTTCAAATATATCGGTCCTTACAAAATCGTTAAAAAAATCTCAAATAACAACTATTAATTAAACTTACCACCCAAAGTTAAACTCCATCCAGTTTTTCATATATCCCTACTCGAATTAATAACAAAAACTATCAAAATACACACTAAACAAAACGATATAAAAATGGAAAATAAACAAAAATACGAAGCAAAAAAAATCCTAAACACACGAAAATTTAACGGACTTACGCAATATTTAGTTAAATAAAAAAAATACCCGAACTTAAAAACGTTCTAGGAACCGGCTAAAAACCTTATCGGTACGTAACATTTACTAAAAAATTTCCACCAACAACAACAGGGCTACCAAGGATAAAACTCCAGTTAACGTTTTCGGCGGACAAATCGGTATTTTCAATACCCGACCAATCCACCGGACTAACAGGCAGCACAAATACGGCCATAAAGGCCTTTACGTTAACTTATTCACGGCGTTTTTGCTTTTCCAACTTCTCCAAAAATTATAACTCGCGTTACACCATCCTAATACTTTTAAATCGAAAAAAGGCCTTTTATTTTCGAAAACGGATTAAACGCGCAATAACCTTATTTATTTCGCGTTAATAACGCTGTTACAATTCCAAAAAGCGCTCCTTTACCAATACCTTTTCCCGCTTTAACCGTTAATTTTCGGCACGAATATTCTTTAAAAAAAAAGGGGGACGCCGTTTCCGTCGCAAAAAGTACCTTGTCTAACGTAAGCTTTGTATTTAGACACATTTTTTATCATTTCACATTTTTAATCCTTAAAAAAACAAAAAAAATACGGCATAATTTCAAAACTAAACTCGTTAAAAATAAAAAAAGGTTTTAACGACGAACGGTCGAAAAAAGGCCTTAACGACGAATTTTAACTACGCGACCCGACATAATAAAAAAAGATACTTACCAGGAAAAAAAAAATCTTAAGGACAAAATTTGTGGAAAAAGGAAATCGTATTACGATTTTATAAAAGGAAAATTTCGGAAACGGTTACTTTAAACCGAAACAAAATCCAAATAAATTAAGTTACGTAATTAATACTTAACAAAAATACATTAATTACGACTAAGCAATACTAAGTATTACTTAATAAAAATCAATTAAATAATAATAAGCCAGCAATACGGCATAAGGATATATACGTTCGTAATTTCTTAATTAGATAACGACAACTTTTAATATAACTTTGTTACTTAAAACACCCTTAGTATTACGAAACGTAACTAAATTACCTTATTACTTTATTGCTTAGATTCCCATAGTACTCTGCCAACATAAACCCGTCGACTTAGGTTTAATAGTTGGTTAATTAACCTAGCCGTCACAGGTAGTTCCGACCCTCGTATTTCTTTAGACATATCCACAGCATTTTTAGCCCCACACGGCCCTTCAGTTCTCCCCTTCCCAGAAAGGGTGGGGGAAGCAACGTTTAGACTGGCTCCTGCAGCCAAGACTCTCGAACTAGGTATTCGGAACATGGCAGCTGCAATACTTTTCACAGCATGTTTAGCCCCACACGGCCCTTCAGTTCTCCCCTTCCCAGAAAGGGCGGGGGAAGCAACGTTTAGACTGGCTCCTGCAGCCAAGACTCTCGAACTAGGTATTCGGATCATAACCAAATATTTGGAACTGCGAACCATAGCACCATTGCTGTACCATGCGTTCAAAGTTGTGCCGTGTCTGAAGTCAGCCCGTGGACTCTCGGTTCTACAAGACAACAGGCGAACCAGGGGAAGAAGCCAGGCATAGCCAAGAGATTTTGACAAAGGGGGAGCATCACGGTGGCGTCTTCATATTAAAGCGTCACTATGGCTGCATAAGGGCATTCCATGTTTATGTCTGTCTAGATACCCCTCGCCTTCGGGACCATCTAGCAGCGTACTGTTTCGGGAGAATCCATTAACTATATTTATTCGCTTTCATCATTTCCCAAGCGTCGTGTATCAACGTGAAGTCGGTCATGCATAATTATAAGGCGTTTCGAGCGTTGTCGGGATTAATATTATTAAGAATTGCCGTCTATATACTGTACTTGTAATATGATTCATAACGTTCATATCGTAAGCCATGGGTAGACTGAACCAGCCCCCTGGTTAGAACTCGGTTCCATTCTATCTATCGTGTCCTGGAGCGTATATACTCCCTAGTTTTTGCCGTCTAAATAGGCGCCATACCGCATCCCGGCGCCTCTACTATCGCATCTTCATGATGACAACACCACGTAAGCGGAAATGGCACGCGGGCCTCCGCTACCTCACGCAAGATGTCTGTACGACGAAGTCGTGGTTCCACTTCGTGCCGTTTGGCAGGTTGCCTAGTGTCGCGCACTCGGGGACGAAGGCGACGGGTGCGCAGTTCTCAGGCAGCATCTCGCCGTCGTAGAGGAAGCGGGGCATAAGTAACTCCGCCGGTCCGCTTGGGAAGATAAACTCTCTGCGGCACACGAGGTAGGTCCCGGCCGCAGGACCACTGAGTGACGGATACGCGTCAAGCCCGTGCGTGACGTCGTTCACGTTGACGGCCACGTTGTGCTCCTCCGGATACCGGGCGTCAGTCTCGTCCGGGCCCTGGACGTAGATTCCGACCGGGTAGAGAGGGGCCACGTCATGATTTATCGTGTTTCCGCCCTCGGTCTGATTTATGTAGTACGTAGTCGGATAGTCGTTGGCGACGGCGATGTTGATACCCTGCTGCACTCTCTGGAAGGATAGGTAGAGGCCTTCGACAGACGGCGTCAGGTCGTGCCCTGGGTTGGTCACCTTGGCGCGTAGGTTGAAGCCGTTTGATTTGGGTTGGCAGGGCGCTGCTAGTGCAAGCCCGAGAAGGGCGGCAGAGGCGGCTATTATGCGCTGCATCACTAGCGTTGATATATATTGAGGCTTGGCGGCTGGCCGTTGATGCTTAGCGGAAATGTAGGTGGTGTGGAACTAAGTCGTCGACTTCAAAAGTTCGAACTCGTCCAACTGTGTGTATGCGCGTATGTATTGATGAGTAGGGAATAAATGTCAGTACAAGAATAATAAATCAATATGGTCCGCCATATTTATTTATCCCTGAGCTTTTCGAGCGGGATCAAAAAAAGTCCGGAAGGATCCGTGCAGGTGGAGTTCTGTTGATAGCCCGGTTCAACCATCAGAACCTGCAAAGCCGTTGTTGAACACGAGCTTGTACTGCACTTGTCTGACGTAACAGTACATATACGCGAGATTTTGCTACTCTCAGGTGGTATCGTGAGAAATCCTAGCGGGGTCCAGTGAGAGGGGTCTGCTAGGACCCTGCTAATACGAACCTGCCAAGCGCTTTGCCGCTTAAGATCAGACATAACGTTTTCCTATTCTGTGCATTTAGAATGGTTGGTGCGCCCACGCCTTCCCGCTACGTCAACCTCATGGCGGAGATTCTGGGATATATGTATGTGCCGCTGCGAACGACGCATGCTGTATTATTCGTAAGTTTGACGGCTGGATTTAAAAATAGAACGCCCCAAAGAGCAGGCACTGGAGTATGTGTGCTAGACTATGTGTTACCCCGTAGATTAGCTGCGAAAATAGGTGGTTTGTCAGCAAGCCTAGCCGCGTGGTAAGTGACCTAGCATCATGGCGGCCCAATAGCGAAAAGAGACACAGAAATAAGACTCAGTGTATGCCTTTAGTAAAGGGTGTACGAGCATTCTTCGCCGCGCACAAGTTTGGAATAATTGATGTATATAAAATCTATAGCTACCAAAATAAATACTTAGGCCAAGGGGAGCGCGATTAGGCAGCGCGGGAAGAAGGGTGTAGCGCACCTACTTACCAGTCAGCGTACAATAAGTCCCGCCCCTGCCTTTCACTCTATGTACGTAGAAACCAGAAGCTGGCTTGATAACAATTAGAACCACTCGGAGTCAAAGACGAATAGAGGGTGCCCCGGCACTCGTCTTGCGTGACGTTCCATGTCGCGAAACAAGTCGTCGTCCGCGCCGATGACGAAGACGACAATCTGGATGGGCTCCGTACCATACCTTATTAGTTGCGGCGCGCTGTTCGCCGCCGCGACATCGAGCCCGATGTCTTCCCAGCCGGGACTCCACGTGCCTCTAAGCAGGGCCCGGTGGTTAAGCCTGTTGTCCGTGCCGAGCGCCATGGCATTTCCCCGGCCGAGCTCTGCGTCACGACAGAGGGGTCGCTCTGGAACTGGGCCCCGAGATTCCCCAGCGGCGTGTACCCGGCGGCACCCGTCCACCTGAAGCGGCAGATGGCGCCGTCCGTCCCCGGCCGAAGAACGCGGTCCTGGCGCTGGGAGCGGGAACCAGGACCGGATGTCCACGAACGAGCTCCCCTGGTCTGCCCACCTCTTCCACCTGCTGACGTCCTGTCATTGGTTGCGCTGGACGGAGGCTCCGTCACGCTGATAGATGACGACGCCGTGTCTGGTATTAGCCTCAAGGCTGACCACGGCCCGCATTGATGCCGCATTGCCTCCGCACGTGTTGACCCAGTTCTTAGTCTCGATAGCATATTGGTTTGTTTCGGGGCCGAACCACGTGTGAAGGACCCCCCGCGTATCCCTCACCGGAGTACGAACGAAGCCATTGGCCCGCACTGTATTGTTAATCGCAGAGCGACACGTGGCGACGAGGCTCCCTAATGGGGTGTCTCATCGACTCGCCACATTTCCCGCCCAAGATGAGTTGCTGTATCGAATCGACGAGATGTTTCCTCCGGGCGCGAGAGGTGCCAGGGCATATACTCCGTTGTCCGTGGCCCAGGCGATCCCTGCCGGCTGGCCTCCGATACGTGGCGCCTCGCGGTGTCATGCCGGGTGGGCTCTGAAATCTCTAGGCGGAGGAGTTGTCAGGATGTGAAGTTGGTAAGGCACTACTTTAGGGCGTCGCTTCCGGACCTGTCGCCTTGCTTCTAATGATCAGCGATCAGGCAGACGTGCTAACTGTCTAATGATGTAGGAGTTGGATATAGGTAAACGATACCGTTGGATTTCACGCATTGGCACTGGATGGAATGTTGGAGATACCATATCCGACGACTCTCACCGGAGACATATATTCTGCGCTCCCATCTTGCACAATTACATGGACTCAGAGGCGAAGCCGCTATTTTTATTTTAAACCAGCGCTTACGGTCTGGAGTACCGTAGCCTGGCGAGTAATTACCAGTGACCGCGCAGCAACTGCGGAGGATCGACGCGTTGTCTCACCACACACGCATAACTGACACCCTCTGTCCAGAGGTTTGGGCCAGCCTCCCAGATTCGCTGCCTCATCAGTAGGACAATGTGCTTACACCGCTTCTAGTCATCTGCTTAATTCAGATAGGAGGCGCAGTATTGCGCCCCCTTCCACCTTTCCACCGCAAGCCGCAGTCTGCGAAGGCCTATGGGAAGAGTAGCCCCGTCCGGGGAGACAAGTGCAAGACTCACTCGGCGCTTGAGAATGCCGGTAATAATGTGACAGGTTGAGATTAACTGGGACGGCGACAGCCAGTCGGGCTGCTTGGTTACAGAGCACCCAAATGGCTATTAAACTATTTTTGGCCGGTAAAGTATATAGCAGCCGGACCACATGCACCTTATCATGTAGAGCCGTGAAAGGAAAAGCGCAGGGAATAGTGACAAACGGGAAAAAAAGAGGGAGGTCTGGCGCCATGGGCCCGTAGAGGTGAGAACCTTTCTGGCCAGCCCAGTTCTCCATACCCCCCTCCTGTCAATGGGGATCTTGCTTAAACATATACAATCACTTCGTTTTATTCATCTGGACGTCGACGGCACATGCTACAAATGCAAAACCGCACTCAAAAATTGTCCTTTCCGGTGAACCGCTCGTTCTGGACGAGCTCGATCCAGTAGCCATCAGGGTCCAGCAGGAAAGCGACGTTCTTCATACGGCCGTCCGTAAGCCGCTTCTTCCAGTTGACGTTCATGCCCTCGAACCTTTCGCAGGCGGCATTGATGTTATCGACCGAAACACCTTTCCAGGCGTATTAGCGACGACCTTCCTGCGATCCCCCTCATCGCTGGCACATTGGAGGAAAACTCACAGATATGTCCGAAGCCCTGCGGCTCCGAGTTACCGTCATGATATTTAAAGTTCTCGTCCTTCTCGGTGCCGTAGTTCCACGTCAGCTCGAGCAGGCCCTCGCGGTCGGTCGTGAAGCCGCCCTCGGGGACGCCCTTGGACCCCGGGTAGCCGAGGAAGTAGAGATTGAAGCCGGCGGCGGGTTGCTCTATTGTCCGGAACAGCGACATGCCCATGACCTCCTGGTAGAACTTGAGAGATTTCTCGGCATCCTTGACCCGCAACATCGTGTGGTTCTATCATTCCTCGGTCGTCAGCTATGCTTACATACTATACCCACGCCCCGTGCTCTCTTGGCTTAACTTCTAACATCATCCACTTCTGTTGAGATAGGAGGGGTTGGCCGATAAGGGGGAAAGCGGGTCTCCCGTACCATGCGATACGTCTTCGGGTCGGTCTCAGCGCCCTGTTCCTCGGGGTCCTCGGCGCCTTTGCTGCCAGCCCTGAGGCTGACGATCTCGACCCAGTAGCCGTCGGG
The DNA here is from genome assembly GCA_004155935.1 of Monosporascus sp. GIB2. Classification (NCBI taxonomy): domain Eukaryota; kingdom Fungi; phylum Ascomycota; class Sordariomycetes; order Xylariales; genus Monosporascus; species Monosporascus sp. GIB2. Next base: position 137,535 of record QJNV01000906.1, on the reverse strand, counting down.
ATCGAGGGCGAAGGCGATGTTCTTCATGCGACCGTCGGCGAGGCGCTTCTGGAAGCGGTAGCCGGCATCTTCGAGCCGCTGGCATGCCGCCTGGATTCGGTCGACGCTGATGCACACGTGGCCGAAGCCGCGGTGCGGTTCGGAGTTGCCGTTGTTCACCTTGTACTCAGGGTCGTTCTCGGTGCCGTAGTTGTGCGTCAGCTCGATGACACCCTCGCGGTCGAACACACTGTTGCCATGCGAGGGCGAGCCCGGTCCGTCATACGCCAGGAAGTACAGGTCGAACTTGTTCTCCGGGAACGACAGCTTCTTGACAAGGCTCATGCCGAGGAACTCGTAAAACTTTACTGCGAATACGGACAATCCCATCCGCCTCCCGTTAGCCCGACTGGCTCAGTTTGACTGCGTCCTATCTTGTGTTGTGTTGTTCGAACCATTTCCCCTGAATTGGATCGGATTGGATTGGATCGAACTGAACTTCAAGCACATTCGTCACATACCGGAAGCCATGGGATCCTTCACTCGGAGCCTGCGATTGCACAAGAGCACTGTCAATATGATGCGCCCCCTTAACACTGATTGATCATGGAAAAACTGGGACGCGGAAATCCTCACATCGAGTGGTTGAACTCTTTATGTTGGCAGGCAAAACGTTAGCAGAATCCCGCTGACTTTGTAGTTGACTCCCCCAGCTTTAAGGGCGATTCATATCCTGGCACTTACTGTAGTTCTTCGTATCCGTAGTTGTCGCCATTGTCGCAAACGTTCGGGAAGCGCCTATCGACCGGAAGTGGTCATCTCGTCAGTTATACCGTTCGTCATACACACGGAAAAGGTGGAGGGGGGAAGAACGGTCCTGCCGGGCTTACGAACCTGACGATACTCTCGCTGCTCGATTCAGAAAGGAAGAAGGTTGCAGTAACTTGGTGCTGTGAATTGCGCGTAGGTAAGGCATAAGAAACAGAAGAGAACTACGTAGGTGCGCAACGCGATCCTAACTCCCGTAACTGAGGAAGAAATTTAATTCGATCCACCTCTGAAGACCCGATACTTCAAAGATTATTCCCAATTGTCAGTCCACTTCGTAACTGCCACCCCACAATGACGTCGACCCCGCAGCGGCCGGCCCCACTCACTCCGGGAGATCTCCGAACGACGTGGTCTTAGGAATATAGTAGGAAGGTTCCCGTGGCCGGGTACGGAGGAGGCATGATCCCGTCGAAGCGTTTCGAGACAAAAAAGAAAACTACGGCCCGTGGTCTGCTCTTCTTCTCTTTCAGACTCCGCCATGGTCCATACGTAAATTTTTTCCCCCCATAAATGGCAGGGGAGGCAGAGCTGCGACTTTGTTCGTGGAAATGGAATCCTTGAGCGTCAACGGTACTCTATGGAGGCCGGTACTCCTCCTTCGTATTTCGATCTTGGGGGGAAGCGGACGTGTTCCGCGGTCGTGGATAAACCGACCTTTGGGGGACAACTAGCAGCATGAGCACCGACAGCCCTAGCAGGGCCGCTCCCGCTCCGGCGTTTTTTAAGTACGAGACCTTTCGCCAAAGATTGCGCGCTCGTCAAACACGCCTTCGGCGCAGCCATCGCCTGTGGGAAGCACTCGGTCAAGAACTTATCGCCGGCCAGCGCTCGACTTACTACCTGGAAAGCCGCGGGCAGCAATCCCAAGTTGTCATCCGGCAAGCCGCCAGAGCAGCGCGTTACCGACCTCGGGCGCATTATCTGCACTGCAGATCAATTGCACATCAACGAAATTGGTGCCGTCGCCCGTCTCATTAGCCAATTCGATGTAAGTTTGCTATTTTTTTATGGGAAGCCAGATGGTAATAGTTTCGGGTCGTTTAGTGTCTATTCAACCCCAAGCAGATCTACGAGCAGGGCGAAACGAAGGCGGCCGCCTGAAACCTTGATAGAGATGAAGGCGCATCGGCCTTTGCGTACTTCCTGTTCCAACCGCAGTCGAACCCGCGAGGTAAACCTTGTTCAGTCTGCCAGCAAAGTGCCAGCAAGTGACCGAATGCTACCCGCACCGCGCATCCCAAGGACGGTAAGAACGTCATGGGCGGGGTGTGCTTCTGCTTCTACTCAGGCCGTAGTGGCAACTGTTCATTCGGCCAAATTCCTCCTGGAGTTTTGTCTCAAGAAGGGGAAAGTTGCCAATGAAGATGCCGGCTTCGGTGTCCGACACCGCCGTGAAATTTTTACCCCCTTTTGGGCCAGCCGGACGGGTTCCAACAAAAATAGTTAAGCCACGCCCAAATCCAGCAACGGAAAGATAGAAGCTGGATGATAAAGTTTTGGCCGGTAACAATAATATATTACTTAACAGAATATAATGAAGACTCATGGCTCTTCCGTTCCTATTACGGAGAAGCAATAATCACTCTCGGGGTATGTGAATGACAGCGATAGGATATGCCTAGGTGGTGTAATGACTACTATAGACTTGTCGTCAAACTCCCTCTTGGTTAATTGACCAGCCTAGCATGGTCTTCCTCCAGTGCGAGGGCTCGCGCGTCTACAGTACACTTAGGACTCTCACCGGCTCGGAGAGAAGTCCCGATCGGGTCAACATTGCGCTGGACTTCCGCCGCCGACCCAGCTCTGGGTGCTCAAGGCCAAGAATCTGGACCCTGGTCGAATCGCCGTTCCTGCCCCGTAATTACTCCGCTAGCTAAAGTCGACCTCATCGCCCGGATGCGGATGCGGGAGCGAGCAGCACCCGAACGTCAGGCTCACCCGCCAGAGGTGCGGGCTTGTCACCGGGCCATTCGAGGAGGGCAAGGGAAAAGGCAAAGGGCAAGGACGCCGCCGCGAAGGCGCAGGAGAGATTCCCGGGGGAGTGCGCAGATGGCCAGCCCCTCTAATCACTCTCGTGGATGCCAATCTCGGGTTAATAGGCCATGTGAAACATTCAATAAACCTGGAGAGTAAGGAGACCGAGTCAATAAAACAGCATTTTAATGACTCCTATTTATTTCCTACGCACACCCCTTTAACACAAACGAAAAATTTGAAGACTAAAGAGCCGTGGGCGCCTCACCACGTCCTATCCTCATGTAGGCCCCCTTTCGCAATTTTGTGTTCCTATCCGCTATCTTACATTTCACTCAACTGATGAAACAAGGAAATTTAACAGTCGCTGGTATCGCCCAATGGGGGGGACGGAGAATAATGGTCTTAGTGTGTGTTCGTCCTCGAGCATGTATCCTATGCCTGAGCGTCAAGTTTGGGATTCAAAGATGCGCGCTAGCCAAAGCTTCTGGCAAGGAACAGACACGGCGGTCGCAGGAATCGAATCACGTCGGTTTAAGTGGAGCCGAAGAGGGTGCCGACGAGAGCATGCTCCTTCTCGAATTCCTCGCTGGGGGTGACGAAGAAGGCGAGGGCGATGATGACGTAGAGAGCTATCAACTAGAGATGGGGTCAATATCTGGTATGGACGGGGATAGTTTGTGCCAGCTCACCATTGCGCCCTCGAGGTAGTTGGACTTTCCGTCCGTTACCGTGTAGATGACTACCAATACGGATAACGCAAAGGATACGGTTTCGACTGCGCACATGGTCAGTACGGATATGCTTTAGTTTGGTTGGAATACTCACAGGTCTCGAAGTGGAGGTTCATAGGCTTGCCTAATATCCAGCCCAGCACCACGAGCAATGGCGTCACAAACAGCGCTATCTGGATACTGGAGCCGATAGCAACTCCCATAGCCTACGAGCATAATTAGAAAGTGCCTAGTCGGCAGGGCTGTCTTCCAAGGGCTTACCAGGTCCATCTTGTTCTTGACCGCCACAACGACAGCCGTGACATGTTCGGCGGCGTTTCCGACGATGGGGATGAGAATAAGGCCAATGAAATTTCGGCTGATATGTGCACGTTCCACGAGCGCGTCGATGCTATCCACCAGGTAGTCGGCGCAGATCGACACCAAGACGGTCGTAAGGATGAGGACAATTCCTGCCGACCACGGGCTCATATGGGTCTCCTCTTCTTCTTCATGCTCTTCGACCCGTCCCTCTTCGACGCCCGCCCCATCTGCGACTCCGTTTTCTCCGGGCTCGGAGTTGGTGTCCCCCACTGTGAACAGGTTGTGATGAGTCTTCAGCTGGAACCAGAGGTAGAGAACGTAGAGGATGAGCAGAATGATGGCGGTGCCTCTCGACAGCGAAAGTACGGTCTTCTCTCTGCTCTCGTTGTTGTCGCGATTTCCATTTGTCGTAATTATCATGAAAAGCTTCCAACGGATCAGCAATCAATTCCTAGCGAATATCACAGAAAGTCCCGGGCCATGGCATTCTTACAGTTCCGGGGAGAATCATCGAAGAGGCAGACAGCGTCATCAGAGAAGCCGTCGTCTGCGCGGTACCGGACGCGAATTCCTGCTCCAAACCCACGGTCCCGTCTCCCATGTTCGCGAGATTGCCAAAGAAGAAGCACATGCCCATGACGAGAAGGATATTCGACAGAATAGAGCCGATCATTGACGATTTTACGACGTCGAACTGGCCGTTATTCAACGCGATGATACTCACCTGTGGAGTCTATTAGCAATGGAACCGGTACGGTAACGCAGGGGTATTTCCTACGATCAATTCGACGGCATTGCCAAAAGTGGCATTGAGCAGCCCACCGAGAGCATCGCCCAATCTTACCGAGATCTCCTCTGTCGCGAAGGAGAGTACAGCGGCCAAGGGGATGATGGCGAGGAAGTTGAGGACAAAAACGGCTACCGGATCCCATCCCGTCACACCGGCGACAATTCCAATGGGTACAAAAACCAGAAGCAGATTAAGCGGACCTGGGAGTATGGAGTCAATACTATTCCAGCGGTGGCTAAGACATCAATATATATGCCGTGGCTCGTGGACCGCACTTACTGCTCAGCAGGACCGCCTTCGTGATATGCCAAACATGCGCCGGATACCTGACCCAAGGCTTCGGGCTGTCGGCGCCAGGCGTGTAGGCCGAGTTGAAGAAAAAGTCGCGGACATAGCTATGATCGGGATCGCCGTTGGAGAAAACAGACCCGGCACGCCCTAAGAGGGACGTTCGCTCATGCGGCTCGCCATTCTCGCGGTGCTGAGTATGACGGTGGCTACCAAAGGTGGCGACCTGGCCGACCCTGCGGAACTGGGCGTGGAAATCCGGTTTGGCTGTATCGTGATCCATCACACGGCATCGTCAGCCTGGTATTAACATGTAATAAAATGTGCGCGCCGGAGAGAGGTCCGGGTTTGTCGAAATTTGGGATGACGCCAAACCAGGAAGCCTCCGGCGACGAAGAGACTGACAGCGCAACCGGGGGAGCTATGAGACAATATTTGGGCCCGATCGGGTATCTTGGGGACAAGAAGGGAGAAGAGAGAACTTCACTCACAAACCATTGGGGGTGTAACGATGAGTATGAACTATTGGCCCAGCCCAGTAAGACTCCGCAAACGGTAGCACACAAGACGGGCGACGGGGCGCAGGCGCATACGACAGACAAGACGTCTTTGGCCAAGCGGACAAGAACAACAGATTGCAATCGGTAATGGAACTAAACCAGGTTGGGTATCATTTCTGAGAACAAAGGCGTGAGGAAGATGCACTTGTGTCTTGGCTGACTCTGGACCCTAAGGGAGGCTAATAACCCAATATCGCGCGGGAATCTTGGTTTCCTCTCCCAGACCAATTCATGTAAGGTAAGGTCGTATTCGGATAATACTAGGTGCTGTTGCATTCAGAGCAGAGTTAATTTTAATTCACAATAGGTAAGTACCTAGTTAAGAAGGAAACGCATTCGAATGGTGCAGATAGGATTCGGTTTATAATAAGCAAATTGCAGGGAGTGGCTTGCTACATGGATACATAAAATCCTGTTTACTTTCTTATATGTGTGTTTGGGAAGACGTCACAATTCGGAAGAATTCGAGGAATGATTCATGCACATCTCATGTTTTCCCAAACAAGGCATACATGCAAAAGATGATGGTCTTGGATGAATCTACCGGTAGGTCCCACTAAAAAGAAGCTCACAACCCCACAGAGAGAGCTCGGTTCCCCACTCAGAGCTACCCGGAGCTTGACGTTGCTAGGGTGAATGCTGGAAGTCTTGGGTGCTCATGGCAAGCTGCATGATGCTATACTTTACCGATTGTAGGTACTCCACGTGCGCACATATGTAGTGCCAGTTGGTGAATGGTTATGGAACCGGTACCCCAAATAAGATACAACTCTATAAGACACTGAGGCCTGGATGCCCGATTCTACCTATGTCGACGGCAAATTCCTTCGAGCCTCCTTGCATAGCTTGTTAATCAATAATGAGTCGATTCGAGATCCGACCTGCCATCATCAGGGTACAACCTCGGGAGTTCATTCCCTTACCTTATCTCATGTACATACGCCTGACTAAGCTTCCTGTCACCAGCTCTGCCAAGGGTGGCTGAATACAAAGGGGTCCGTGATGAAAAGGATCAAACGCCTGGTCGTCTGGCCCACTCCGCTTCCGGCCACCGCTATTCAAGGCGAATTGGAGGCCTCCCCGCTTATCGATAGAGACGTCGCCAGACTCTGGATACGTACATACAAAAGGGCACCAAACCAACTCACGGATGCCAGTCTCTCGTCTTGCATGGTGGCAGTGCACAGCTGCATACGAACCTGTCAAATGAGAACCCATCCCATGGGTCTTTCGCCCGATGAATCCTCAATTTCCGATGCGATCATATGGAGATTTGTGCCCAAGAGGTTGAAAAGACGGAACTCTGCCCCGCCAGCAAAGACATATACCCGTATTAACTCTCGAAATTGACGGAAAGCTAATGCAGGTCAAGGCACTCCACCATCTGGTTTCCCGGAACGGAACAACTTTCCCTTTGTTATTATTCGTTGTTCTATTTATAACATGGAGCCCACGCCTATAGAAAAAGGTATAGCTTATAATCTTAAGCGTATTCTGTCACCTTAACCTGTATTGGCCTGCATTAGCTTTCCGTCAATTTCGAGGGTTAATATGGTATTGTCCTATTATCACTGAAAGTGAAGAAATGATATGCAAGCTACCGAATTGCAGTGGATATCGCCCAGCCGCCTGTCTCTATTGCGGGATAACATTGCGGTTCTATGTCTATTGGTTCTCCATTTCCTCCCAAAAGACCTGTCCCCCTTGCTGCCTCCCCTGTCCCGATATCCCCCTCATCGAAGCCACACTTTAAGTGTCAAACCCAATATATCTCATTAATCCATCCCTTGCCCCGATTGTCGATACCCACCGCAATTACCGGCCCCATGATGCTAACTTGTAGAAAGAGGAAATGCCCGAACACCTAATCCAGTTGTGTATGGCGTGCCAGTTTGTCTGCCTCGTAAATTCGTTTCTCATCTTCGCTCATAAAAAGGACCGTGAATCGTCATCTCGATTGTCATCTCTGTCATCCATATTACATAAAAGCCTATCAATTGTTAGCCTCCATTGGGCCGGCAGGAGGAAAGGGGAAATCCGGGCAAAAAATAAGGTGGGGGTGCGAGGGACCGGGACTTCCGACTCACAGCACAGTAGGCCAGGTACCAAGTTAGCGAAGCCCCACCGTCCAGCCAGGCGGGGTCGAAGTTGTCGGTGAAGAAGTCCCAAGCCGCCCGGGGATCAATGGTCGCCATGTTCGCGTACAGGATTCCTTTCCAACCTCCTTCAGCCTTCTGGGCACGGCCGTCGTCGAAGTACGTCGCCCATTCCTGTCTCACAAACTCCGACGATCGGGTGAGCTTCGTACTGGGCAGGAGCGGCAGCATGTGGATGCCTTGGATATACTCGATGTTGGCCCCAAAATAAGTCGTGTGGTCGCACTTGTTCTCGAAGAGAATGCCGGCAACCCTGTTACCAACAAAGTTCGAGGGTTGTACCGCGTTGTCATCCGTATAGAGGTAGTACGCGCTCAGCGATCGTGCCATGACCGACAGCATTAGATTACCCCTGTGCGGTGTAAGCCATGTTCACTCCCACCAGCAGCAAATAACGATGCCCATCCGGACCATACTTACCTGGCTTCCATGTTCGCGTCATTGATCGTCCTCCCCCACATCTTGATGGCATACGCGTGCATCGCGTCTTCCGAGCTCGACTCTTGATCCTGTCCCGGAACGTTAGTCCCCGGTGCTTCACCCAAAACGATTGGGGACAGTGCCTGCCTTTCCGTCGAGAGTGTCGTACAGTCCGTGAGCCCAGCTGTGGCCATGATACCAGTCAAAGTTCCGTGACACCGGGAAGTACTTGTCTTCTTTCGAAGGGTTGGCGATGTCTCTGACCAAACTATTCACGTAGTCGATGTTTGCCTCGGTCAGCCATGAGGGATCCAAATATCCGATGATGGCTGCGGCGTAGATGAAGTAGCCGTAGTGGAAATGATGGTCGTTATAATAAGTGTTGCCAAAATCTGCACCCTCATTTCCTGTCACGTAAGTCGCCGAAGAGACGAGGCCACCCCAAGCAGCTTTTCAAGTCAGCCTCCTTGCACCTTCTAGGGGGTGCGCGAACGCCTGCTACTTACTTTCGTAGTAGAGCGGGAACTGCTGTTTGTTCTCTGAAAATCTGGCGAACGCCGCCTTTAGGTTATCCAGACCACTTTGTGCCAGAGTTGAATTCTTCAACATATCGTGGATCGTGTAACTCAGTTGCGCGAACTTCGCCAGGGCCTATCTAAACGTTAGCTCCCACCGCGTCGCTGACGAGTCGAAGGGAAAGCCGGGCGTACCTTTCCACTGAAATACATAGAACTCTGGTTCGCCTGCTGGTCAACATTCTGGGATATCTCTTTCAACGCCACCGGACTGATCGTGCGGATCGCTTCGTCCGATAGATCCCCTGGGCCGGCCTGGGGGTCCCAGGGAGCGAAATTCATGGAGACGGGAATATTAGGCTCGACCATCGTCCACGAGTCAGCCACCACAGCCGTCGCCCTCCCCTTGGTCGTCGTTTGCAGTTGTGCCTCCGTCACGGCCTTTTTGGTCTCAGTATCGAACGACGCGACGTGGTGGGGCAGAGCATACATCAACAGCTTGGTGTTCGTATCTCCGGCCTTCTGGAAGTCGAAGGTGTATGAACCCTGCGTGCCCGATATCGTGCCCGAAAGCCTGACTCCGACCGGGTAGGACGCCGACTGGGCATCAAGAAGGGACTCGAAATTTCCCGGGTCTTTGGCAACCTGAATGAACCCGGTGAACGACTTTCGTGATCTAGCCAGTCCATTGTTGACGACCTCCAGGTCTAGATCGTCACCCCGCTCCGCATAGCTGTAAAGATGCCAGACCTTGCCGTCCTCCAGCCTGAACGTATACTTCGACACGCCCGGCTTTGGTCCCTTTATCGTCTTCGTGACAGTCTTAAAAAATACGCCGGTATTGATGACCGGGGTCCCGTCGCGGTACCGTGCCGTCACGAAGCCCATTCCCTGTACTATGGGAAACGTGATCATCGGCTGCGCTTCCGAGCTTGGGCGTAGGTTGACGTTGACGGAGTGCGATGCCAGGTTGTCCGTCGTCAGTCTCGTCTCGTCACCCAGTTCGGCGGCCGAAAGGCACAACGATTGGATCCCAATAGGATTCAGGTAGTACCTCACGGCGCCCGTTTCCGGCCTGACCGGACCGTAGACCCTCTGGTTCGCATCTACGTGTGAAATCGCCATACCCCAGCTGGACGAGGCTCCCTGACCCCTCGCCCACGCTAGGGAGTACGGGTGGACATATGCCGGTGAGGTCTGCTTACCTAGAAAGAAGTTGGCGTAGAACTTGTTCGTCCCGATAGGCGTGGGGCCGTCAATTCCGACCCGCGGAACTGGATGATCTTTGCGCACCGGGAACGACGCTGCAGGGGCCGTCGTTGCAATGTGTGCCCCGAAAATATCAGCCGATGCTGTTTCCTGAGCCATGCTGGAAGTGGGCGACGTGGTTAACACGGACCCTACTGGAAGTAGAGTGGCAGTCAGGCTTGGAATTGGACTAGTCAAGAGGGGCGGTATCGACGGATTGCCGACAGTCTCTAGGGATGTTACGACGGTGCCTGTAGTGTCGGGTTTCGCACCAGTCAATGGCGGGGGAATCTGCACAATTTTGGAAGACACTGAAGTGGTAATCACTGATACAGGTGAGTCACTCTCGCGATAGGGGGCCTTGGGAGTTACAGTCGACAAGGAACCTTCTCGATTCGGACCTTGCCACGGGACTAGATCCGTACAAGTCGGGCCAAGTTGTCGGTTGCCCAAAGTATGGGGCGGTAAAGACCAGATGGGATATACCTGGAGCAATGTCAGTAGGAGGAACAGCAACATTCTGAATCTAAGAAAATTGAGGGGGGCAGAGGGGGGTCTCAGCGGCCCGAGATATATAGATCTATAAGCTGTCTTCTGGGAGCAGCTCATGGTCATTGGCGAAGACTCGTGGCACAGAAGACTGACGCAGGAGATACAACGGAAAAGGACTGTCATAAACTCGTGGATATCGTTGTCAACTTCGTAGAGTTTGGGAAGATTAGAAGGTTTTGATATTTAAGCCTAGAGCATCGAAGCACCTTAAAAGCAGTCGATGGATGCCATCTCGGACGGCTAAGGGGAGCAGAGGAATGTACCCCTGTGAACTAGGCGACGAGTAGGGTCACCCGGAGAGCTCGAGTACGAGCTCATAGGACGCCTTGGAAATGAAGAATGCATTGTCTTAGACGAGAGCTGAAAAACCTTCTTACCTCATAGCAAAGCGAGCAAGTCTAGAAGGGGTCCAGGAATGAGACAAGGGGAGCGTGGTGTCTCTGGAAGATACAGGTCCAATAAATACTGCAAGAAATATAGTAAAGGAAGAGCGATTACTCTTGGGTGAGAGAGCGCCTAGAAGACGGTAAAGAGGGACATAGGCTTGAGGAATACGAAGAGATGCTCAAATGAAAGAGAAGGTGAAGCAGATGGGCTGTCATCTCTCATGGAAGCCCATGTATTTCTGGGCAGATTGAGCTTTTGCAACGCCATTGCTCTTTACCTACCGTTCTTACCTTAGCTAGTACTTCCCATTCACTTATTTGGCAACAGACGAGAAGTTAGAGAAGGTTCTTACAATGGAGAATGGGGCTTTGTGTTATTTTATACGGAACGGCCTTGCCGGAAACCCAGGCCGGCCTTGCTCAATCTCCCAACCAGGGAGTCGGAATTCGGCACCTTGGGTGGTCATGATAGGCTAGAACTTGATCGACGATATTACCAACTACAGAAACAGCCCCCACTACCCACATCCGATGACGAGCACCGCCGGACTTACATATGTAGAATATACATAATAAGTATGCAGGTGCTTTGCAGTGTGTTTGCATGAGAGCGTACCCGCCGATGCCATGTAGCATGTATGCGATGTGCGCTTGATTTCTGGGGATGCTCCAGGCTGAAGGAGCATTGGACCTAAAGACACCAAAGCATACGATTTGACAGTATTGCAACAACCAATAAATACAATGGCCGATTTATATATATTTAAGGGTAGATAGATGCCATGGCAACGCGCTGATCAGAAGGGGCGCACGGCTTCATAGTCCCAACGCATCAAACTGGTCATCGCCGTGTCCCTTTCCGCCCATAGACTTTGTAGAGGGCTCTCTGTTCGCCAGCTCGACAGTGGGATGTCGACCAGCCTTGTTCAGCCGACGGTTCGCATCTTCTCTCCGCAGTACATCATCTCTCTTCTTTCTTATCTTGCGCCTCTCTTCCGCGTCCACGTCGGCAAGGTGTTGCTTCTTGGCCCGGCGCACATCCCGCCTATCCAGGACCCAGGGCCGACATAGGACGTCGCGGCGAAAGTCCCGGATCTTGTTCCAGAACTGGACCTCCCGCTCCGTAGACCCGACTCGCTGCACCTTTAGGATCTTGATCTGCTTGCGATCCCTGAATAGTTTCACCCTGCCCTTCACGTCGACCACCATGCCGACGTCGATATCCGCTGGCACGTCGGAAGCTGTACTCTGTGCCGCATCCGCCGCTGCCGGGTTGCGGACAGGCTCCTCGTCTCCAGCTCGGGTCTTTGGAGGTTTGGGCACCTCCACACTGCACTCGATGCACTGGCCTGTGCTATCATCGACAGTGTAGACCCGCCGGCCGTGGAACTCGTCAACCGCCACTACAACCCCTACGACTCTCCCCCATATGACGGGATGATTTAGCGAGAAGAATACATCCTGGCCTAGAGGCAGATTTCATTAGCAAGTCCACGCCCAAAGAGGGATGCGACGACGGCGTTACCCTCAAATCCCGGATGCGACGCCAGGTCATGGATGTCGGTCGCCCGTAACGGACACCATTTGTTGAAAGTCGGAGAAAGGTAGAAGCAATACTGGGGGTAGAACACGGGCGACTCAGCGCTTGTCATGGCATTTTTGATCTCGGGATCGATTGCTGCTAAAGGTAATAAAGTGCGAGACAAAGAACGCGTCGCGCCACAGTGAACTGGAAATCAGGAAATGCCCCGCATCCAAAGTCAATTAGCTTCAACCATTTTGCTAGCTACAGCACTCACTCTGCCGTCCGATTTCCCATCAATAAAGCGCTGTTGTTGGCCCAGCAGCAAACTTGCTGCTTGCCTCCTAACATTGCACTATGCAGTAACTCCATATTCTGATATCATCACCATGCATATTCATATTGATCTCACTCACGACAAGCTTTGAATCTTCACTTTCCGTTCGTAGTCTCTAAGTATCTGTAGAGAAGTTGCTAGCACGGGCCGTTGAAACAACACAAATCCATCCATCCGTATGTGTATCATTCTCACAACTGCAACCGTAAACGCCATCGCCAAAAGCAGACTGAATTAACCGCAGCTTCCATCTCACCTATTTCTTGCCTTTCTTCTTGAGTCTCGCAGCAGCAGCTTGGAACGCTTCCTCGGAAGGCTCCTCCTCCACCGTACGCTTCTTTCCTCCTTTCTTAGATCCACCAGTGGCCCCGTACTTGGCTGCCAGGTCATCTAAGAAGCTGCTTCTGTTTCGTTGGTTGTTCCTGATGAGCGCAGCCAGATCCTGCTCCGACTCTTTCTTGCCCTTCTTCTTCTTGTCGCCGAATATCGTATCGTGGACTCCCAGCTCCTTCGCGTATTCCTCGGCCTCGCCGGCTTCCTTCTTTGCCGCTCTAATTCTCGCTTCTTTGGCCTTCCTGGTCTCAAGCGTGAAAGCCTTGAACGGCGGGACGTCCCCCTTCTCGATGGCCTCCGCAATGATGCTCCGGAAGCGCTCGTGGTCATGGATCGGGTCGCTGAGCATCACTGTCTCGTAGATCTTGTCCCAGTTGCCCTTGAACTGTTCGTAGCTGACCAGCAGATCATCCTTCTCCTCGTCCGAGCCCTTGTATTTCTTAGCGAACTTCTTGATCGCATCTTGGGAGACCGCGTCGCGGAATTGTTCTCGGTAGAAGTCCGACCAGCTGAAGCCATCTGAGTCGACGATGGATTCAGACGTCGAGCCCGTGTCGTCGTAACGCTTGCGTCGTACCGGGTCGGACAGGACAGCGTACGCGAATGCGATGGACTGGAACGCCACGTGTGCTTTTTCCTTTTGCTCCTCGGGAACCTTGTCTGCATGTAACCAATGCGGTTAATACTCCAAGAGCGCGACATGGTCTTCAATTCAGAAAAAAAAAAAAAAAAACCCATGCGGTTAATACCCCAAGAGCGCGACATGGTCTTCAATTCCAAAAAAAAAAAAAAAAACCGATGCGGCCAGTCGAACTCACCTGGGTGGTGCTTAAGAGCGGCTTTTCGATAGGCCGACTTGATCTTATCGGGCGTCGCCGTTCGCTCTACACCCAAGACTTCGTAGGGGTCAATCACGGGCGGCTCGCCCTCGAGGATATCTTCAGAAGTAGGCATCTTGAGGGTATTGCTGGTTAATAACTTTCTGCCTTTGCATTCAAGCTTTGTTTCTTCAAATGATGTGTATGTAGGTGTAGGAGGACGCGTTGGACCTGGGACGCGTAGAGAGCTATTGGCTATCAAGCATAACGTCCTTTATCGATAAGCAGGGCTGCATTAATTATGCAAATCGCGGGGCACCTATACTTGTGACCGACGTAATTGCTCACTACCCCTCCATCAGATACGGCTATAAATCATTCTTGTCAAGTCAATCCAAAATATAATCGATGCGTTGACGCCAAAATGTCTAAGGCTGCATCATTACACCCAAAAGGCATCGAGGCTGGTAATCACGAGACCTACATGAGACTGGCTCTGTCTTTGGCCACCAAATCACCGCCCAAACCAACCAATTATCGCGTAGGGGCTCTCGTGCTAGACATAGCGACAAACGAGATATTAGCCACAGGCTACACTCTAGAACTACCCGGGAACACGCATGCAGAACAATGCTGTTTCCAGAAGCTCTCGGAGAAGTATAACGTCGCACCGGAGTATCTCTCACAGGCACTACCTGACGAGGTCGCTCTCTACACAACAGTAGAGCCCTGTTCCAAGAGGCTGAGTGGGAACACGTCCTGCGTGGATCGTATCTTGGCCATCGGGAAAAGGATCAGCACCGTCTATGTCGGAGTTAAGGAGCCGGAGAAGTTCGTCAGCGACAACTCTAGCAGTCGGAAGCTAAAGGATGCCGGCATAAACGTTGTCCATGTTGGCGGTTTGGAAGAGGAGATACTCGAGGTAGCCACGGCAGGTCACGAGGAGCCAGCATGAGAGGCAGCCTCCTTCATGGAGCAAGCGATTTAATACCACCGTCTACGGACTGCTGTGGTTGATATCCACACTTATGGCATATATATCCACGACTGCGAATCTCTGTACATGACCAATCAGAGATAAGTTACTAAACTTCGGCAGCAAGGTATTGTCCCCTCAGCAGACGTGACCCCATAACTAAGAGGACAACTATCCATAACACTGCCATATGCCGTTGCCTCCAAGTTAGCTTACCTTAGACGATGAACATGCCTATCGCTCGTGAGCACCACTCCTCTCGTTGTCTGCTGCATATATGATATATCTGAGCCGTAGACGACGTGACTTCTTAGCGACTTTTCTACAGCAGTGGTATTCGAAGCTCCAGCAGTTTGAAAGCATTGGTTGGTTCGCAACGAGCCTGGGAAGCCGTTGAACACCTACATACCTAGGTACCTGGGTAGGTAGCCTCTCCTGCTCCAGTCATCAGAGCTTAACCTCAGGCTCACAAACCGAGGGGACAGCCCCTCGTAATACCACCATTCTGGACTAGCTCTGTATAGCCATCAGTAAGCGCCCAAAATTTCAACAACTAGCATTCAGTTGCCCGGTTAGCTCAAGTAAGGGAAACTCACATAAAAGACACGGATCTCCATTTACTAACGAAGCCACCTAGTCGGTAGAGCGTGAGACTCTTAATCTCAAGGTTGCGGGTTCGACCCCCGCATCGGGCTCAATTCCCGATGCACCTCTCAAAAGAGGTACTTCGAATCTCTCTTTTTTAGACTCGCTTTCCAATTTTTGTTATCCTGCTTTGTGCCGTGCTTGGTTCCATATTGTAACTGGATATGGCCTTCCCTTCCTATGCACCGCCGACAGTCCAATTATTCTTTTCAGCGTTGCGTATAAACCACTCTAGTATAATTTCCCATACACTCTCTATGGATATAAGAGCTGACAGGTACGTTGTGGAAAGGAGCCATATCATTCCTTAGAGGGGTATTTCAACCGGAGCTTGGGGCTCGGCTTGTACGTGACAAGAACAGCATCATTACATATGTACATCGAGACTTAGCTGTGAACCCCGCAAAATCGGAGAGCTACCCTTCTTTGCTAGACCAACTAATTGTCGTGACATTATAGACGTAGTACTTTCCACGTTGAGTGCACTCCTTTAAGCATCCTCATCCTTGCGTTTTCCGGTTGAGGACTTGGACATCTTTTCCTCGTCCTTTTCTTGCTGCGCTCTTCTCCAATCAGCCCGTTTCTTATCTATCTGCAGCCTTTTTTTTTTGCAGCGGCCGCAGATTGTCAAAAGGTAGTGCCAGCCACCGCATCGAGTCCTTAAAACTACCTTGGTCTAGCGATGGCGGTGCTGGGACAAGCCATGCAACCAAGGCTTCGAAGGGTTTCTGTGTTAGCACAATGGACCTGACTTAGTCGGAAGGAGTACGGGCACCTACCAAATAACAGCCTCAGCAGGTCTATTGCATTGAAGACACCAATCTGAATGAGTCCAGATGCGACGAAGAAAGGTATGAATAGGACCCCTAAAGCGACATTCACAAAGCCCATCCACGTTAGGCTTGGAGACTTTAGGACGTCGTATGCTGCCGCAACTCTTCCGGCTGGAAATTCAAGGAGGATGTATGCCACCAAGAACCCAAATCGCCAGGTAGATTCAGTTCGCGGGGTTGTAGGTCGGTAGCGCCCATGCAGTCTCTGGCCGTGATCATTGCCGAAGCCGTCTTTGCCTGCTGGCCTGCTAATTTGCGAGCCTTTGGCTTCCTCATCATGTGTTTCCTTGTTGCGGTCTTCGCGTTTCTGCATAAGGACGCTGTGCTTCATCTTCGCCCTTGAATATCTGTCGATCAGATGGAAACCCCTGCTGATGATATGCCCCAGAGTTTTCGCGTTGACCAGGGCAAAGACGGTAATCACCAGAGCAATGATGGCGCAGATTACCAGGCTAACGACAAGGTCTGGCCCCGGATTCCCACTCATACTAAAGATGCTGGCCGCGAAACCTAGAGGTAGGAAGACCACAGTTACGTAGGTGAAGAACCGAATATCCTCAGACCCGCGCAGCGACAAGTCGGCGCGGATCTGCTCTTGACTCCTCATAAGGGTTTCCTTCAGCGACTTGATGCCGGCGTGAACACCGTGAAGGTTCGTGATATGTTCATTCGTCAAGCGAACCTGCTTCTTGATGATTCCCCCGTACTTTCGCTCGTCGTTGCGCGTCCATCGCGGCCTCTCTTTTCCACGGTCTTTCTCGCGCGTCACCCACTTCGAGACCTCCATTCTTACCCCTTCTATCTTTTCTTCTATAACTGCCAAGTCGTTCTGGGACTTTTGCCACTGACGACTGGAGAAGAAATAATCCTCACTGGTCAGGATAGCAGAAGAGAACGCACCTTGCCGTACTCCAAGCTCAGTTTTGATCTCGTCAAGTATTTCTCGGCTGCATCTGACAACCGTAGCCAATATATGTTCAAACAAGTAGAGCTCGAGTAGCTTTCGCTGTCTCCAACCTTTCTCCTTATCCAGATATTGGAATGGGCGGGCTACGTCAGACCAAGACCGCCAAGGTTCATGGGGTCGTAGAGCAACGCCGTTTTCTATGAAGTGACACGTCCAGTAGCGATCGAAAAAGTCCCCCAAAAATCGAAAGCCCATCGAAGCCTTAGCGATCTGTATCTCCTTGTGAGGGAAGTTATCCTCGCTTAAAGGTCGTATGTCCCCAGCTCCCAGGTGCTCCGTCAAGTGGTAGAAACTTAGGTGAAGCTCGGTCTCCCAGGTATTGGTCACCATGGTTGTATCATCGAAAAAGTAATTTTCCTGGTTCCAGTGCCGGTCCATAAATAGGGAAATTGCTGGTTTCTCTGCCTCAATGCTGGCGAGATAGCAGAGCAGCGCTGTCTCTGCGTTCGCCTTTGGTAGCCAAATCAGTCGTTTCTTCGCCTTCTCCGCGGTACGGGGTTTCATCAACTCTTTCTGCAACTCTGCGTTGGTGTAGTAGGTGGAATTTATACCATCACCTCTCCCCCGTTTCCTGCTTCTCCTTGTCTTTGGTATATCGGCCACCCATGATCGCCACTCATGATTGTCGGGACCAAGATCCCCCTTTTCACGGCGTAGTTTTGCTCCCGTCATGATTGCATGTCCGCTAGCATCTGAACCTCCTTCCTGCTGTATCAGATCTTCTAACATCTTGCTGATCTCGTTGTCCGCCATTCTGCTTTCATTCGACAGGAACAGCGGGTAATTGTATAGCCATTCTTCATCGATCTCAACAATGGCAGTAGAGTCGAAAAGGCGGCTGAAGGGGACCGTTTTCTTCATAGATTCAGTTTGGCGAACCTGTTCCTCACCTGATACCTGCTGTCGCTTTGGCGGAACTTTTTGCCCCTGGGGGTAATCTCTGACATCGCTCTGCGGGGCAGCTGATTGACGCTTTGGCGAGTGCGGCTCCTTGTCTTCAGGCGGATTGGTTCGCTCCCTATATTTATCGTTGATCCGAACGGCGTTGGTGAGGAGTACGAATGGAATCTCGAAACTCGCATGGAAGTAGTAGTCCCGGTCTTCCTCTCTATCAAATAGAACTGGCTCTTGCGTGAGCTCGTTCACCTGGCCAGGACAGAACCCATTCAAGCTCACAGCCTTGAAGAGGGACCGCAGAGACCACTTTACTAAATCTGCCGGTGGCTGCTTGTTGATTCTATAATCACGCGTGCCAATCATGATGGCCAATGCGTAACGAAGGGCATTATCCCAGAGAGTGTCTTGGTTGTCACCATGTAATGCCTGAGCTTCGACTGTGTCATCCCACACCTCACGAAAAGATGTCTCCTCGAGGTGGAAGTTCCAATCGTACCCGTAAAATAAGGCCGTGTCCCGCGCGTGAAACAAAAATCTGGTTTCTCGCGAGGAGCGAGTCACAGCCAGTATTCGTCTCTTCAAAGTTTCGTTCTCCGTTGTGAATCGTCGGAGTATTTCTTGTTGGACTTGTCGGGAGGACCTCATTACTTCGTTACCATTTCGCTTTGGCCATAGCTTGAGATCTTCAATCGTGCTCAGAGCCTTCCATATCCAGACATGGTCATCCAAGCGGAAAACGTTCGTATCTACCCGTTGGCTATGGGGCCAGGCTGAGCAAGCACGCCTATCCAGTTTCTCCAGGGTGTTGACCCACGACTCGCAGACCTTCTTGATGCTGTCTGTCGCAGGTATTCAGGCTTCCCCCTCATGAGAGAAGCCCATACATTCCCTAGTTTTGAGAAGCTGAAATGCCGTATCAGTGACAGAGTCTTCTGGTTGCCATGTGAAGCCACCTGTGGGCATAGCTTTTCCGGTGACCCAATAATTCGCCACAAAGCAATCAGCTTTCCTGTCTGCCTTCTGCGACATCCACTCAAAGTGGCCCCTACAAACGACAGATATCCTCTTTAAGAGGGACTCGACGTAGAGGTCGTCAGGTTCTCGTTGCTTCAGTTTCGTTAGCTTCCGAGCAGCAACACTGAGAAACCAGACTGCGAAACTATATATAAATCAATTAGCTTGTTCAACTGAGGAGAAGTTTATGGAAACACAATTGCTCACAAGCTGGCCGACGTGCAAACACGGTGGCATGAGATGTCACCGCATGTGATCGCAACCGGGCATATATCGCTCGTGGGCTCGGCTGAGCTGGAGTGTCCCTCGACCAATCGCTCATATTTTAATGGAATAGAGCACACAGACAGGATGTGCTCAAGATTCCGGCGCACGACGAACTCTACATGAAGGTTCGCCCCTGCATTATCGCCCGGTATTCCGGATGGATCTGCACCAGCAGTTTTATGCATGTCCTTATGCTCCTCACCTCCTGGGCTTGGCGTGTCTTCAAGTGTGTCGTCTATCGTGGAAAGGCTGAAGGCAGAAAAGGGTGCCTTGTCTAGGAGATCGTTTACATCGGTCAACTCGGCGGGAATTAGAAAATCTCTCCAGTCAGCCATCGATGCTGTTAAAGACATCATGTGATACGCTGCTGTCACTTCCAGTGTATTTCGACCGCTTCCTTGGCTGCCAAGGTGCATTGTCCAATGCGATCCATTCGTCCATTGCACTGCTTTACCATCAAGGAACACAGATGCTACCACTGCAATTGAATCCACGGGTTCTGCCTCGTCTAGAGCGGGTGAAGCGATCTCTTGGCCCGGGACCTTGTCTTTGGTTGACCTGCCGGAACTGGATGTACCATTTCCCTCAGGCGGCTTGAGCTTGTGTACCAATACCCAAGAGTAGTTGTGGGGGCCGTATCTTTCGGAATAACCATCGTAAACGTCGTTAAACGAATGACTGTCGTCCAAGTAGTCAAGGTCCCGAATCCACATGCATGAGTTATCCTTCCGAAACTCGAAAGGAACTTGCACTTCGGTGTCTTCAAGGTTTTTCATGATGCACTGTTGTAGGACTATGCCGTCGTGGACGATCCACTGAATCGTGAGCTCTCTTTTGTCCGTTTTGTATTCATATCTTGGCCAGCGGTAGTGCAGATACTTCAGGACTGGGGGCGTTTCGAAAACGGTCCCCGGAAATTGGAGGCCGTACGTCGACTCGTCACATAATCTTGACCGGCTGAGCTTATCTAGATTATATGCCCTGGCGCATACTTGATAGGGTTCTCGGACAGTATGCCCGTGATCTGCAGTGAACATGCCTGAGTCTCCGGTTCCGATGTATCTCCCAAACTGCATGATTTCACCATACATATTGACACTTGCCGTCGTACCTTTATCTCCAAAAGAGGAATAGGTTTGGGGATTCGGCGCTTCATTCCAGGTGGCATAGTGGGATTCTGGAAGACTAGAAGAGCAGCTAGATTCACCTAACTTAACAGATAAGTAGCTGTAGAATGACGTAGAAGGGGACACCAACGTTTTATGAGTTTCTTAAACTCGTTACTAGTATCCAAGGGGACCTCTTCTGTATGCCAGAGAGGCGGGTTATTATCCTGGCCTTGAGACATCTTCTGCGACCAGACGTCGACTAGCCCGATCAGGTGCTCTGTGAAAGGGGACCCGTTCTTTACGAAGAAAAGACCTTGAGAAGAAGAATGAAATTGTAGGACGAGGACCTGTTCCTACCGGCAACACTTACAGGCAACCCTTATATTTTAAGCGACCAGCCAGCCACGCTGAATATCCCGTGTTATCATGGCGACGGACTTGCAGCACCACATCCCACCCCAAGCTGACCAAACCATTCACTGCATTTCCGACTTGGCAAGTCAATATTACGTGCATAAGACCGCCATCGCCGATTGGGCTGAGTGGGGCATATTACTACCCAGGCTCTGGGGGCCTTGGGAGGCGTACCCGAACACTCGGGAAACTGACAGATGTGACACTCCATGCAGTCAAACACACGGAGCATGTGTTCGAGTGGTACAGCTCTAATACTCATCCACAGACCAACTTCCTACTCGGGCCTAGAAGGGCTGTCTCGCTGCCACTCGACTCAGGTAGCCGAATCCCGCAAACCATCCACCGAAAATACAACGATACGTCCACGCAACTTTTCTGCCATCGAGGTTAATCGTCATTCATCGGCTAAGGTTAATGGGTTACCAGACTAGCATATCCCATCCCCCAGGTACTATGAGGCGTAACAACACATCCAAGATGGATTGAAGGAATAAGAGTGTGAAGTAAGCTATTTCAAGTATGGAGTTAGATATTAAGAAGCTTCCGGAATATGAAGAAACACCAACAGGAAAATAACTCTGAGCTCACAAATTGGAAATTCATTCAGTACCTTATCCACCGAGAAGCCGCTTCAGAAACTTGTCAGCATTGATATTTTCTCCATCCTCCGGCTTAGAGGCAGCCAAACAGGTAATCCCAAAGGAACTCAGTCGTTGCTGCATACTAAAGGAGGATCTAGTGGTCACAGTAAAATGAGCCGAGCGAAGCAGCGTGGTAACAGTGGACTATGAGGACGCGAGAGACGTTGGAGAGGTTGCGGTAGAGGGCGTGGAGGCGGACGAGTTCACTAGAATTTGCTGTCGTAGACAATAAATGGGCTAGCTGACTGCGTGGCAGATTTAGCTCCTAGTGCTTGCCTGTAATTCGTGCATCAACTTGTTTCTCTGCAGAGACTAAATTCCGAGGTCGCTCATGACTTGGTGACTCCTTTGTATTTGAGTATTAGACCCGCCGAACGTAAATATGTAGAACACATACATTTCGGTCTGAAGTGCCCATATTCAGGTGCTAACGTTACCACAGCCTCCTCCTCCGACATCCACTCCACATCCTCCACTACTATTTCCACCACCGTAGCTGAAATCGCTCCCCCCATAGTAGGTGTTAATATATCCGTTGTAAGCTGAACTTGAAGTAGCCTCTGTCTGGGAACTAGAGGGGCTAGACTTGCCCCCTGTTGCCGGAGCTCGTCCCGGGAGGGTAGGCAGGTTTGTAGCCTGGTTGGTAATTACGTCTGAACTTCTGACCAAGGCTGGCTTGCACAAGTCTTCTACGCAGCTAAACCTAGCATCAATATACTTAAAACAGCTTAGACCAATACGTATGTTTCCTTAATCTCTTACACTCGATGGCTAGCTACTGCTAAGCCGCGTGGGCTTTATATGGCCTTTCCTATAAGCGTGAGTTGGCTAAGGAACACATATACGTGAGCGTGTTATATATCCCCCCGAATTTGTCTGGATTAATACGAGATAGAGGTGCAAAAGGAGACTTAT
Organism: Monosporascus sp. GIB2; assembly: GCA_004155935.1. Taxonomy (NCBI): domain Eukaryota; kingdom Fungi; phylum Ascomycota; class Sordariomycetes; order Xylariales; genus Monosporascus; species Monosporascus sp. GIB2. The sequence continues at coordinate 115,108 of QJNV01000906.1, read as the reverse complement.
GTCTCATAATATTGCCTAAGAATAACTCGGAATATCACCATTGGCACTAAAGCTATCATCGCACTTGGCGGACCTCGCTTCCCTGAAAAGTCTCAAGGAATGGAAATGATCATAACTAGAGACTGCAATGGCTAAGTGTATGGTTAGATCTGCTGTTGGCAGCGATAGGCATATGCAAACTAAAGTTCGTAAAGGCACATAAGGGAATATATAATTTATATATGATTTCAGCAATACTACGTTACGCCATAATGTCGCTACCCCGGCATACCGACAGTAACAAGAGCTCGAGACTAACACGGGGCTAAAAGTTTAATATATACGAGAAATGGAAGGAAAAAAGGTCTTTAAAGACGCGCAGCATATTAAGATAAGTAAGCAATCCCCATCGCATCTTGAATTATAACATACATATATATTAACTCAGTGCTAAAACTTTTACCATACTTAATATATTCGATTAAAATTGTCCGTCACCACCACGAACGTTTAGAGCATAATAATTACAAGTTCAAAGCCGACAACTCAACCCCCAAACCCTACCGTTCTTTTCTCATCGTAACAATCTTCGATGTAAATAGGGAGATAAAACCCACCTTGGTAAGGCAAGAGGTAGCACAGCCTTAAAGAAACGGTTAAATCTCTTGTACTATGTAAGTTCCTTTAGAGAATAATGTTTTAAGCATATAAAGCTAGAACGATGGAGACTCACTGACATAGGGACTGCCTAAACCGGTCATTAGAATCTGGCATTCATAATGTACGAAAACCGCAACCAAGTTTCCCTTCAGAGGCCAATTTGTTAATAGCTTGTCCATTTTGGTAAGCCTGTATATCCCCCAAGAATGGCACATGTTTGACTCCATAGGATGGCATGGCTCTGAACAAGTATCACCAAGGAGCCCTAAATTTGTAAAAGTGGCCGGAAAGACACCTTTATCTTCCATTTCGGTATCTCTATCCCTTATAGATTATTTAGAGGATATGGCGTATACATGTGATAAGTAGATTGATGCCGCAGTTGCCCTGGGATAAACCCGTTGTCGAAATACTTAGTACAAAGGGCAACTTAAACTATCAGTGAGATATTTGTGCTTACTCGTACAACACATATGTGCAATTATAGGATATACCCCAAGACAGTCTACGTCGATATTAGTATTGAATTTCTTCTAGCACATCCTACGGATACTTGACAAGGTAATTGACCCCCGGATTCACATAATCTGTCAATATTTGGACAAGGACAGCGCTAAACTCTACCGCCCGGACAACTTATTCTACCCCCCAGACGTATGCAAGGGCCATCCCTCATATATTTTTGTTCACGAAAAAGTCTCACGACTCAAAGCTCAAGTTGAGATTCAGTGTACCCTATGGAAGGTTATAACTATGCTACGAGCATACAAACGTGACCTGCTACTGCCTAATTAGATAGCGACGTAAGTAAAGGGTTTTGTGCTCTTTGTCTTTGGACGGGCTCCTATTTGAACGTTCGGCTCTTGTCTTCTGAAGACGCATGGGGCCGACGCGCTCAGCCCGCTCCGTGAATTGGATTACTTTGGTCTCATGCTTCTAGCGCTGGCTTATACTATCACAGATCTCGTAGGCATTAAAACAAGCACCATCAAGCACTTCTTACCCATTACTCAATATTTCACGCTTGCTCACCATGACGGTCTTTCGATACTCTTAGATCGAGACGATATCAACATGCCGTCCTTGGTCTCTTAAAAAATGCCGAAGGAGAAGGCTTAATAATGAAGCAAGTTCATGGTAGGTATTTCTTGTCAAGTTAACTACTAGTGATATTTACCAGATCAGATTACCAAACAGCCAGCCAAAGTAAATATAATTTCTTTTGTGATGGGTAAGCCCGCTAATCAGATAAGAACAGCATACAGAGCAAACAGGCTCGAACATGGCGCCGATTTCTAGCAACATCATCGAACATCCAAGTACGGCAGCGGAGCCGTTCGACGCCGATTCAAGAAAAATTAATGGTAACACAATCTTTTCCCGAAGAGCCGGCTATGTCGCAAGATCTCGGGCATGAATCAATCACCTTGGGCTTCTGATGGGAGCGATGCGTATCCCTTTCATCCACCCTCCTCTTCGATGTTCTCGACCATATACCGAATAACGATTAATGCAATCCCACCAGTCGCCCAGAGCTCCTCGTTTTCATCAAGCTGAAGAATATCACCAACTTCCACAGATGATTCGACAAGACCTTCGCCGAAAGTTGTCAAAATTAGATGCTCGGGAATGATAAGGTTATGGATGGCCATCCGTGCTTTGATAGTTGGTATATGGCCGCCAGGAGGTTTCGGAGGCCTGGGGATGACGATAGCAATAGTTTCTTTCTTCTCAAAGGGAAGACGTCCTTTCAAATATATCACTGCGAGTCGCTGATCGAATCGCAGGAGATGCCCCTGACGTCGAGCTAGCTGTTGGATGTACTTATACTAAGTCCTAATTAATATCTTCAAGGTGAAATAACGGTCCGACTTACCTGGTCTTCATCCCTATTATATGCTCTAACAACTTTCGCGACGTCTTCCGGCACAGATTTCCCTGGGAATGGCAATGTCCATACCGCCTTATCTGTATTCAACAGTGGTCGTAGAGCTTCCTCATTCAGCTGGATTCTCTTAGCGAGATTCCGAAACTCCTCGGTCGTCTTAAGGATGTACATTTCCTTAAAACTAAAAATTGCAGTCTTTATTAAGGACTATGTCCTTTGACAGTATCCTCTGACACAAACCAGCGGCCTGATTCACAACCGTTACTAAGGTAGTTCTGTCGGCGCCTAAAGACACCAAACCAACCATAGGGGCACTATTTCTCCTAGAGGCATCATGCACGTGACGCTAACCTCGTTTTAAAGCATATCTAACTCGGATGTAAGGTTAGCTTTAGGCTAGCATGGACGTGGCACGGCTCCAGCGGGATTTTGTTGCCGAGTCGTCGAATGAACTTGTCAGAATGAATCAGCGTCTAGGTTAGATGATAGGTAGCGCTGTATGTTGTAGGGGTAGAATGAGTAGCATTTATCGACGAATAAAACCACCCCCTAGTCTCAAGCTCCCGTGTCAAGTTGGTAGTAGGCTCGACATAATAGTTACTAACGGTTGCAAAATCCCCCTCATTTGTTTCTCTGATGGTCATGCTAGGCTGCAAGCAATCATGCACAATCCATGGGACGCGGATTTGTGTCAGTCGTCTAGCGGCTAGATCTCAATCGAGTCCCATACACCACTAACTGCGATAGGACATCTGTGTCTGGTTAGTAACGCGGGAGGCCCGCCACTAGGATGTATCCGTAGTGATCGGAGAGATGACGCACTGTACCCCGTTGTCCAACCATCATCTTATCTCCCCGGTTGACTCTACATGGGAGGGTACGGTACAAGCACTGGGTAGGTATGCTGCATACCTGATGTCGATGGGAGCGTCCGCGTTCATAAGCAATTACCACTAATCGCAGTAGAAGCTGTCGGTATCCGTTACAGATCGGAAACGGTGGAGTTGTTATCTCCAACTAATCCTTTTTCGCTGTGTCGATCTAGCAACAACTCACAAGCCCGTTTGGGGCTGATATCGTCACTACCTGGTAAGAAAGCCTGCCGGTAGAGCCAACTCTGGGATTACATTGTGCCCAATGGAGGAAACTGTGCAGGCAGAGCTTGGAGGGACTTTTGGGCCGAAGAAGCATGCCCGATTGGCGTGATCGGCTCAAAGTTGCGTACTGTAGACATATTCTTATCCCGGTTCCCCAGGAAAAAGCAATGATAGGCGGTGTGATTCTCGGCAGAGGATGCTCTGTCCTGGAAGGCTATAGTTTGCGGATATGACGGGGCAAATTCCACCGGGGGCTAGGGCATTAATAGTGGCGAGATAGCAGTTCGCCTATCTTTTCTCTCACTTTTCTTATTATTTACGCGAACAACGCTTAGAACACTCTCTTTATTGTCCGGACAAGAGAACAGAAGAGAAAGACAGGTGCAGTCTTGGTTCTTCCAGGCGTGTAGTTGCATGCACTATAGCGTGGGTTGTGTAAGTTCCAGCGAGGCTGAGGCCTTCTGCAGGCAGGGACACACTGATTACCTAGTAGTTGGAGCCACTGGGTTAATAGGCATCTGCCGAACCCTTATTCCTCCCTACAACTCCTACTGCCAATGTACTCTGTTGCATTGTATAGGTTTTGTATTTCGGAAAACAGATACGACGTGCCATAAGAAGTAATAAGAAGTATGTCGAAGGCGAACTGTGATGTCTGCATTGCAATGCAGTGACGTTGTTTTTGACGCGCCGTTTCACAGCTGCCGTGGCAGCCGTGGCTTGGCCCCGCCACGGGCATAACTGGGGGTGGATCTCGACTCCCTTATTCCTGAGTGCTTGTTGGTCGACGTTATCGCTTCTTCGCCTCTTAAGACCAGTAGTTCACACATTAGTACAAATCGGGTCCACTTAGTTTCCGAACGAAATCCCCCCCACTTAGCCCCTAAATGCCACCTTTCCCACCATCACCACCCGTTTTGTATTGACCATTTGGGCAACATAACATAGCCGTATCCATCCTAATGGCCAGCCAACCCAAAATCAAAAGGCGCGAATTACCTGCAACTAAACGTACAGCCATTTGGGCCTTATATCGCGCCTGGCATACGTATTCGGGAGATTGTACGCCTTAAGAACGTCCTAAAATTTACGGTTCATAATTAGGGTTCGCACTACCCACCTACCCACGCTAAAATTTCCACCTACGAGCTACCCACGCCAAGAAAATGCTACCTACGAATTACCCATTCGTGGATAGTACTTATTAATATATAGTTTTATCTATTAAATTTTTTTCTAATTTTTTATATAGTCGTACTTCCTTATAGTGAAATATAATATTTTGCAATATATATTAAATAAGAAATTTTAATATTAATAATATTTACCGATTAGTACGTCGATTAGTACGCGATCGAAAAATAATTATTTGTAAGTACGTATTAGTAGATAAGTACTCAAAAATTACCCACGCTACCCACGCCACCCACGGGTACTCACCCACGGTCGTGGGTAGTCCGTGGGCACTCATTGCAAACCCTATTCATAATACTATCTACTGCTGCAAAGAACATGAAGCCGCCGGACGTCCCGTTACTTTCGAATCGAAACCTAGGCCTAGCCAGCTTATCAAAGTAACGGGCCGGGCAGCTCGAAAATTTGTACGGGCTACCGTTAAAAAACGACGCGCTCCTCGCGAAGCCTTAAAAACGTCAAACACATCCGGAGTCCAGCTATGTAAAAATACGGTCCGTTACGTCCTTAAACTAGCTGGCAAAGCCCGGCGCAAGGCTCGACGCAAGGCTCGACGCAAGGCTCGACGCAAGGCTCGACGTAAACCTTAGGTCTTATAGAAAAATGGAAAAACGCGTCGGACGTTTTACGTCACCTATAAGAACGCTACTTAAATGCTTTAATGTTGGTCGGACGAAGTTACCTTTGAAGTCGGATACGACAGCCGTACGGTATATGTTACTCGTAGCAAAAGCGAAAATACCTCGATAAATATTTATAAGCCTTCGTTTAAAAGTGGACGAATTACCGTTAGCACATGGGGATGCTTTATGGGCCCTAAGAAAGGTCCCTTTATCACCTTCGATTCGGACTTCCGTATGGACAAGCATTCGTACCTCGACAAAATCCTATATATTAAACAGAAAACTGATTGCTGATAACTGTTGTGGTTGTTGAGATATTGATTTTTGAATATTTAATAGATAATTTAGGGGGGTGTTCGGAAACTAAGTAGACCCGATTTGTACCACTATCGCAAGAAGCATAAAAAGCTGCCTACTTCCACCTGATCCTAGGATGCTCATTCTCATGGTTTCTTTCCTTTGGTTTATGCCGATATTCGTACAAACCTAAATATTGCGGCTCAATGTCGGCTCGCTAATCAGGTATCGCAACCCGTGGTTTAGTTGTTTGTTAGATGCCTTGGAGCTCCAATCCCTGGACAGTCACCATCACCATATGCCTACATTATAACCCCGCAGCCAACTAGTACATTGCATTGTTATCCCGTTCCTTTTCCTTTGAGACCCGTTGTATACGGCTGATCACTTCCACCTTTGCCATATTTAAGTTGCTTTCCAGTATCAGACTGCCCACATCACTCCGACAAAGGGGGTTGGATTGTGACCCATTTAGCAGAGCCCTACTCTATTCCATTCTAATCATGTCTGCCTCTGATTGACAGGCCAGAGACGCCTGTGCCTATATACACACACATCTGTACATGCTGCAGCTTGAGACTCCATTCTTGCTCACGTTCCTCCCCCTTTGCCGCCGGGCCCTTTCTTTCGTCGACGAACCTATTTAGTTCTGCTACTCACCTCGCCCAACAGCTTCCTTGTCGCTGTTCTCTGCATATTTCGCTGGTATTCTTAATCAGCAGCTAGCTCTGCCATAGCTTTAAATACTTGGGCTTGGCTCGTAACGGAATCGATCGCGGAATGGCAGACCGAGCACGAGGTCCGCCCCGCGGAGGGCGTGGTGACCGCGGCGGCTCTCGCGGCGGACCCCGCGGCGGGCGTGGAGGCGGCGGTAGCGCGTTCTCCGGACCTCGGGGTGGCGGCGACTTTGGAGGCGGACGCGGTGGAAGTGATTATCGTGGGGGGCGCGGTGGTGACTTCCGTGGCGGACGCGGAGGCCGTGGCGGTGGTTTCGGTGGCGGAAAATTCGTTGGGGAGTCAGAAGTCTTCACGTATGTTGCCATCTCCACTGGTATCTTACGGCTCAACTGATAAGATTCATAGACAGGGCGCGACCCTACCGGCCCCTGAGAAAGCAATCACGGACCTCGAAGATAAGATCTTGAAAGAACATCTTGGAACGCTTGCTGTCACAGGCAAGATGTCGATGCTAAAGGTCTCGGCAACCAAGAGCAACGTACCGTCATCCGAGAGCTACTTCCCCTGTCGCCCCGCGTTTGGCACCAATGGCAAGGAAGTCATCCTCTGGGCCAACTATTTCAAACTCAATGTCCCTGCGAATGAGCTTTACCAATATGCAATCGAGGTCACACCCGTCAGGAAGGAAGGCACCAAAGCCCAGCCGCGAGACGCCAAAGGTAGAAAGCTACATTACATCGTCAACATGGCCCTTGAGCGGATCGGCAAAGGGGTGCCCTTAGTTTCGGAGTTCAAGAGTCAGGTGGTCTCGCTTAAGCCGCTTTCTCTTCCCGAAGACAATACGGTTACTGTCAACTACACCATCGAGAATAAGGACGACCAGTATAATGTTAAGTTCAACGGGCCTAAGTTTATCGACATGCCTCAGCTGTTAAATTACCTCCGTACCATGCGGGATCCCACCGGCGACACCTCATTTCCCAAGTTTCCGTCTGCAGTTGATGCCATTAGCGTTATCATCGGCCATAGTGCTCGAGCAAGCGCCGCCGTCGCTTCCATCGGTCGAAGCCGGTATTTCCCCTTGGACCGCGACGACCAAAGGTTCAGCCTCGGTCCGATCGACTTCAACACAGTCATTCGTGGGTATTTTCAAAGCGCCCGTCCGGCGACCGGCCGGCTGCTTCTCAATGCCAACGTGACTCACGGAGTCTTCCGCCCTGCCGGCCGAGTGAGCGACTTGATGAAGGACTATGATCTCAGGGATAGCGGCTCCCTCCACAACTTGCACAAATGCTTGTCCAAGCTCCGAGCGCGGGTTACATTCTTACCCGAGAAGGGTACATCTGGGAAGAAGGGTAAGAAACCATCCGGGATGGCCCGAACAGGGGAGAAAACCATTACTGGACTAGCCACTAGATATGATGGTTCTTCGGGTGAGCCGAAGCCTAAGGTTGCAAATTCGGGCGCTGGACCTCACGGGGTGCAATTCTATTTGAGAGCACCGGCCCCGGCTGGCCTCCCGGCGGATGCCTACATCAGCGTTGCCGATTACTTCGAGAAGAGTACGTCATTAATGCCGCGAACTCGTAACACATTCTGACTCAGGTCGATAGGATACGGAAAGCAAGTGGACCGAAACCTCCCAGTCATCAACGTCGGGACACAGACGAGACCCGTTTACATGCCTGCCGAGTTGGTTGAAGTCATTCCGGGTCAACCGCTTCGGCGCAAGACCAATCCGGCCGAGACGGCAAAAATGATTCTTTCCGCTTGTCGATCACCTTTTGCGAACGCGACGTCACTGACCACCATCGGCCGCATGTGTCTGCAGCTTGACGCAAACCCGAAGCTTGTGAGTGACTTATCCTGACTGATTTCAGCCGGTGTGAATGCTTACAATGTCTAGAATGAATTTGGCATATCGGTGGACAAGCAGCTGTTGACTGTGAAAGGCCGCGAGCTCGTCCAGCCGAGGGTCATGTACTCCGGGAAGCAGGAAGCCCCTGTCAACCAGGGCTCGTGGAATATGCGAAACGTCCGCGTGGTTAAGTCTGGGAGGAAGATTACTAAGTGGTCCTTCATCCACATCGACCCGCGCGATAATGATGAGGTCGTCAACGTCATGGGAAAATGGGTGACTTTCATGCAAAGCATGGGGGTCGCTATCGAGTCTAGGTCTCTAAACGCTAGGGGCATTAATGTCTCGACTAGAGGACAGTTCATTAACAACCTCAGACAGGCGTTCCAGGGGCTTAAGGCGCAAAACCCGGACTTTGTCTTTGTTGTGCTGCCGAGACAGGATACACCCATTTACAACGTGGTCAAGACACTGGGAGACGTTGAGTTCGGCTATCCTACGGTCTGTGTGGTGCGCAGGAATCTGATTAAGAACGGAGGCTCACCCCAATACTTCGCCAACGTCGCCCTCAAGGTTAACCTCAAGATGGGCGGGACGAACCATAAGCTGGGAGACGATGTCAGTATTATCAAAGACGGTAAGACCATGGTCGTCGGTTACGACGTGACGCATCCGACGAACCTTTCCGGCAACGCGGACAACTTGCCCAGTCTGGTCGGACTCGTGGCGAGCATAGATAAGGACCTCGGACAGTGGCCGGCCTCAGCATGGGCGCAGGCCGGTAGGGTCGAAATGCTCGACAAGAACCTCGAGGATGCGTTCGTCGAGAGGCTCAGGCTCTGGCAGCGACACAACCAGAACCGTCTCCCGGAGAACATCATCATATTCCGAGATGGCGTCTCCGAGGGCCAGTTCGAACAGGTCCTGACGAAGGAGCTCCCATACATGCGGGCCGCCTGCAAGAGTACGTATCCGGCCAAGGCGTCGCCCAAGATCTCCTTGGTCGTGTCGGTCAAGCGCCACCAGACACGCTTCTACCCTACAGACAAGAACCATATGACGAACTCGCGCAACATCACCAACGGCACCGTGGTGGACCGCGGCGTCACGCAAGCCCACATCTGGGATTTCTTCCTAACGGCGCACCAAGCGCTCCAAGGTAAGGCCCCCCCCCCCTTCTCTTTTCCCGTTCGGCCCAGTTACGAGAGGCCGCCCTCTTTTCTTACGGACGTACACTGACTAACATAATTTCTCCCCGCCCACAGGAACTGCACGCCCGGCACACTACACGGTTCTCTTAGACGAGATCTTCCGCAGTATGGTGGGGGCAGACGCGGCCAACGCGCTGGAGCGGGTGACGCACGAGATGTGCTACCTGTTCGGCCGCGCAACCAAGGCCGTCAGCATCTGCCCACCCGCCTACTACGCCGACATCCTGTGCACGCGCCAGCGCGTCTACATGGCCGACCTCTTCGAGCGCGCCGACGACAACCAGTCCGTCTCGAGCGACAGCCGTGCACGCCTCATGGGCGCCCGCATTCACCCGAGACTCAAGGATACCATGTACTACATCTAAGCCGCGGGGGACAACTGTCGCGGGGTCGGGCCGAGCTGGACTGGGTCCGACATGTTCTCGGCTGATGAGTGTTCGGGCAAGCCACTGCGGATGATGTTGAGCAACTTGATTCTTCGATCTGGCGGGAACTCTTGTCGCCCCCCGTGGCGAAAGCCCATGTTTGTTGTACACCTTATACTTTCGGCTTTGTGTGTGGACGGTGTCATATGTGATTCTGCGGCTCTATCTGGAGGGAATGCTAGGGGAGGAATCGTGCGTGCGGTGAATTTACTTACATGTACTGGCTAGCTATGACGGGCATTGCATGCCGGCCCCAGCATCCGATTGTCATACAGCGAAGTGTTGTAGAGCATGGTGTTAGCGTCTATTTCGGAAGGTGTGGACGATAAGAGGGGCGGCATAGGCGGCCCTTGGACATGTCGAAGAGTTGGATGAATTACAAAAGCGGTGTCCTATTCGATTTATTCCCTAGTTCTAAAGTTCGTCTTCTATGACAGGGGCTCTGCTCTACGTAAGCGTGCTACGTGACCAAGTCACTGGAATAATCAGCACGAGGGGAGGTCTCGTTCCGGAACCGTTGCTGCTACGCTGTGGCCTACGTGTTGTAGACAGATGGAGTGTGAGTACTGGCGCCTACGCTAGAAAACCTACGTTTAGCCTCTCCCTAGCTCCTGGGATTCACGTGTCGTACGAATTCTACATAATGCGTAGTAGCTAAGAACAGACCGGAAGAGCCTGTCGATAACACCTGATCGCCTGGCGCAATTCCCAACTGGCGTATTGCCCCTGTTGACATCGCCGAGGGCCCCGGGTCTTAAGTTTGGAACGCGGCGGCTTTCGATCCGATGACGGCCGGTTTAAGATGCCTCCTGCGCGATGGGCGATGGCACCCCCCGGCTCCTGGAAGAGCTCACTGCAAGTTGACTGCGCCTCGAGAACCGGCGGATGCGAGAGAAGTTTGCCCCAGGGAGCGGCCCTGACCGCCAAGAATCCCGCCCTGGCCGTCGTCCCCGGCCTATGCGGACATGAGATTAGGAACAGGCGGATAGCAACCCTTGGCCCGTTATCCAGCATGAGTAGCCATCCCGGAGCGGAGGAGCATTGGGGCGCGATGGTGACGGCGGCGGCCGTTCAGATGAACCACTACCTACGCCCATTTGCCCGTCTATTCCTGTGATAGCGGGCGCAATCGTGAAGATGAACACCGTTACAGCTCCAACACACCTAATGCTGAAGCTGCGGCTCACGGTGACGCAAAACCACCGCAGCGCTGGTAGTGTCAACAGGTACCTATTGGCTCCCGGCCTAGCCAATGATTTCAACCGCCCCTCAATCGACGAGGACTGCGCCCAAGGCAGGCGCTACGGCACCACGGCGCCGAAGTCTAGAGCTGCCAGGACAGGTGGGGCCCAAAAGCAGCGACTGATGACGCTCTGAGATATCTAAGCCACCACTCGCTGGCGCGTCGATCCGACTATGATAGATGGCATACCCACGAATAATCGATCCGAGAACCATCATCACGTCTCCGCCGGGGAAGCCAGGCCGAGCGCCACGAGCAGGGACTCAATCTTGGCTATGAGGTCGGGGATGCGGAAGGGCTTGGAGACGACGTCGTCCATACCGCTCCTCCGGGCCGCGGCGATTTGCTCCTCGCGCACGTTGGCCGTGACGGCGATGACGGGGACGTGGGCGCCGCCGACGATGGCGCCGCGCGCCTGCATGGCTCGGATCTCGCGCACGCACGTGAGCCCGTCCATGTTGGGCATCTCGAGGTCCATTAGGACGACGGAGAGCGGGCGCCCGAAGCCCTCGCCGCGGCGGAACGCCGTCCCCTCGAGGAATTCGAGCGCCTCGAGCCCGTCGTTGGCGACGCTGACGCCCATGCCAACCTTTTTGAGCTGTCGGACGAGGACGTTCTGGTTCACGAGGTTGTCCTCGACGACGAGGACCTCGAGAGCGCGCCGGTCGAATTTCGGCGCCTCTTTCCTGGCAACGGCTTTGGTCGCGACCAGGTCCGATGCGGGGCCCGGCGAGGCCAGATCTTGCCGCTGAGGCGCTATGGGCTGGGAGAGTGTGTCGTCCCCTACGAGATCCTGCTCGATCGCGAAGGCATCACCGGTCGTCGCGCTGTCTGGCGGCGCCGACCTTCTGGCCTGGATGAAGAACCCGAAAGTACTGCCACGCCCGGCCACGGATGAGACCCCGATCTGACCGCCGTGCAGTTCTGCCAGCTGACGAGAAATGAATAGACCGAGACCGCTGCCGCCGTATTGAGCGTGCGTCCGCGGAGAGGCTTGGGAGAACCGTTTAAACAAGACTTTGACCTCATCCGACGTAAGACCACAGCCGGTGTCCTCCACCTGGAACCGAACATAAAGTGGCTCGCCCTCTCCCCAGCCATCACCAGTAAGCACGCCGGCGTTCGGGATCCTCCTCGGAATGTATCGGAAACCCGAGGTGTCAAGGAATAGCGGCGGGTCGCGGGAGACGCCCGTGGACAACGTGATCTTCCGTTCGGCAGAACTCGCTGTGAATTTGATGGCGTTCGTGACGAGGTTTATGAGGATCTGAAGTATTCGACTCGGATCTAGCGTCATCCAATCGACCGCCAGTGTCGTAAAAGTTGGTTCCACTTCGCAGGTCATTTTGATATCTTTAGCTTGCAGCTCGGGTTCGAACATTCGCACGACGCGGCTTACAACGTCGGTCGGCTGTGCTATCGTAGGAGCGAGCGCTAGGAGATTGGAGTCAAGCTTCGAGACGGTAAGGATGTCATCCACGATGGACTTCTGGAACTGCACGCATAGGGAGATGGTCCGGGCTGCCTCCATGCAGTTTTCCACGGCTTCTGGGGGTGGCGCCTGATCTTTCGACTGGTGCTCCTTCAAAGTCGATAAGATGTCGTCCGCACATTGGAGGATGGCACTTAGAGGGTTCCTCATCTCATGTGAAGTAATATCGATAAACTCGTTCTGGTGCCTTCTTGTTTCCTCCGCCTCCTGAAGCCTACGATTTTGCAAGCCTTGAGCCCATTTCAGGTGTGAAATGTCCGTAATCGATCCCATTATAGCGCGTACGGAACCGTCCTCTGCGAACTCCGGTTGTGCAGAGATGAGCACCCAATAGTCGATGGCTTCACCATCCAGACCAGGGGGCTGGACAGTTAATCTCTTGAGCTGAACCTCGCCAGTCCACGGAATGCTATCCACGATCAGCTGATGCCACCCCTCTTCGACCGTTTTCTTGCTGGTATCTTTAGCCTGCTCCATCCAGGACATTGCGAAGCTCTCCCCCCTCAGGTGGCCAGTCACTTCGAAGTAGCGATCGTTACCTTCTCTTAAGATGCCCTCCGGACTGAGGAGGAACATCCCGAGGGGCGATAGTTCTGCCATTCGCTTCAAACGGCTAGTTTGCAGAGCTAATTGCTGCGAAAGCTGCTGTTGTTCGAGAGCTGCAGTCTCGGCTACATTATGACTGCGGCGGACCTCGTCTTCGTACAGCATATACGACGCCAAGGAAGTAGCTAACTGCCTATTCAGCATCGCCGTAAATGCCTTATATCCGTCGTCGTATGGGCGGCGGGGGTTGACACCGATCAGAAGGAACGCAAAGACAGATTCGCTATTTGTAGGTCGCACCGGAAATATGATGGCTTGCCGGCACGGGTCTCCGAAACCACGGAAGGCGATTCCCTCCAGGAGTTCCTCGGGAAGCGATCCATTTCTAGTATGCAGCAGAGTCGGTTCTCTCGCGCGCATCGCCTCCCGAAAGGAGGGCATGAATCCCTCGGGGCTCCTGCTCAAATCAATCCGGGTAGGAGCCGCAACATGACCATCCGGGACCGCGATGGAGCCTTCAAGAAAACACGTCCGCGTCAATATCGTGCTTGTGCCCTCAGAAGAAGCGGAAGACCGATCCGCGTCTTCGTTATCTCCCACAGAGTACAGAAGAGCAAAAGGCACATCGAAGTGGTTGTGTTCAAGACCTTCGAGTAGCAGCTTCCAGAAGTGCTTTTTCGTCTGTGCACGTGAGAGGTTTTCCCCTATCTTATGAATGGTGTGCATCCTCCGCTGCCTTAGTACAGACTGGGTTGTCTCAAACGGGGCGTTATAAAACCCTAGGATCTGGCTGGTTCCCCCATATAAAGGCGTCCACGACCATGAGTAGAACGTCTCCTCAAGGAATCCACGACGCTCGATCGGCAAATGATCATCATCCTTTCGGATACTGATACCGGTCCGCGCGCACTCAGCGAAGATATCCTTAACAGAATCCCACAGCTCCGCTGCAATATTCGGAGTCAGCAATTGTCGTCCTGGCTAATTAGGGCGAATAATCGGGTGTTATAAGACATGTCTTGAGAGCTATCGACTCCCCAACATCCCCATTGGGAAATTTGCACTCCTGGACTAGGGAATAACTGAGAAGAAGCAACTCCAGAAACTGCTTACAGAAGGGGCCGGAGAATCCTGTGCCCATGAGGTTCGGGTGTTTTCGGCCGGCCACCTCGACAGCGTAAGCTTCGTTGTATAACATTGTCAAGTCGCTACCCCAGAATAGGGCGGCGGGATCTGCGACTCGTTGTCAGTATTCACCTGTTGGACTCAGGTGCTGACTTCCAAGGGCGCCCAGAGAGCCTCAATGCGGAGAAAGGTAATAAGCAAGGCGGTAGGTCATGAGGGAAGCCGATACGGATACAAAGATGCGAAGAACCACTTACGAGGGTTCGACATCACGAGATTTACAGTCTGGCGGAATTCCCTCGACCACATTTTCATAGGTCCTAGAGGAGTATTCTCCCAGCGGACTGTCCTGGCGAAGGCGATATGTGGCGATAACACTCCTTGGGGTTTAGGCACTGTCCAATCCACGACAGCTTTTTCCGGAGTGGAAAGGGTCAGTTTGTTGCTTTCCGAGGAACGGCTTGTGGCATTCGAGCTTGTGCCCGATAACCGAGGTGGTTCAGCCGGCTTCGAGGATACGAGAGTCGTCCTTCCCGTGCTCGCGCTAATCCCCGTCGGAGAGATAGAGCGTCTTCGCGTCTGTGACGGGTCGTGACTTTGCTTTTCGCAGGACTGCTCTCCATGAACGGCCCCACCAGAAACCATTGACAAATCACGCGCGGGAATTCCGCCGCTCCAGAGGTTGCCAGAGATTAGCCTCCATCGTTTTCTGACGGTACTACCGGTCCAGAGCAGATCGGAGAACAGGAAAGGATTCGGGAAGACATCCCGGGAATCGTCAAACTGGGTGGTTCCTGTGGCCCAGGTGCTGAACTCTTCGTAAGCGGCTTGTGAGACATCGGAAGCACTGCCAACAACGGCCTCCAGCAATCGCTCGTGGAGTCGGAGCGCAGAATTACAAAATATGGGAGAGACCCTCTTGGAACCGATGGTGATGCTCTCATCAGGGTCCAGATCAATAGCAAAGGTAGGGCGAGGGTCCTGGTCCAGGACTTCGGTGATACTGAGCGTATCGAACTCTTTGCGCGAATTTCGCTGATCCGGGTCAAGGGGGTTTGCTTCCCGAGAGGCCCGGCAGGCGAGCCTTACCGGCGGGACAGATTCGACCATATCGAAGGGCGTGCAAGGTGATTTGTTGGACAACCTCAACTTCACCTTCTATATTCCCTATTCCATTCCCAATACTCTCTACTCCGGACGACTTGTGAGGTTAAGGCAAGTAAAATTTTGTGAAACCGTGGGGGTTTTGTTTCGCACGTATGTCAATGTCTCAAGGTAAATGCCTAACTTAGTCAGGGAGCTCCACTTTCGCCGAGACTGCACTTAGAGAGTGCTCCCTCAACCGCTACGAAGTACTCCCCAGTTGAATTCATTTTTGGAATACTTACTGGTGCTTAGGGACAGATACCAAGAGGCTCTCCTGGGGAGCGCTATCTTACCATTCGCGAATTCACCGTTAGTAGACCCGACGTGGTTGGGTCTAAAACTCATTGATTGACAGGTGATTGATAGACGCATTGTGACGGTGGCCTTGCCTATATTATTGGCTATCACAGGAAGCCGGGGGTTGTAGAGATTTATCAGGCACAGCAAAACTGGAAAGCCTTCATAAAGCGCTCATCCAGAATCACAACCAAATAAAGGTCCTTTTACTGCTAAAAGGCTCAATCTCCAAACGAAAAAAACTGCGATACTGCCGTTATTAGGTATTAAACGGTCGTGGCACCACTTGGGCGACTCAATCGCCCAAAACAACCTCGTTTCCCTATTTTAGTAAGCGCTGCTGACGATGTACCTCGAAGATATTGAACTGCTGAATAGCGACCACTCAATACTCTTCGGTTGGCGCGCAGCTCAATTATTACCGACGGAAATCCAGGACGCATTGAAGAGCTAACTCATGTGCACACAATTATGTAGTATACGGAGTAGGTGCAGTTGTATGGGTGGGTTTGGTTGACATACCTATGTATGTAGGCGAATTGTGCACAAGTCTCCCAGCCGGTATAGAAATTGCTCCAAGACCTCGACTATTTTTGTAGAAGGGAAAAGATTCTACTACACCAGTAGTTCAAAATACTGAAAAGGGCTAACAAGGCTTATATAAATTGCACTTGAACCCCTACTTAAGCACCAACCTACGGTTGAATCTGAATGAGCCCGGTACATAAGTACGTACATCGTGCAGGCTCGGAGAATTGACATCAAGGGAAGGGCAATCTACCGGGCTCATGGGTTACCAAGATCCGCCCCAGCCCCATACTGGTGGCTAGGATTTCATTTAAGCTTTTCGACTGATCTCGTTTTCAGCCCAGAAAACGATGGGGCTTGAGGCGGCGTCAAAACAGGGATCCATCCTTCGTGATGGCAACAACAAGGGAACGTCGCAGGAGCAGCCACCTCCCTTTTCCTTTAATCTCCATGACCCAATATGGCATGGCTAATTGCTTGACCAGACAATCCCATGCACCAGCAGCGCAGCGTGACTTTTGGCTTACCGCCACTGTTCTATGGCTCTAAAAATAATGCGAACCTTATTCTACTCGTGTTCCACAGAACTGCAAGAAGATCCTCTGACCCGAGATACGGATGCAGCATGCACCCTGAATGTGACAGCAGTCTCCTCACTCTCTTACCTAAGAAATGGTTACAGTGATCAGCCCGCTCCAAAGATATGGGGTCTTTGCCGCCTTACTCGGCATTAAAGTCTTGTAGCTCCCCCATCAAACCGCAGGGTTCCTTTTCAGCTGTCCTTGGCATTGTCCCAAACAAGACCAGGACAGCTTCATTTTTGGCTGCCCTTCACGAGTGCGCTGTCGACCGCGACACAGACTTCTCCGAGACTAAAGGATCTCAGCCACGCATAGTTCTCGTGAGCTTGGAATCGAACATTCATCGCTATACATTGGGTCACCGCTACCTACTTCCATATACATAGGAACACGGTTAGTTTCTCTTGATATCGGATCGCGTATCCATCCCCGGAAGAGGCGCTCCCGAAAATTAACCCAACATAGGCTAGGACGACATCACACTAGTTTCGGTAACCCGATTAAGTTATGGATCCCAGTGTCCGCTGTGGTGTAAGCTGGTTGGAGATTCGACATGGGTTTTTCATGTGTGAGAGCCCAAGACTAACCGCCCGGTATCACTGGCCATATCTCGTTGCGGTAAAACCGATAGTGACTCAAGACGGACGCGGTGCGCCGAATATGTTTGACAAGCGTTCATACAGAAACTCTACCACTGATGATGGACTTCATGCTCGAGAGGGAAGGTGGCAGGTGTCTCAGGAGTTAGAGAAGGCCTTCCAGATGCCGTCTGGTAATACGGGCTCGAATTCAGCCGAATAGTCACCAACTTGCCAAGACTTCCGCGGGATGTCATTTTTCAGCTTCGCTAGATTAGTTATGCGGCCAGGGATAAAAGTATCCCAGACCCTAGCCGAGTAAGCCTTGGCTAGATACCCGAGCAGGAGGGACACGACTCGATCCCAGAAGCTCCGTTGGGCCTATGGTCATTTCTCGAGTGCGTCCGCTGCCCCTTGGGGTCCCTCTACCGTCTAAATGAAGTCCTGCTCTTGGTATAAGAGGAGAGCTCCGCGCCTGGCTAGCTACGCGCAGAGTCAGCAAGTGCTGCCTCACTCCTGTGCCCAAGGTCAATTCTCCACGCTCATTTGATTGGCATAAAAGTTCACTTAGACCATACCACCCTTACCTGGCGTTACCCCCCCAAGAAGACACGCAATGTTGGTCCAAGCCCAAGCCTTTGGTCTCATCCTCCTGGCGGCGGCTGCCCAAGGGAGGGAGATGGCGCGAGTCCGCCCCGCCCAGGTGCACCTCCCGGGTTACAGCAAGCTGACCAACGTGCTTGCCACGTGCGGGGCCGGCCAAGAGGTTTGCGAGGAGGCCTGCATGCCCCTCGGTGACACCTGCTGCTTCAGCGGCGACAACACCTACTGCTACGACGGCTACTACTGCACGGCGGGGGGGTGCTGCCCAGACGGCGAAGTCTGCACCGGCGACGCCGGCCCCGCGACCTGCGAGGTTGGGACGGTCGAATGCGGCAGCCTGTGCATGCCCTCCACCGGCACCTGCTGCGACTCCGGCGGGTCGTACTGCCCCGATTTCGGGACCTGCCTCGCGAACAACCAGTGCTGCCCCGCCGGCGAATCCTGCAGCGGCGATCCGGGGGATTCTTCGGATAATCCCTTTCCCACTACCACGACGGAGGACTCCATCTTCACCACTACACCAAGGGCCACGACGACGGGGGGCGGCTTCGAGCCCACGAGCGCAGGTGGCCGCACTACCACCGACAACGACGACAACCTCCCTATCTTCACGACCTCAAGCCCTGAACCCACCACCACGGGCAACACCGCGGGCAACACTGCGGGTAACACTGCGGGTAACACCTCGTCGGACTCGACCGAGACCGACGAAACGGTATCGACCGCCCCGGGCTCTGCTACCACCACCCGCACACCACCCCCTTTTACTCTTCTCCCGGGTGCCGGGGGCCGATTCACCCCTGATGGCAAGATAGCCGCTGGCGTCGTCGCCGCCGCGGTTCTGCTCCTCTAGACAAGAGTCTCCGATGGTTTTGGGTTTGCGCTTAGGGGATACCACGAGTCGGTGTCTCGGACTGCATATATCCTTTTAATACATAATGTCCAATGGCTGGCATGATATTCGTGAGCTTTCGAGTTCGGAGGTGAAGAGGCTGTTACCATAATAAGACTATTTTCAGACCTCTTTTCGCATTTCATCCCGAAGCCTTGTGCCTGGTTAGAGCCTTATCTCGCCTGTACTAACCCGCCCTTGGGACTTGGTTGTGATGGCTGTTGTAAATGTGGTTGTGTTTCGTACAGAATCCCAATACCTACCCAATCTTATCAGACACAAGAATTAAAACTAAACGTCGGTCGCTTTGGGGACAACTTTTTGACAGGAACGTCAGTGCCACAGGCATTGGCCGTAACAGTGGGGTTTTTGTTAAGGGGGGGGATCAAAATGGGAAATCACTACGACAGGAAAAAAATTCAAGGCGAGAACCTTTCCGAAGGTGTTAAAAGGGAAGGAAGGTTGCAGGTACCAAAGGAATGGTTGATTACTACGAGACATTGTTGATGCCACCGCTCCTGCAACCCTGCTTAGCAACCCTTTATTCCCTTGATCTCGTTGCTCTCTTTACCCCTTTCCATCTTCTCTATAACCATCCTTTGTGTTCCAGATCTCACAAGGTCGTCACATCCAAAAACCAACCGCGAAACAATCATGCCCATAAAAACTGTCTAGTCAGGTCATCGAATACTATACTCTACTCCCACCGGCTTGGCAACATGGGATATGGGTAGCATTTCGAACTAGGCTTCCTATTCCATTTTGGGCATAGAGAGCATGCTTCGATAAGGCGCCCTTGACAGCCTCAAACGACGCTCGATCTTTCGCTGTAGAGTATGCGAAAGCTACCATGTTGGCCAAATTCCTTCGATTTTCTTTACCCTGATCGAAATGACGGATCTATGCCGGCGAACAATTGCGTCTTTCGGTCCTCAAGGGGCTGGATGAGACCGGCGTACATTAGCACGCGCGTCATATATGCCGCCATGCCGATAGATGTCTCAAACCCTTTCAGGGTCTCCGGAATGGACAACTCTTGATCGCTTCGGGCCTCGCCGCTGTCGTCTACATCGAGCTTGGTACCGGACGCGTCTGTGGCACTAGTCGGGGCCCACGGCGGCTTGTCACTGGCGGCAATGAGCGTCAACGGCATTACGGCCCACGTCACACGTACAAGGTGCAGACAACAATCGCTGGCTAGAAATCGCGAACGTCCGAGGTTGGTATATCGCCCCGGATTATCGGGTTTGTCTTTGACTGCTTCGACTTGGCGGTGAACGGTGTCCGGAGGCCGACAAGACACCAATGTTAGCCACGATAAGCCTCGATTTCATCGTCGGAGTTCCATTTTTCTACACCGGAGCATAACGCCATTCTTCCCTTGTTCTGCAAGACTTCTAAGTTCATCAACGTCCTTAACGGCGCAAAATTGGCGTGGTCGGCTGCAGAGTGAATGAGTTACTCTTCTCGCAACGGGAAGGAATCCAGCAAGAACCGCCGAAAAAGAACAAGATAGATTATCCGGCATGAATGAGGCATGGGGACAAGAACTATATGCTGATGGTTGCCCGAGAGCAATGCGCTAAAGCCTTCGAGGCCCTCGATAATGGCCGGATCCGAGATCTCGCCGCCCTCGAGTCCCTGCCCTAGTGCTCGTGATTTCTAGCCATTAATTCCTGTCTGCTTGGGCTTTGGATGTGGTTTCCGCTTGTAGGGTGTTCAATGCCGTGAGGTTGTCCGTGTAAAGGGTGTATCGTTTCGATGGGGATGCTGTGACAGGTAACCGAGAGTGTGACACAGAGGCTTCTGGTGACAAGTCCAGATTTTCAATATTGGTGGTCGAGTCCTGCGTCGATTCCACAATTGGTACATTTCGAAAACTTCAATGGTCAGAAGGGAACTTGAACAATGGTATGACAGGCCCCTGAGAATCAGGGAACGAATAGACAGTTCGGCATATCGACTCCAACTGCCCCTGAACTTCAAAAATATACGACGAGTTGGTATACCCAAGACCTATTGGACACCTAGGGCTTACTGTCAACTATATAATGGCAGGAGCAACGGGTCATTAACATGGGGTGTTAGGTTAAGAGGTGACATATAGTATATAAGTGTCTCTTATCGCTGCCGATACCCTTTGTCTAATAAAATGCGAATAATCAGAGGTTTATTATCCCACGGCAGAATGGTCAAACGTGATCACAGGCCAAAGCTTTATATTCTATTCTCATAGTTGAGCTACTAATACAAGGCCTGCCAAGCATTTGGTACGGCAAAGGCGTTCGATGTGACGCATCTCCAAGTGTGTACGATTTAAATCCACACCCTAATGAACGCCCATAAAACTCCGCCGTCTCAAAAGCTCCTATATCCTCCACGTCCACGATTCCACCTCGGATATCAAATATACTTTCTCGTACTATATACAACATGGCGCATCATGAGCGGAGCACTAGCATTCTGGATATCTGAATGAGGCATCGCTCGTTGCAGGCAGGTTTGGAAGCATCCACATCTTAATTCGAATATCTTTTTACGCGTCTGTCATCGCGCGGCGACCTTCCATCTTCAGAGCTCGATCACCCACTAAGCGACGGCTCGGATTGCTCTGCCCTTGACGACACTGCTGTACAGTGGTGTCGCCACGCGCAGAGCGGAGATTGGCGCGCTCTTGTAGGGGGCGGCGGGCGTCGAAGCCTTCAACACCGGGCTACCAGGCGGAGAGGAAGCCGGCGTTGACGGTCTGCTCGAGGACGCCGTCGACGAACCGGATGGCGCCAGGGAGGGAACAGAAGATACAGCGCCGGAAGCCGTGGAGGCAGCAGGCCTCGGACGGTCCTGTTGGTCGAGGAACCCCCAGGTCCGCTGACGCGCGGACACGGGCTGTGCGGCATTAACTGCAGCAGCAGCAGGCCTCTTGAACTCGAGCCTGAGCCTCGGGTCGTTGAGGAGGCGGCCGATCTTTGTTGGGTTCCTCTCGTAGATATGTGACCGCAGGTCGGCGAGACTCTCCTGCTTCACTGTAATGTAAGGTGTCAGTAATCGTTCGTTCTAGCTGATAACATGAGTAGCGGGGGAAGTCTACAAGACGTGTCTCGAGAGTTACGGACTCCTATAAGTCTCTCTCCTCGGACATTTAGGTCTGTGAACTAGGGGAAAAGCGGAGAGGAACGACTTAGAAAAGTACTTACTGCGGAGAACGACATCGACCTTATTGAAGAGCAGGAGCGTCCAGACGGGAACAAGGTACACGCTCCGGACGTAGACCCAGCTGGTTTTAGGTTTGGGCATGCTGCCCGCCTCCAGCAGGAGGTGGGCGCGCTTGTCCGTCGGCCGTGCGCAGCCGAGGAACGCGCGGAAGTCATCGCGAGCCTTTCTGGAGTGCCAGAGCTGCTTCCACTGCACATCAGGTGTTAGTACTTGTTTCGTTCTAGTTAATCAAGGGAGTCGGTGGGGGTCACAAGACACGTCTCGGGGGCTACAGGCCCCTAAGAGTGTCTACGTGGAACACGGTGCTCCTAGGCCACGAAATAAGGGGGGGACGAGGAAATAATCCCAGATATTACTTACAGGTGGCAGGAAGTGATTCTCCGGGCCGGAACAGAAAGCCGTGACCGGCGTGACAATCACGTGGGTCGCGGCGGGCGAACACCGCCTGAGGATGATGACAGGGTGCCCCGTTGCTCCCTCTGCTACCTCTTCGGACTCGATACAGGATTTATAATCCTCGGCCTCGAACTCGGAGGCAGGTTTCAAATATGCAATCTCGCCCTCTCTCCACTCGCGCCTCTGGCCCTTCTTGTGAGAGACTGTGGCTGGTCTCGAAGTCGAATCCATGGCGACAACGTAGATGGAGAGACTGGGGAAGGTGGCGAAAGTGAGATGTGAGCGTTGCCGGGTACTTAGAGGCCGGGGGGCTCGGAAACAAATGAGAACACCAGCGAGTCTTATGTCTGGATGAAAACTAGAGAGATATCTAGAGGGACAGATACGGTGACAAAGGGAATCAGTAGCGAGCGACGGAGAAGGAAAGTTGGGAGCACCAGCGTTGAGTAGTGAGAAGAAGGGAGCAAGAAACTTTTTGGGCCGGGACTTGAATAAATACGTTTTTCTCTCGGAGTAGAACGTCCTCTAACCAGACCATTGTTTCTAATCATAGAATAACCTTCCGTAGCGAGAGAGTTGCCACACCTAATGGATTTAAAGTTTTCTCCTTAAAATACCCAAGCGCTCATCCTCTGAGACGAGGTATACCGTTCCCTCTGTATGCTGACCTAAGCGGGGAAGGTGGTTTACAGTCATAAAAATTTCATGTAAAACCTACCGTGCACTGAGAAAGATTTTCCACGCCGGAGTTCCGGCTTTGCCTTAAAGGAGCGCAATGTATATATGCTCCTAAATGATATTGTTCCACTGTACTGAGTGGTTTCGATCTTCGTTTCCATATGGAAGCCGTGGACGATGCCTGGGTGCAGTGTACGCACGCAGTTCGGTTTCCATATCGGAACAATGAGACTGCTCGCTCACGGCTTCCTACTCAGGGAGAGCCCTTTCTAGAGACGCGGGTAGCGATAAGCGCTGCTAGGTTATTAGGCGAGTATCGTGAAAAATCGACCAGCATACCAGCAATCAGTTGGACTACTGGCGGTCAAACTTTGCAAGCGATGCCTAAGAGCCACGTGTAGATACTCGCCAACACTGATCACAACTGGACACGTGTCTGAAGACTGTCGAACAAACTTATCAGTGCAGTATGGTGAAAAACCACACCACAGTCTGATAGAGGGACGACAGCGGAGTAGAATACTCTGTGCCGCGCCGACCAGTCCCGCGCTAAGCTCATTTAACCGACACTAGGTATCCTAATAACAATAGCATTAGTACCATGTATTGACTATCACGAGAGACGTACCATGCGCTCTACCGCCCAAGCCGAGATAGCAGTAGGCAACAAAAGATAGCTAAACCTTCTGATCTTGGAGCCGCTTCCTCAGGTTTTGTCATATAGAGCGCCTGGGCTGGGGGATATAAAACCCATCGGCCTAGCGGCCGTGCTTTCTGGTGAGGGAATATTCTTATTAGTAGTACATCAAAATAAGGTTGAGGTTTCAAAGTTCGGCGTCGGGAATTCTTCGTGGAGATATTGAGCCTCGCGAATGTGCGTAGTCAAAGTTCCCCTTTTGAAAAAGGTTGGTCTATTAATAGCAGTGTACCCCTGAACCCTTGAAAGCCTAACTTAGAGCGTGCCTCGGTTACTTCCTACTGCACTTATGTTACGTAGCCCTGATAATCAGCGGATAAGCCCCGCTAATCGAACCCCACGATCGATGACCATAGAAGTTTCTTAATAAGCCTTTAGTTATATCGCACTCCCGGCTGTCATCCATATTCAGCACTATATGTGATCGTCTCGAGTAATATTAGACCTAACTTTTTCCATTGTTCAATAACAGCCTAGATCATACCAATTGGCAAACCATAATATCAAACTTGCTGTTCCAGAACGATATACTGCCCGCGCAATCTACCCCGCAGAATCCCCATCCATCGTCCCATTGTAGCGTCAGTCTCGAGGGGCAGACACCCCATACAGCCATTCGGCCGGATACAACAAACACACGCAATATGACAACGGCACCGACACCGGCGCCGCCGCGGCCGCGCCCGGAGATCGTGTGTCCCGACTCGGGACCGGAACCGCCGTACCCCCTGCGCATGGAAGGGAAGGTGATATCCGGGTTCGGGCGCGGGTCCAAGGAGGTTCGTCATCGCTAGCTATCCCTTGCTCGATCCCGTCCCGTTTTTGGCTATATTTTCTCTATATACGTATACGTGTTGCCAGAGGTCGCGGCCCAAAGCTCACACCGACAGCTCGGGATCCCGACCGCGAACCTGCCCGTCGACGCGACCGCGACGCCCTGGATCGAGGACATCAAGTCCGGGGTCTACTTCGGCTACGCGTCGCTGGCGCTGCCTCCGACGCACCCGGACTACGCGGCCCCCCCGTCGTCTCACCCCGTCGTCACCGCCACCACCTCCTCTTCTGCGCCACAACCCCCATCCTCGACCTCCTCCGCCTCGTGGCACGTGTACCCGATGGTGATGTCGATCGGGTACAACCCGTTCTACGGGAACCGGGCGCGGTCGGCCGAGGTGCACGTGCTGCACGGGTTCGCGGCCGACTTCTACGGCGCGGACCTGCGGCTGCTGATCCTGGGCTTCGTGCGCGAGGAGCGCGGCGACTACGCCGGGCTCGAGGACCTCGTCGCCGACATCCGCTTCGACTGCGCCGTGGCGCGGCGCAGCCTCGCGCGTCCCGCCTGGACGCCGCGCCCGGGCGTTACCGTGTTGCGGGGAGGGGCGGCGGATGGGGACGGGAAGGAGGGGGACGGGGACGGGGACGGGCGGGGGACGGGAACCCTGGATGCTGGTTGGCTTGTGCGGGAGGGGCAGGAGGAGGAAGAGTGGGCGTAGGAGTTTGAGGAGGAGCTTAGGGCGCTTGATGTATATACGCAGAGTTGCTTGGTGGAGATGCAGGTGGCTGGAGGTTGGACGAGAAGAGACAGGTAGATCACCTGCTATGAGCTGAAATTGGGGTGTCTACATAGTATGTTCTGGCTTACCTCGACGGGATACTCAAAAGGTACCCGTAGTAGAATTTAGATGTTGTCAGTTAGGCGTTTGGACAAAATAGGACAATAGAGAGGCCACTGGTTAGACTGGTTAGACAAGCACGTTGCGAAGGCAGAACTCGACGACGGTCCGTCGTCGTAAATATTCCGCGGTTTCATAACCGACCGATGTAGACCACGGGCATAACGCCATCTCTGTGTAGGTATGTAGCGTTCTCAAATGCATAACAACCAAAAAAGGCATATATGACCAGCTCCCCAGTGTCGGGGAGAAGGGCTCTAAACCGCGAGCCCCATCCAGAACGCCGCCCATTGCAACACTCCCCGTTATATCATAAGAGTTTGAAAACAGAACTGCCGAATCTTTCCTGTGCGTCCATGTCGCGTGACCCGCCGCCCATCCCCAAAACCGCCGTTCCCTATACGGCCAGTTGATCATGATCACGTTGATAGCAAGGCAAGAACTGTGTATGCTCAGTCAGTGAACTGTGCGTGAGTGGCAGCCATCACTCGTCGGGGCCTGTGCGGACGACGACGACGACTTACATTCATGACGATCAGCATCGGGATGTCGAAGACGTCGCGCTTGATGGTCCAGCAATACGAGCAGTCTATCCTACCATCCTTCTCGAGTTTGGAGATGCCGTGTTCGCCGTCTATCCTCGTGACCCTGTTGCTGAGAATGCTGCTGCGCGGGTCCCTCGGAGGAGCCGACTCCCCGCCAGCCATATTTTCGGCCGCCTCCTTGGTGCGGTACTTGAGCAACCGGCATTTCCTGGTCACGTGGCCTCGGCTATCTCCAAATGCGAGCTGGGCGTAGTCTTCGTAGAATTGAATAACGCTGTCGTCGTCCATGAATTCGGCCATGAAAACCGGCTGCTTGAAATCCGCCAGTTTGCCCGTGTCGGGTTGGATGTTCTGGAGCCGCGGCGTAGCCAGCCCGGATTTGCCCGAACCGCCGAGGCTGCTCGATGGGGTTCCCGACCCACCAGTGTTCACATTCAGATTCGGCTCCTTGCCCAGCAAGACGTCCTTTGTCCACCCCGTTAGCGCAATAAACTCCTTATTAACAGCAGCCACCTCCCCCGTCCTCCGGCACACGATCGTCGGCGCCGAGCAGTGACCCATGAAATCCTCATACTCGAACAGCGTGCGCTGCAGACACTTCTCCATGAATATCAGATCTTGCCTGCCCAGCGTCCTCGTACAGGCGATAAAGGAGGGCCGTATGCTGGCTAGCGACTTCGCGATTCGTAACGTCTTGTTAGCAGAAAACCTTCTCTGGACGAAGGCGATCAGGTTGTGAAACCCCGTCAGATACGGGTAGGGCTCCTTGACCGTCTCGTAGATGGAAGACGGATCGCGGCGTCTGGCTAGCATAGATTGCGGCCCAAGCCTGCTGCTGCTGGTCGTATTCGACGCCGTGGGCTTCGGTCTCGGCCGCTGTGCTATAGGCTGCTGAGAGTTGGTAGGCATGTAGCTACCACCCGTCTTTGGTGAGCTGTCGAACCCGTAATTCGTGGGTTGTGGACTTGCCGTATTGTCTGTGCCCGGACTCGCCAAACTATTTGGCGTTGGGCCGGCCGCGGCAACCGCATACGCGTGGGGCAATCCGTGCTGGAGATTGCCCTGGGCATAGATGCCGTTGTGGATCTGATCCATGTTCATGTAGTTATCCACCATGCCGTTCTCGTAGAGCTGCTGGTTATAATGGCCTCCGCCGTTCGAGTACATCGGCGCCGCCGTGTAGTTCACATCGGCCCCGGTTGACTGGGACATGGAACCCTCCCTGGGAGGCGTCTCCGCAGCGCCCGACGACATGTGGCCCAGCATGCCAAACTCAAGGGCGCCGTAGTGAGACCCGAAGTTCAGGGCATCGAGGTCGAAGTTGAAGAGTGCCGGGTTGCTCGGGTCGAACAGCGCCGCGGAGAACCCGGGCATCTCGCTCGACGCCTGGGGTACTACCAGGTTGCTCATGTCCCCAGGCCTCGACGTGTTGGGCGGCTGAAACCCCGGGGATACCGGGGACTGCTGGCTTCCGAAAGGGAGACCTTCCGACATGCCACCCACCTGGCCCTGAGCGCTGCCAGGGTACATGGAATAAGGCGAACTGGTTGCCTGCTGATAGTATGGGGAGTCAGAAGACACATTAGCCGGATGCCTTCCACCTGAAGACTTGGTAACAGCGTTCGGATTGTAAGTCGGGCCAAGGACCGGGCGCAAGGCTTCCGGCGGAGCGTCATGCAAATACTTGGCCTTCTTGCGGACTCCATCCTGGCAGGCATCAGCCAAACCACGTTTTATGCATCTCTGGCAGGGCCTCTCGTCTCCTGTCGCGAAATATCAGCACCGACATAATCATCTGAGGCACGCGAAGCGGGGCGGGGGAGGGGGGCTGGAGTATTCATCACAAGTAGTCCGTCTATGTGGGGTTCGAATTGCAGATTGAAGTAGCACGTAGGTTAAATTCCAAGGTACTCACCGCAAGTAAGATGAGCTCTCTGACAAGCATAACAAGCACGTCTCGCCTTCTTCCTCCTGGGCCGGTGAGGGTCTTTAGGGTCGTACTTCTTCTTCACGTCGGCGGAGCTTTCGGCGGCAGTGTCGGGTGACGTATTGTGCCCAGCCATCTTGTCGTCTTCGTCGTCTTTGGTGGGTTGTCCGCGATCGTCGTACTCGTTCTCATTCTCAGACATGACATCTGAGACCTCTGTCCCATTTGCCTCCACGTCTTCCGGCATCTTGTCTTAGTTTTTTATATTCCACCTCCTCAACCCCGAACGCGTGCCAGAGGACACGGGAATGCAAGGCCCTTGTCGACCCCGGCGCAACCACACCTCACTGAAAGCGTGTGTATCTTGCGAACGCCTGCAGGAGCGCCGGCGTTAGGGCCAGGGGAGGGCGATCACGTCTAACAATGGCCGAGCGGTAGGGCACTCCTCCACCGCCCTTTGGGTGTTGCTTGGGATCCCTTGTTCTTGGTATGAATCGTGGACCAGTAGCAGCGGACGTCTAAACGTACGCAGACCAAT
This sequence comes from Monosporascus sp. GIB2, assembly GCA_004155935.1. Classification (NCBI taxonomy): domain Eukaryota; kingdom Fungi; phylum Ascomycota; class Sordariomycetes; order Xylariales; genus Monosporascus; species Monosporascus sp. GIB2. Next base: position 86,500 of record QJNV01000906.1, on the reverse strand, counting down.
TAAGCCTTAAAGGACCGTGTATCCCCAAAAAAAATTAAATAAATAAAACTTGGAAACGGGAACAGCCTAGGAGCGAGCTGCGCGGTGCTGCGACCGTCCGTGTGGTGCGACGGAGCCTTGTACGGCGCCGTACGGTTCCAATGATCTTTTTAAGGTATATATGTGTGTATGTGTGTTCTAGCGCGGAGCATACAAGAAAGCGAGCACAAGGCCAGGGCGCGCGCTCGTATTCAGATGTGGACTGGAAGTCAAGACGCCAATGGGCTTCTCCCCGTACCCAAGGAGGCGTTTCCTGTGTGACAACACGGCCGGTTCGACGAACGGTTCTATCCGTACAGGGAGCACGATCGCGGGGATATGTGTTTCTCGACGTCGACGAGGGGAAAGAGAACAACAACCGCAACAAAGCCCGTAACGCCGGCCACCCCCGGGGAGCTACCTATAAACTAGTCATGCGGCGGCGGATAAGGCACTGGAGGGTGACTTGAGACCGGGGAGGGGAGGGGGGGGGGGTTCAGTTCGAGATGCGACGGTCGATGTTTTCTGCAGCCACCCGCAAGGACTCCTGGACCGGTTCGCATGTGACACTGGATGCGCACAGGGGACTATCGGTGATTTCGGATAGAAGGGGAATGGAGAATTAATCGCACACGAAAGGGCGCGCGCACACACACGTGCACATACGTACACATGCGCAGACAGAGGCGAAAGTACAGAAAGTGGTATGTATGCGTATGCTAGCATATACCGGTATCTACTTATGTGGGAGAAGGGCGCGGTCGCTTGTGGTCGTCCGTATACGCAATGTACGATGAGATATGTAGACGCGGGCGCATGTATGATGTGGTAAGTATCTGTATATGTATCTGTATATACCTAGCGTATGTGTGTACGACCCTATATGAGTGGAGAAAGAAGTTTATGTAGAGGGAATTTGTACGTTAAGGTAGGTAGGTACAGTAATACTTTCGTAGCTTACCTACCTAGGGATGTATGGAGGTGGTCAAGCCCCGGTTGCGCATGGGGTGGAGTGGGATTCGGCGATTGTTATTGATACTTCGGCAGTCGTGCCATCAACAGGCAGTATAGGTAGGGCTCTCCAGCGAGAGAGTATAGATATACGACAAGAAGTTATGGGCTACGGCTTTGAGGCTTGAAATCTCGACATAACTACCTGAAACAGAGCAATACTGGAGTCGAAAAGTCAGCATCAGCTTTGAAAATTCCGACAAAATTAGCATATCAATAGATAACAGATAATTGACCCTTAGTAAGGAACCCCAGTCTTTTACGTTGCAATTTCTCTACAGAAAAGGGCTACTTAATCCTTGCCCGCTCCATCATACTTTGGAGGATAGTATTATTGAGTAGTAGCAAAAAAGACCAACAAAAGTTGTGTAGCCTGAACCTCGTGAGTACCTAATGAGTCCGTTTCGATGATAACCCGAGTGCGGACTTGAGTGATTGCTAGGTTATGAACTAAGAAGAGACATCAATATAGTAGCACCCTGCATATACACATCAAGAGAGCAAATACTGTACTATACAGAGGAAGAAGAGGTTAAAAATGGACGAATGGAATCAGTTTGTTTCGATTTAATTCAGCTGCGGGGTTCGAATTGGAGAGAGAGAAGGAGAGTCCCCTAACACAGGGAAACCGACTGGACAGAGGGAGCAATTGGGCCAATCAGAAATCATCAATTTTTAGAGACGGAAAATACCTTTGCACTAGATGCACTTATGGCTCGCATGGGGCAGGGGGGCAGCTGGGAAGGAGAGGGGCCCAAGCCACCTTTTCGACCACAACGGGGAATCGCTTCCATGCAATGCAGGTAAGGGTAAGGTATCCCTCTGCACTGCTACATTATAGCAACTCAGCTGCTACTCAAACTCGTACTCCTCAACCGGTTGTCGACATCGTCTCGGCCTCATGATTCAGCACCTACGTAAAATATTATGTATGTATAGTCACTCATCCTTGCAGATTTCTTGGCTCATTGCACCTGCATTTTGTATAGTATAATACTTATGTACTTCGTCTCATACGGAATACGTGGGCACCTCAACGATCAACCTCGCCATTTCATTGTCTCACCGTCGGTCTTCGAAGTTAATAACAACCATTCCGGGTTGTAGTTCTGGCTACCTAAGTAAGCAACCTCAGGTGAACCTTGTGGATAGGTACATATCAGCCGAAAAGACGACACTTAAGGTTAAGCCTGGCCCATCCATTAGGCGGAATGTCTATAATTGGAAGGCTTCGGCAGACAGAGTCAAGATTCCTTGGGGCATGCAAGATCTGAGCCGCAATACCCTTCTTAATTAGCCCAATGGAACCCTCTCTTCCCAACCTGCCTGCCTATCTGATGAGACAGGTCCGCAATCTATTATCCTACCTGAGGATATGCATGCAATAAGATGCTGCATCATGGATAACGCTGCCAAACCCAGATAAGACAGGGCTTTACCCGCGGGCTTGTCGAGCAGCAGAAAGGCGTTCGCCCAGATAGGGGAGGAAGCCTGCGTTGACATCACCACTATAGCACATCCCATGCGAACAGCGACGGATGCCGTACCTGGATTAGGATAACCGTCCTGCCCGGTTCGTTCTATTGGTCCACCGCTATGCACCAAGCTCAATATATTGAGGTGGCCGACATCATTGGTTAGCCAGGCCTGCCTTGCCTGCCCGCCTACCCTGTCGGCTTGCAACTGCAACCGCTTGGGTCATCTGCGTGGTGTCTTGGCTGCGTAATTCGCTTGCCATCCCGTTGTTCCCGAAGTACCTGAAGGTCTTGGCTGCTTTCAAACCAATCGCTTCGCTGACCTGGACCGCCGCACGGAGAGGAGGACGCTATCTCGTGTCTAAAGCGTTATTGGTAGCCATAGCAGGCAATATCTCGTATCAATATTTTTCCTCTGACCCAGGCTTCCATTCGGCATTATCTCGATGAGATAGACATGCACAGGTTAGGATGTTTGCATAGACTACATCTAGCCATCGCCAGATCGCTCACTCGAGTGCAGTCACCAGCGCCACTCATCTGCTGCCACAGGGACTTGCATGGCGGTGGGATCAATGCCTTCACTTAACTCCAAACGTCGATCTATCACGCGTCATGTACTGAATGCTCTAACTACCTCACTCAAGACTGGGGAACGTTACTAGCTATGACAGTCAAGCAGCTGTCTCCTATTATCTTCAGGTGGTGAGATCCACAGCGGTCCTGGTCCTGTCCACTGGAGAATGCTATCGTCCCCTTGCTCTTTCCGCGGACTAGATCAATAGCTGTCCGATATCCGGCCTCTGGAACTTCGACTCGTGCCAATGGCTCCCCTCAGCAGCTGCATAGCCGTATTATGATCGTCTCGGCATCCAGGTACCTGAGACGCCAGGTGCCGGTCCTTTGTGTCCGACCTCTCTGCACGCCTCACTTCTCTCGCGGAGCACGAGGCGAATTACGGAGACCATGGCAAGGCAGTTCTTAAGGGGTCAGAACCGCTTGCCGTCTAACTATTGGTTCCCGAATACTCGAATCCAATGCGATATATGGGTACGTGCTGTTCATTATTAGCCCTGAATTAGCAGCAATCCACTTTGGAGGGCTGGCTGAGCCGCTAGAATTGTACGACCAAGGACGCCCAACTCCGAATGCATGCTGCCTCAAGGAATATGCTGCTAGGCGCCATGCAATAGAAAGGGTGTATGCATAAGGGGCATGAGTCGTATGCGTACATTTACATATAGTATTGCCTCTGCCGAAATCCACGACCCCCCATGATGTCAAATGCCTGGAGAGCACCAATTCGAGATCCCCAGAATATGATGATCGTGTTTGATAGACGACTGGTGCAACTCATTCCAATCGGCTAGCAGCGTTGTTGGTGCATACTCCGGATATGCAAGATCACAGGAAGCACCAGGAACTTTTACAAAGCTATTACACATATCGAAAGGGGTCTGTTGGCATAGTTGCCTTACGCTGTATCACTCGATAGTACATGCTCGTGTCAGCATCGCCCAGGTCTGGATTGCGAGGTCGGAACCGACAATGGAGGTACCTGCTAGGACGCCCATGAGCATACGTTCCTGTTCGTGTTGTCACACCTTGGAGTCATCACCTAGTGCTTACCATGAAACCCAGCCGCCGCGACCTATGACCCTCCGGTGCGTTGGAACTCGCCTTCACGAGAGTTAGGTTAAGCACCGGATAGCGGTTTTCTGGTTCAGCCGTAAGCGGTGGCCAAGCGCAACCGAGGCCGCCAATCTGGATCCCCCTAGGAGCGCCTTTCTTTCCTTTTCTCATGCGAAACCCTGACACTCTCTTTCCGCCCTTGTAGAGTGCCCATACCCATGGCCGCTGATATCGGAGCCCCTACTAGTTATCGATAGCTCTCCGACTCTTACGCCCAAAGCCTTTGCCTTCGGTTACGGACGCAAAGGAAAGGTCGGCGATGCAGCCTTCGCGAAGAACCTTATCGGCCCTTTCTGTGATATTCACAGTGTGACCTGCAATCGGTGCCGCTCTGGCCATCCCCTCACCAAATGGATTAAGTGCTCTTCACTACGACTCTCGGCACCAATCGCAAGGATTCGTCGCCCCATGTTCTTGGTGGTCGCTTGAGCAGGTATAGCTAGACCGGTCAGCGACTATGTCGTTGAGGCCCACCGAGAGAGTGGATCTGTAGTGATAAAGCTCTATAGCGGACGTCGCCCATTTGCTACCGTAGCGACTCCAGCTGGCAGCCATCACGGAAGCGCGGACCGGTCCGTACACCAGGGGACCTTCCGGGTTCTTGGAATCGCGTCGATCATATCTCATCGTATCGGCCCCACATCCGGATCTGGAGCTATAGGCCGTGCTGTTAGCATTCTGATGACATAAGAGCCTCACCGGAGCGCATATCTCTCTGCTTCTATATAAACGCACCTCAACTGCTGATCGTCATGCCAGGTGCCCCTAGCTAGATGCGAGGTTGACTCGCTGCAGCCGTTTTGGCAACCCTTTCAAGAACGCTGAACAGGATCATACCCTTATGCGTACATACGCATGTGCACGCATGCACTGCGGATATACCCGGCGAACATAGTCAGGGTTAAGCATGCGGAAGACCAGGGAGATCTCTGCGTTTTTGCTACCTTCCCTTCTAGAAGCAGGTATGGGATTCTTCCACAAATTAGGATGCTCGTGCCCGGTGGAGCTAGCCGAATGCAACCCAACAACCGTCGTGCATCCCGGCTATTGTGCCTATCTCGTGCACGGCGCCTCAAAGTGACATGTAATATTCGACCCATCAGAGGCCTAGCCGCGCCACCCCTGGCCGTCCCCGCCGTCTTTGGTAGCTTCGAAAGGAAGGAGCAAATATGCCTATTCACCCATCATCGCTGGCCAGCCCGCCCACAAGGTTAAACACTAGACTTCGTAAACGATTAAGCGATGATGATCGGATATTCGCTGGGATTCTCGGCCTTGGGTCTTGTCGGAGGTTGACTTCCAAGGCACTTACCGCCAATCGCGAACAGACGAGAGACAGGAACGGACACCAGCAAAATTACAAGCATACACCTCAGCGCAGATAGTTCCTGGAACCGTGTGATGGTCGGTCGGGAACATCGGCTTCGATTTAGCCTCAAAGGAAAATGCAAGATGCTGCCCATGGGGCAGGCCTCGATGATAATACGTCTAGGACCTATCATACATCATGCATGAGCGTGACATCAAGGACGCGCCCTTCGTCATCCGGGCCCCTCCCGTCTCCTCGAAAGGGGAAGGAAGCCCGCCGGAGAACCTTCAGGGCGCCAACGCCTGCGCCATGCCAAAATAACACGTACGCACATGTACTGCCTACCCCCACCCGGACAGGAACAGTGAACAGCCCGGGGCCCTTCTTCAGAGCCGAGCACATTATCACGAGCCCCGCCGCCGCCGCCGCCGATGCTACCCCATATCCTGGTGGATCTTGGAAGAGCAAACCGGCTTGCAACCCTCACACGACAGAGTGTGCCCCCCAATCCACTCACCCACCACCAATCCATCCATCCGTCGATCCGCCGTGTAGGCCCCCGCCCCCCCCTTAAAATTCACACCTCACGTAAGTCAGTCATCCCAGTCATACAGTCATCAAGTCGATCAGTCAATGTATGGGGGCCCCCCACGCGCGCAACCCCCGCGGGCGGATCGACCGACCGGTCAGTACGTCTCGCTGAGTCCCTCGTCGCCGAACTCGGGCACGTCGGCGTCGCAGTTGAAGTCGCGCTCGTAGGCCTTCTTGGGCAGGATGCCGGCGGCGAGGCCCTTCTTGTAGCTCCAGAGGGGCGCGCTCTCGGTGTCCCAGGTCCAGTACCACCAGCCCCAACCCTTCTCGAACGAGTGCATCTGGGCCTCGGCGAACATGCGCAGGAAGCGGCGGTAGGGCTCCGAGTAGCGGGAGGCGTCGGGCTCGTTGGCGGCGTCGCAGGAGCAGCTGTCGTCGCGCGCCGGGCAGCGCGGCTCCAGGGCCTGCGTCGACACGTTGCCGGTGGCGTAGGTGCCCTCCCAGCGGTTGCCCCAGCCCACGTTGGTCAGGTGCAGCGCGCAGTCCGTGTCGGCCTGGCTCCACTCGGCGAACATGGTGGGGCCGAAGCCCGTGGCCGGGTTGAGGCTCTGGAGCGCCTGCGCCGTCCAGCCCTCGCACGCGTACCGCACCTTGTCGCGGTGCGTGAAGACGATCTGGTCGTTGTTGAAGATGACGTACTGGTGCACGTCGAGCACGAGCCCCTCGTAGCTTCCCGCGGGGATCAGCCCCTGCCAGTTGCCGAGCCCCATGAAGCCGTCCCCGAACACCACGTACGCCCCGACGCCGTTGCCGCGCACGAGGTCGTAGGCCTCGGTCGTCCAGCGCACAACGGCGTCGGCGGGGAGGTCCACCATGCGCGGCTCGTTGGCGAGCCCGTAGAAGGCCAGGATGTTGCGGTACCGGTCCTGCGCGAAGAACTTCGAGAGGCGGTCGTGCACCTCGAGGCTGCGGGCCCGGTTGAGCTCGCCGTCGGTGCCGTTGAGCCAGCCGACGGCGCCCCAGCGCCCGCTGTGGTTCCAGCCGTTCTGCGACCCCGGGATGCCGTGCAGGTCGAGCTTGACGCGCAGGCCGTGCTGGCGCGCCCACTCGATGCCGCGCAGCAGGTACCGCCACGACGTGCGGAACACGTAGGGCTCGTCGTCGTAGACCTCGACGGCCCAGTACGAGTAGGGGATGCGCACGTGGTCGAGGCCGGCGGCGCGGATCTCCGCGAACGTCTCTTTCGTCACGAAGGTCGCGTAGTGCTCCTCGAGCGTCTCGGCCGCCTTGCGCGGCCCCAGGTGCCGGCACAGCGTCCACTCGTCGATGATGCCGAGCTTGCTGTCGTAGGCGAAGAGCGACGGCGTGATGAAGGGCTCCAGCGACAGCCAGCCGCCGAGGTTCACGCCGCGCGCCGGCTTCTTCGCGTAGTCGCCCCACGGCTTGTCGAGCGCCGGCACCTTTTCGTTGGCCGCCTCCGAGTCGTCCCACTCGTCGAAGAGTCCCATCACCGGCAGGCCGCCCACCGTCTCGTTCGTGTACGTCACGTTGAAGTCGTCGGTGTTGTACCACGTGAACGGGTCGAGGTAGCTGCCGCGTGCCGCCGTGGGGATCGTGTCCTTCGACACGTTGTCGAGGCTGGAACCGTCCTTCCCGGAGCCCGCCGCCTCGTTGTTTTTCTTGCTCGCCACCACGGCGACGACGATGATGATAATGAGCAATACGAGGAGAAAGCCGGCTACGATCCCTGTTCATTCGCGCCGTCAGTGGATGTCCCTAGGGGGATGGTGAGTGAGAGGTATGAGACCGGGGCGTTGCATACATCGCTTCTTCTTTTTATTTCCCCACGACTCCCGGTATCTCGCCCACGGCCACCGGCTTTCCGAGTACGCATCGTCCTTCTCCTTGTCGATGCTGTCGTAGCTGCTAGTAGTGTCCCTCTTCCCCGCACCGCCCCGCAGGATGGGATTCGCCCTGCCCTCTTCGACAATGGCGCCGCTGACCACCCGCGACTTCCTCCTCCCGTGGTGCTTCCGCGGTCTCTCCCCGTGTAGTTGCTCGAACTCGTCCTCCGTCTCGTAAGCCCTGCTACGTTGCCGCCGCTCCCTTCTCGGGGGTTGTGGCAAATCGTAGTCGGATCCTTCCGTGTCGTAGTCCCTCATGCGGCGTCTTTCTCCCCTCGGCGAATAGTACTGTCCATCGGAGTCACGATGCACTTCCCTCCTCCGACTCTTGTCCCTGCGTGCATCATGCTCTATATCGGTCTCTACACCGGCTCCTCCATGCTCGCGTCTCCTGCGCCTTTTTTCCCTTTGGGTATCGAGTTCTCGCTCTGAATCCTCGTAGCCGTCTTGCCTCCGCCGTCTTTCCCTCTCCCTCCTCGGGGGGTCGTAGTCTCCTTCCAGATCCCTGTGCGAATCTCGCCTGCGCCGTTCCGCCCTCCGTAACTCCCGCTCCGCATCCACAGCGCCGTGCTCATCTCTTCGGGGCCTGTCGCTGTCTCTCCTCCGTCGTCGCTCCGTCTGTCTCGCGGGCGCCGGCTCCGGGGCGATGCCTCGTGTGTTGTAGTCGTTCAATTGCGCGAGCGCATCGATGGACAGCTTCTGGGCCTTGCCGCCGCTACCCGCGCCCTCCGATTCGCGCCGCGCCCTGCTCCTGGAGCCGTGATCGCGAGGTCTACGTCTCTTATGGTGCTGCTCCCGGTGCGCCCCCGATTCCCTCCGGCGACGCGCGGGTTCCGGTGAAGTGTCGCGCGACGCCATGGGCGGCTTGCTGGCTTACCGCCTCTCCTCGAATGCAAATGAAGCAATGCTAGAGCTGGACAATAAATTCTACATGAGATTTAGGATGACAGGGTAGTATCTCCGATCTGCATGCATGTGAACAAGAGAACGGATCTATATACGGGTGGAATGTTCAATGCCGCATCGGGTCTAAGTCGGGAAAGTTAGATCATCGTCTCAAGGATGATGTGTCTTGGTTGAAGTGATCTTGGCCGTTGACCGGACAACGATCTAATCTAGGAAATCGATGGGAAGGACGGAGACTGGTTGCAACTTGCCCCGGTCTTGGCTTGTGGGGGATGGAACACTCCCGACTGTAAGCCGCCATTGCCGCGAATAAGCGACCGCTATACATATGACGACGGAGGGGACCGCTTCCGCCTTCCCCTTGGAATTTGGAGGTCGATTGACCGCTGACGATGATTCCATTCAGGTAACAACAATAGTTTACTATTAACGATGAAGCAGTCTATTGCGCTTCGTCGCCTACAGAAGACGCTGGCGTCCGCGTCTACTGGTCGTTGTGTGCGCCGAGTCTCAGGCGCCTGGTGCGCGCGGAGCTACTCAACACATCCGCCAAATGCGAGACTCAATATACCGGTCGACTACTCGACGACACCGCTACTTGCGCATACTTCGCAGGCGGCACTCGGCGGCACCGAGCTGCCGCCAGAAGTCCGGAATGGTACGACAAAGCGAATGAACCTGTTCCAGGCAGTCAATGACGCACTGTCCATCGCGCTTACAGAGGACGAAAACGTCCTGGTCTTCGGAGAAGATGTCGCCTTTGGCGGTGTCTTCCGCTGCACTATGAAGTTGGCCGAGAACTTTGGAGGAGACAGAGTGTTCAACATGCCCCTGACGGAACAGGGCATCATGGGATTCGGTATCGGCCTGGCTGCCGAAGGCATGCGACCCGTCGCCGAAATCCAGTTTGCGGATTACGTGTACCCTGCATTCGACCAGTTGGTCAACGAGGCGGCGAAATTCAGATACCGAGACGGTAGCTGCGGCAGGAGCGCCGGTGGACTGACCGTCAGGATGCCATGCGGAGGCGTCGGCCACGGAGCGCTGTACCATTCCCAGTCGCCCGAGAGTCTCTTCACTCACATCCCCGGCCTAAGAGTCATAATGCCTAGGTCCCCATTGCAGGCGAAGGGTCTCTTGCTCTCTGCTATTAGGAGCAATGACCCGTGCATCTTCATGGAGCCCAAGATCTTATATCGCGCCGCCGTCGAGCAGGTGCCTTTAGGACCATATACTTTACCGTTATCCAAGGCCGAAGTCTTGAAGCAGGGAAAAGACCTGACTATCATATCATACGGACAGCCGCTTTACATTTGCCATTCCGCCATCCAGAAGGCCGAACAGGACCTCGGAATCTCGATCGAGCTCATAGACCTGCGAACCGTCTATCCGTGGGATAAGGAGACGGTCTTCAAGAGCGTGCAGAAGACGGGCCGGTGCATGGTGGTCCACGAAGCCATGGTGAATGCCGGCATTGGAGCCGAGGTCGCCGCTGCCATCCAAGAGCATCCGGAAACCTTCATCCGGCTCGAGGCTCCGGTTGCTCGAGTTGCGGGTTGGAGTATACCTACTCCGTTGTTGTACGAGAGGTTCAACTTCCCTGATGTCGCAAGTGAGTTCTGACCAGACATGGCTCGACCTCGATGTATGGTTGCTAACCCAACTTCAGGGATATACGACAATATCAAGAAGCTCCTCGATTATTAGGTGGAAAGACATGATCTGATATGGCCCGGACGAGACGGGTTGGAAGCCAACCACATGCGAATAACCGTAAAACCAAGAACATTCATGGTGTGTAGTGTCTATAGCGATAGCAAGCAAGCATTACGACTAATTCGACAGGAATGAGAATTGAACATCCTCAAAAACAGGCTGGGTCAAGGATATGGCGTATTTAAGTCGACACAAACTACTGTAGATATATTCCCCGGAACGCCCTGGATTTCAAAGTTAAACATTTCGTAGCAATCAGCTGGATGATAATACAGGTACTATGTAATGCATGATTGAAGCTCCTTATCGATAACTCGAGTTATCAAGTCCAAGTCAAACCCACCTGCCCCGCGTTAAGTTTCAGGCCGGCTCGACCACCATCAAACGAACTACAACTTCTGGGGAGAATAGACGACAATTCCACGAGGAAGTCAAATCCGGGAAGCCGTTTACAGAGCTTCAGAGACACCTTAATTTTCCGTATATAAGAACCTACTTGAGACATGGCATCGTCTCTTTCTATTGTCGAGTCCTTCATAGAAGGGGCTCCCCCTGGCGAGGTACTACAACACAACCCTACCTAACTTCGGGCTCCCTCCCTCCTAATCACCGCTAGAAACTTGCGACCAGGAAACCCAGCTAACAAAGTAACGCCGCAGCTGGCAGACGTTGTAGCCGGTATGCCATGTCCTGCCCAACACAAACCGCACCGCCCATCTCGAACGACGATCCTGAGTTGACCTTGCGCTCCAGATATCAAAAACCTGACCGACGAGCCCGACATCGTCTCCCAGCTCGGGCCCGCCTTCGAGAAGTACAACGAGGACCAGTTTGTCACGGTCAAGCTGCCGGGCAGCAGCCAGCATGTCATCATCAGCTCCTACAGCGCTCTGGGAGGCGGCATGTACTACGACGTTGAGAGCTCATCGGCCTTCGCTTTCGATCACACTACACAGGTTAGGCTTCACCGGGGCACGCGTGCGGTGCGGGAGACCGAAGTAATAACATGGGTGTAGAAAGTCGGCAAAGTCGAGAGTTACGTGTTGGAAGGTCCTCAGGCAGACCTGACGTACGGTTCACCCCCCGGACGCGCATCGCGTGCGGAACCAGACCAGTGGTTGACCTCTAGAGCAGGAAGTCGACGTTGAAGAGCCTGTCGGCATACGTCAAGGAGCATTTCTCTAACGGATGCTACGGCGTCTATCCTGTCGAGAACGATTCGAAAGTGGCCATCGTCATAGTGGCTAACAAGTACAGCCCAAACAACTACTGGTAGGCCAACTGCACCCGGCTGGATGACACGGCAGCCCACTGACGCGGGATAGGAACGGGCGATGGCGATCCCACTACATCTTCGACCCCTCGTCAGGAACGCTGGAGGGCAGTATCAGGGTGGATGTGCACTACTACGAAGACGGGAACGTGCGACTGTTGACGAACAAGGCCATCAACGCCTCGGTGCCGTCGGGCACCGGCACCGGAATCGTCAAGGAGATCGGGGCCTCAGAGAAGAAGTACCAAGAAGAACTGAACCGAGGCTTCACGAGCCTCAGCGAGGGCGCGTTTAAGGGACTGCGGAGACAGCTGCCTGTCACGAGGCAGAAGATCGAGTGGGACAAGGTCGCCAGCTACCGAGTGGGCCAGGACATCGGCGGCGGGAGCTCCCGGCGATGAGAGTGTAATTATCGGGAGCTCAAGAGGCGCGAGATTGGAGGAGGAATAATCGCATAGGGGCTGAGTTACAACGGCGTCGGGAAGTCGGACAATAAACTTTCGTCGTCGGGGTTCGGTATCCGGTTTTGAGATCGGGACCCTTCCCCGAGTCGACCCCCGTTATCAACACCGTCTTCGGATTTCCCCATAAAAAGTGAACCCCCATGCGGTGGCGCCATACATGGACCATCGGAACCACTCCTCTCCGGTTAGCACCACGTACTAAGAACGGAGATAACTGAATAATGGGGACGGATTCCAAAAAGTTCCCCGAATCCCACTTGACCAAATGGTTATTTCTACCTGGGTAGTTTGATGGACTCCCTTGTTTGCATTTATTCTGAACATAATTGCCCTGACCAAGTAGATAAGTCATGCTCCGAGCTCGGCAGGATTGTAGGAGTGCAACAGGAATACCGGTACTGTACCTGTCTTAGGTGTACTGTAAAGCACCCCACAGGGGGGCCTTCATGCGTTTGCTCGAATTAGGAGGCTCCTAATTGGCCAGCGCCCAGAGACAGCAGGGGGTGGGCAGCGCAAATGGAGGGGTGCCGGTGGCAGCGGGTGCTTGACCGCTAAAAAGCTGCTGCTGCTAGACTAGGTAGCGCTGGAAATTTCTTGGGGACAGCTTTACAAGTTCACTGGAGTTGCCGGAGCGATGGGAGACCACTATTCAGGGATGGCCCTAAACGCAACCCGCGGGCTAAACTCTGCGCTCTGATTTGGCCTCTGAGCTTACTGTACCTGCCTACACTCGCCCGTGTGTGTGTGTGCTTTTTGACTTTCTTCTTCTCCTCCGCTTCCCAGTCCAGTGCCAGTCAGCCAGCCGTGTCTGCCCGTTTCGATCGATTAGGTGCCGTGTGCTTCATTGTCGCAAACGCATCAATCTTCCTGATAGATCTGGATACAATTTATACGGAAAAAAAAAAAACAAGGATCCTTTTTCTTGTACCCGTCTAGACATACGCAAAAATGGCCGAATCAAAGGAGTTCACCTTCCAGGATATCGCCGAGCACAACACCAAGAAGGACCTGTACCTCGTCGTGCACGATAAGGTCTACGACTGCACCAAATTCGTCGATGAGCATCCGTAAGTTCCCCCATCCGTTTATTTCCGTCCGATGTTATTTCCTTCTGCCCGTCCACAACCCATCGATCCAATTGATGGGCCTCGGGGTCCGAGCAGTCCGGAAGAAAAAAAAGCTGCAAGCTGTCGCCCAGTAACTGCTCTACCGCCCGTCCGCCCCGAGCAGACCGCTTGTCTCGGATATGTGTTTTCTCTCTGTACACATGCAATGCGCTGACGACACAACTCTCGCGCAGCGGTGGTGAGGAGGTTATGCTGGATGTCGCCGGCCAGGATGCGACGGAAGCCTTCGAGGACGTCGGCCACAGCGACGAGGCCCGGGAAACGCTGGCGCAGCTCCAAGTCGGCAAGCTGAAGCGACAGGTGAGTTCTACCGAGAAAGCGACGCACACTCCGGGTGGCCCGCACCCTCGGTACAAATATATATATATATATATATGGATATATATGGATATCTCCGACCCTTCCGCTCCTCGGACCAGAGTCATGTGGTCTAACAATTCTCCCTGATTTAGCCCGGTGACCCCCAACCCAAGGCCACCCAGCCTTCCCTGGCACCGCAAGCGAACACGGAATCGGCCGGACTCGGAACCATGTTATACGCCGTCATCTTCATCGGAGGTCTGGTCGCCTTCGGTGCCTACCAATACCTCCAGAGCCAACAGAACAAGACTGCTTAGAGGAAGCGTTGCCGTTTTAAGCTCGGGGTTGGGGGGGGGACGGGGAATGAATGCAATGGACAAGTGCGGGATGAGGAAGTAGTATTGGATGCCGGTGGTGAGAAGGTCGGCGGGTCGGTATCTATCTGTCTTCAACAGCACATCACTTCGTTTTCGATGTTTAATAGACCAGCTAAACCTTGGTTTCCCCTTACCAGCCCTTGCGTTACTCCATGGGCTCTTCCGCCCCACAAAGGTTAATGACAGTCTTGAGACCCCTACAAAATAAGGACCGGATATAGTACGGACGAGTAACTTGGGGGTTACGTGGGAGCACACCTTCTTCGTTGTGGGAACAGGGCAATTCGGGAAACCCACAGCGGGTGTTGTGCGTGTGGATAAGACTACCTATGTCAGGGTGAGGAAGCTAGAGGTCTGGCGGAGAGCGCCGACGACTAGCACCGTAAGTTCACGTGGCACGATCTCGTCCAGCAGCTATTTGCGAGACCAGCATGGCTACCTAGGTACTTATGTGTGCCGTGGACCTTGGATATATAGGATTTCTCCACCCAAACAACGCCTAGATAGTAAGATGTATCTTCCCGTATCACGATGAATATACGAAGCACAAGAAGATATACGTCGTCGACTGCCAGAAAGCCGCACAGTAACCGGTAACCGCATTCTGCGTCGGTGCGCTTCAAAATATGAAACTGCAGGAACCAATGGAACTACATGAAATTCGACACTTTTTCGGAGTAAATTTTTATTCGACGTTAGCGTTATTGCCGCTCTTATTTGTTTAAGGCCCTCCAGGCACCCCGGGAGATACTCGGCGTCCATCTGCATGCATGTGTACCTGGCGCCTGTCACCAACTTTTCTCACTGTCTCCTGCGGGAACGGGATCCAGCACCTATCAAGTCAGGGAACCAACGATGTTCCCCTCGCTGGTTGATTGGTACCACAGGTGCTCCTTATCTCCCCGCGAACGACGCCGCGGCCAATCGCGATGGGCGTTCTCCGTGGACCATCTCTGCTGGTTTTAGTGGCTGCTGGCGGGTCATCCCGCGCGTCGTGGTCGTCGCGGGTAGAGGCGGCGAGATAAGAAAAATAAAAACGAAAAATAAAGAAGAAGAAGAAGAATTATGCGGATGGGAGAATCGGGATGAACGGGGATATTGTATTATCATCACGTACCCGGCCGATGATTGATCGAATAATTATTACCCGTATGGTTATTTCGGCGCGTATATTGGCTTACACATTATATATTATTGGAGCTAGTTGATTGGTTGTTTAGCTAGAAGCAAGCCACATGGCTTTTGTTATACTCAGCCACGAGTTCTTTTACCTCTTGTCCCTGCCTAAACGACAAGCCACCTCTCTTTTCCCTGCTTACCTAAAAATGAGTCTCGGCTTTATTGATTGATTGATCTGTTGTTTGAATAGCTTTACCATTCGTTCATTCCACTCAGCCTTGTTTCGTCGAAGGTAACAGGAGATTGACCGGCTCCTAAATACCTTCAATATCTTCCTTCCGTCCCTCATTCCATCCGCTGCCTCCGCCCCTTCTCTCCCAGGTCGACATCGCCAGTCTGATTCACTCACCGCGCCGAGGGTCTTTCTCCTTTCAGAACAAGAGGATACGGCACGGTAGATTCGACAGGCCCTCCGTCGTCACCATGTCGAATCTCGCAGCGTCCTCGAAGCTCGCCCCCGGCACCAAGCGCCTCGCGCCGCCGTCCCCCTCGCCCTCCAACGCGTCCAACACCTCCAAGACGGACGGCACGCCCTCGAAGCGCCAGAAGCGCGACGGGGTCGCTGCCGCCTCCGTCCGGGATAACCGCGGCGCCTCGCCCACCCCGACGCCCGCCGCCATGGCCGCCGCCAGCACGAGCTACGGCAACGACATGCTGACGCACCTGTCGTACGCCGTCGACTTCCTCAAGTCCAAGGGCGCCTCCAAGACCCTGCAGGAGATCCTCGACCACCTGTCCCTGCAGCACACCCCGGAGTCGCAGCAGCAGCAGTTCGCCGCCCTCATGCGCAAGCACCCGCGCATGCAGTTCACGCCGGCCCCGCGCCCCAGGGCCGGCGACAAGGACAAGCAGCAGCAGCTGAGCTGGAAGCTGGGCAAGTACGAGTTCCGGCCCAAGATACCCGGCGTCAAGTCCAAGCTGTCGCTGCTCGAGCACCTGCAGGCCAAGACGGACGCGTCGGCGCTGGCGGTCAAGGACCTCAAGGACGGCTGGCCCGACTGCGACCAGGCCATCGACGAGCTCGAGGCCGAGCACCGCATCCTCGTCGTGCGCACGCGCAAGGAGAACCACGCCAAGTTCATCTGGATCGACGACCCGCGCCTCGCCCACCGCGTCGACCCGGAGTTCAAGGCCATGTGGCACCGCGTCGAGGTGCCCGGCGTCGACGACATCGTCCGCAAGCTCACCGCCGTCGGCCAGAAGCCCGCCAGCGAGGACCCCCGCCTCAAGAAGATCGAGACCGCCGCCGCCAAGCAGAAGCCCAAGCGCCGCGGCAACCGCGGCTCCAAGCCCCAGCAGAACGTCCACATGTCGCACCTGCTGCAGGACTACAGCAGCCACCGGAAGGGATAGGAGGAGAGCCTCCGGTGTCTGTCCGGCGGCCACCCTTCGATGACCCGTCTACGTTTCTTATCTTTCTTTTGTCCCGATGGGGGAGAGTTTACGGCATTCTAGGTTCGGGCGGCATCGGAGTTCAAGGGCGGTAGAATTCGGCTCGTATCGTAGCGGCGGTCGTTGTCTACGAGCTGCACGGTATAGGGAAAGGCCATAAAAGGAAGGGAAAACATGCATCTGAAGGCGTTTGGTCTGACTTACGGACGGGAAGCGATAAACGAGTGGGATTGAGGGAGTTCCGGGCTTCTATTGCTACTATCTCGCTTCCACATCTACTTCTCCTGCCTTTTTTGTACTACCCGGCTAAGGGAGAGTCAGCGATACGGTCGAGTTGTGGCTTTTTGCTTCTCTTTTGCCCGCCTGTAATGGTAATAACGGCAGGCTTGGTATAGAGCGAATTTGATATGTGCGTTTCCGCAACGAATCCGTTTCTGGCCTGCTTACGGCTTTATCGGGGCTCGCGTAGCTGCTTTGATGTGGATTTTCTACGGGGGGAAGGGGGAACCGAGGAAAGGGGAAACCGAAGCGCACCGATGCATGCCACCATGGGAAATGATCCCAGGTGAAGCTGCACTTTTAAGTGCGCACGTCGCTAGTTGCTGGGGTTACGTACGCCTACAGCATCAAGCAATAACCGCGACTACAATACAGACGATCCATTCAGCCGCCTGCCTACATCCCCTCGCCTCCTCGCCGCCGCTTTCCGTGCCTCTAAGGCGGGTGAGTGATGCATACTCGCGCACACGAGAGGGATTTGAATCGCTGCGCACATCCAATTACGTACAGACGTCCCCCACGCAGCCCCACGATAAGCCGCTAATTAGATGTCGAGATGTCGAGAAGGCGAAAATCCCGGCCCGAGCACCACGTCTAGTCTAGTGGTGGTTCAGGCTCCCCTACCTGGCTGATCCCGCGGTCGGGGCCTCCCGTGGGGTTTGATCCTCGCGTGGCATACGGCTCCGCGGTGTACACGGCGGAAGGCTGAGACGCGGCTGTCGCGGGATGTGCATCGGAAGGTCATGTGCAGCTGGTGAGACAGGTGGGCGAGGGGTCTGCGTTCGCGGCGCTGGTCGCGGGGGATGCGTGTGGTGGTTGATTGACGTGTATTAGAACATGGGCGGCGACTTCGCGTCTATTGGGAGATGGATTGCACGCGGATCTCCGCACCGGGTTAGAGAGCCCGTATGGTCGATGAGTGGGTGATAATCTGTCGAGGTGCCCCCTGTACCCCCCTAGAGAGTCGTATACGCGCCCTCCCCGTCTTCTGCGTACTTCAGCTGGCTCGGTCCTCTTGTACGCCTAGGGGGTCGGACACCCGCAGAGGTCGAGGAGAAGAGGCTGTCGTCGCTCGCTTGGCATATTCCTCTCCGGGGACGGGTAGGGCGAAACGCGACACAAAGAATGATATGTCATTCTCACGGTCTTCCCGTCGGTCATCATCATCCGAGACGGAAGGAAACCCAACAAATAAATTTCTACGGCCGAAATAGACGTCCTCTTGCCCCCCCACGATCGTAAAAACCAGAAATTAAGACGCCCGCCCGCCATGCTTGTGCTATACAATGTTCATACATATATATACCAAGAATACAAACCGCGCCCTATGGGCAGTTACGGGTCTGCGACTGATGAAAACACACCCGGCCGGTCCCACATCCGCATCGTCCCTTGGTAGATCTTCTTTGCGCTGCGCTGCGCGGCCGTCTGCCATTTGTCCAAGGACAATGGCAAGGCCACGGGGGGATAAACGTACCGAACAGACGGGTGGATGGACGATGTTAACTTATCACTGTGGGCGCCGGGACTCAACCCGCGTTCGCAAGCCCTTGGTCCGCAGCTCTGGTGCGGAATCCCAGCCAATGGCCCGGGAATATCAGCAGTTAACCCCCACTTCCCTGTGGGTTACACATCTGGAGTTTGAATAAGGGGACGACGAAGAAGTAGCCCTAGCTCATAGTGGTACCACCGTCCATGCTCCCTAGTTGTCACCGCGGTAGCGAGCAGCGAGCTTATGCGTGGGCGTGGGTGACGCGGACACGATGGGCATTAGCAGGAGCCCGCGCCTCCACGGCCTCTCGCCTCGACACCGCCGCCGCCGGCGGAAACGGCGCCTGGTCCGGCACCCGGCACCGCCCCGCTCCTGATGCCCTCGAAGAGGTCGACGAACAGCCGCGCTTCCTGCCACCCGCCTGCGAGGTAGCGGTCCTGGACGACGATGGTGGGCACGGCCGCGATGCCGCGGCGGCGGACATCCGCCTCGAGGGCGTCGACGGCGCGGCCCCACCGGCCGCCGCTCTCATCGTCGCCGTCGTCGTCGTCGTCTGCTTCGTCCAGGCAGGCGCGGATCTCCGCCGCGGGATACCCCGTCACGGCGGCCCCGACCTCGGTCAGGAACGCCCGGTCAGATAAGTCGCGGCCCTCCTCGAAGTAACCCTTCAGGATCGCGTGCGCGAGGCGCATTTGCGGTGATGGGCCCCGCGGCTGTGGCTGGGGAGAAGGAGTGGCAAAGCGGCTGGACGTAGGAGAGGATACGGGCCCCGGAGTCGCCGTTAGGGGTGCGGGAGAGGTTACAGATGTAAGGTTAGTCGCTGCCGAGGTGGTGGGAGCATTGAGTTGACGAGCGGCGGCTCCCGTAGTCAGGGGCGCCAGCCGCGGTGCCGTTTGATCGCTTCGCATGAAGGCTGTGCTCCGCAAAGTAGACGGCTTGTCCTCGAGGGCAAACCGTAAGAGCTTGTGCGAGTCGCGCGTGTTTCCTGTTTTGCCCTGGCTACTAAAGGCGATGCTGGCTGCGGCTCCCAGGTTAGTCCATTTGGCCGACATGGAAAGGTGACCAGCCCCTCGAGGCGTAATACGTGCCCCGATCATCGGCTTCAGTGGTAGGACAAGAACGTCAGCGTAGTGTCCCCCGCGTAGCAGTGAGGCCAAGTTTATGATGTAGTGATCCCGTAGTTCATACGGTAATAAGGTCGCGGAACAGAGATCTCGGTGACACGACGACCTCGTGACATAGGCGTGTGGCTGCCTCTCATAACCAAGAGAACCGAGGAAGTTCATGAACAAGACACAACCCCGCCACCCAACCTACCTTCGATGAGTGGAGAATGCGTATCACAAGATGGCTAAAGGATGAGCGAGTGGAAAATGGCTTACCGTTTCGACCAGCGGCGCGATGGAGTATTATGGGAGAAAAGGTGACATCGAGAGTATCTCCCGGGTGGAGCTCCTGATGGATCTGAATGGCGGCTGTGAGGTTCTTCAGACCGATGTAGGAATGTGGGCAGACGGTGTCGAGGACGAACTCTATCCGGAAGTGAGTCGTCCTTGCTGCCGGTTCGGCCGCTGTCGGGCGTCCCCCACCGACTCCTCCAGGTTTAGCGGCAGCCTCTTCTTCCGTCGGCAGCAACAAGTCCTGGATACTAATCATGACGGTAGCTCCGCGATGCGCTTCCGAGGGGATACCCCTTTTCTCTTATTTGATTGGAACGCTGTGACAGAGCGAGCACCCGTCGCTCAGGCCGCGGAAACCCGGCTTAGGAGGGCACGCCGAAGCGCTGGCGAAGTTGGTGGTTATAAAGTACTTAGATGTAGAGCAAGAGTGACACTGCTCGTATTGCAACGCGGCTACTGTATGGGACAGATGGCTAGTAAGGTGCTGTAACTGTAGAAGGCTTGCTGGCTCATCGCAGTGTGGTACCCGCGAGTGAGTCAGCAGTCGGTAGATAGTAATTGGGGTTGCAATCAGAGTGCGCCCATGATGTGTTGCCCACGGTGCTATGACAGGCTGTATATAAGGCGTGACGGAAGCCTGACCGGCATGATAGGAAGATCGGCTAGTACCCACGTGATAGGTAGAAGCGCCCTGGGGAGTTATGAGCTCTGGATCAGACACGAAAAACGAGCGAGCGCACGACGACCCGTCCTAGGGACGGTGGGGGCTCAACATGTGGGCCGCACGAGACGAAGCCTACAAGAGAGAGCAAAACGCTTCGGAAGAGGACTCGAGCCACGATCCTAGAATGAAGCCATGGTTAAGATAAGACCGCTTGGGTCTCAGTTGGTCAGGGAAACCAGGCGTTCCATATCTGTTTCCCGTGACTACAGTGATGCAAAGTGTGCCACCACGAGTGCACCATGGGGCATATGGCAAAGTGGTATTGGACACGGACGTCACAGGCAGGTGGAATAGCGCGACTTTTTAACAAAAAGGCACCATAGTCCGGAATCATACGAAGGAGAAACAACTAGTGTCCCACCGGTTCGTGCATCGCGATGGTAATTAGACGCGAAATAAGCCTTCGGCCAAGGCGAACGGATGTTCGTACGATGATGGGGAATGTGATCACGAGTCAAAAGTTCGGGGAAATATCACGCAGGGACCCATACGGAGGGTCCTCAGTCAGCACCGAAAAAAAAAAGACAAGCTTCCAATGTGCCCTCATACGGCCCAGAGATGATTCTGGCGTTTTATTATCGTACGAGGTTTATCGGGGGATATTCATCATATAAAAGGGAGTTATATTCTCTTGGGCTGGCTGAGAGCTTCCGGGATCTCAGTGGTGTGATCTGACACCAGAATGTGACCTCGCTATTGGTTATTTGTCGGTCGAGGCTGAACTGAATATTGAGCCCAACCACGTTGGGTCATGGTCGGTACTTTCCCCGTGAAGCTATCACAGTGTTCTTTGGGAAAGGAAAGGATCAGAGGCTTCGCCACTGTCGGTAGCCACGCGGGAGCAAGGGGATAGTGGCTGCCGCTGGTCTGAGGCTGTCAGTTCTGGGCAGGTCTTGGACGCCACAATCACGTGGTTACCATTCATTAAGCAGATGGGGATAGAAGGGGGCGGAGAGAAAAGAGAAAGAAAAGAATTTTAAAAATAAAAATAAAATCGCGTAGAAGCGCACCAGTGACTTATTAGATGACTTATGTATTAATCAAAGCTGGATTTACTGCCATGAGAAGGATTTTGGGCGGACCCCTGATATAGAGCCATTCTTCAATCATGTAGCAGTACCTATATTTTTTGTATGTGCCGAATGCGCGAACTTATGAAGTACCTATCGTGACCCCGCGCGAGCCATCTTGACCCTTCCTGTTACATGTCTGATGTCAAGGCGTAGAGCTAGGTCTGCAAAAGATGCAAGCCACACTTAACGTTAGACCATGCCTCTCGTCCCCCATATAGGCCCAGGTGTTGTTGCTCGTAAAAAGAACGAACAGGCGCATTAGAGCGAATGTCCTGCTAATAAAAAGTGCCTACTTACCTATTTTGGGCAATTATGACAATTTCCTATTCACCTAGGCTCTTCATAGTACCATCTGAGGTAAAATGAACACACGCTTTCTGGCTTTTTATTTTGGCTCGCTTCGGGCAAGCAGGAGTCGAAGGGCGAAAGTGGCATGCATGTGCTACTGTACAAACAAATCAACGCCCTCCTTATACCCTGTCCTGTATTTAGTTGCCGCAACCAAGCAAGCACTTTTATTGCCCGCCCCGCTCGCCCCCTCTAGAATTCGCTGACCATCCATTGCTTCCTACCATCCATCTATGCGCTCTATATGGCGCGTTGTGTCGTCGTCAAGGCCTGTGGAGCCTACCCAGTCTATGTCGGGAGAAGAGAGCCAAGAGCTAGATAATGGAATCAGATCCGCCACCAGATCCCGCGCATGTCATCTAGAGACGCGAGACGGCAGACTTCGTATTATTAAAGAAAAGCCCACAAGATCACCGCTCGGAGACACTTCACGCGCTGTATTAGTTGTGGTAGAGGCAAATAAGCTCAGAGAAAAAACACATAACGCCAAGTCGGAGCCCACCGAACCCGATACGACCATGGCTCAGAGTAACGCCAGATACGAGGTTTTTCCCTTCTGAAATCATGTGGTCGATGGTGTGTATCAACCCCCGGGTATTGAATCGTGCGTGCGAAGGCAGAGACGCGAATGAGGAAATCTATCGGATAGTAGGTGAGAAGATGGGGACGATGGATTCGTTTAAAACCAAGGGGTCTGAGTAATACCCGGAGTCGCCTTCCTACTGCGCTCCGGCCCATAGTTCGCTAGGACGCGGCTTAGCGTCCTCGTACGTCCCTGCTCCAGGCTCCGTGCTATTCGGCCGCCGAATGAGTTGATTAACCCCGCTGTAGTACATCTGTCCGAGGTGGTTGCTCGCGAAGGACTGGTCAGGGTCAGGATAGACATAGCTGTTACCACCATTGCTATGGGTGGGGGACGGCATGTGAGACGGTGACTGCCAGCCGACGCTGCCCATGTGCGGGCTGCCGGCCGCACTCCCTGCCGGCGACTGATTTGACTCGACGTTTGGCTCTAACGTAGGCGGCGGGGCAAACGTCGTCGGATGCGAAGTGGGTCGCATTGTAGTAGCGTACGTCGGGGCTGACGTGGGGTTTGGGGTATGCATGTCCGTGCGGATGTGGGCGGGGACCGCTACGTTGTTCATGTATGAGTAATCATTCTGTTGCCGCATCGCATTCGCTGCGGCAAGCTCTGCACTCGGCGACATTGACATGGTTCGCTGGCCCGGCGACGGGGTGTTTAGGGGTGATCCGTGAGTCAGTGGTGACCCGTGGTTCAGTGGCGAGCCATGATTTAGTGGTGATCCGTGATTGAGCGGTGATCCGTGATGCATCGGTGATCCGTGGTTCATCGGCGATCCATGGTTCATTGGTGATCCGTGGTTCAGTGCTGCCGCCGCTGCCTCGGCCGGACTGAGGGGCCGCTTGGGCACTCCCCTAGCAGAATTCTTGGCAGCCTGTTCGGCCAGGGCTGCTGCTGTAGCGGCCGCTGCCTCCTCTACCGTGCCAGTGTGATGATTTTGGTGTCGGGTCAAGGTTGTCCGCCTGGTAAACGTCTTCTGGCAGTCAGCATACGGACACCTGTAAGGCCTTTTCCCGGTGTGAATGCGTCGGTGTCTTGCGAGCGAGCTTGAATCGCTGAAGGGCTATGGCCATGGAATTAGCACATATGCATGTCTTGGTTTGGATCAAGACCGACGTACCTTGCCGCAACGTTCACACATATGCGGCTTCTCACCAGTATGGACACGCTGATGCACAGTGAGAGCAGACCGCTGGATGAACTGCTTCCCGCAGCCCTCGTAGTCGCAAACATGTGGTCGAATGCCGCTGTGGATGCGTTCTGCGGACACTTATATTAGCTCCAGATTGTAGCCACATATATCCACTTCACCGTGGGCTCACCGTGTCTAGCAAGGTCACTCCGCCGTGCGAAGCCTTTTCCACATGTACTGCAGGGATAGGGCTTCGCTTCACTGGGAGGCTGCGATGCTTCGGGCGGTTTGCCATATGCCATAGGGACTCCCGGCCCCATTGGTTGCATACCGGGTATCATCACTGCTGACGGTACATTCGACGGTAAGTTATCAGGCAGCGGGAGCGGCGCCTGCATTGGTGTCTGTATAGGGGTGTGCAGAGAGGATGGCGAGCCATATCCTCGGCCATTGGTAAGGCCACTCAGCGCGTCCAGCGCATTTCCAGCAGTCCGAGGGCCCGAGTGATAAGAGCTTTCCGAACCATGAGGAGAGTTGGATCGGTCAATAGCTGCACCGGCCATTTGGTGGTGTGAGAGAAGTGGCTGTTCCTGTAGCGTTCCTTGGGGGTTATGGGACATGTCCAAACCCACATTCCTCCTGTCATCCACCATGTTGGTAATATTCATCACCTCCGATGGCGGCGACTTCGACATGGCGAAACACTCGAATATTGTCCGTCCAATCCGCTCAAACGGGTATGTGCGCCCTGCCTTAGGCAGTAGCTAGGGAATTTTCGATGCGGCGCGAAGTCCAGTTCAGATCAAAGAGGCCTATAACATAATCGGATAAGCTTCGTGCCAATGGCTAGACTGGGGCAGTGAGATCTAGGGTGTCTGAAGAACGGTGGTAGGGTATGAGGGGAACGATGTGGCCATGTCAACATGAATCAAGGGGTGACACTGCGAGCAGGCTTGCGCTTCGTCGAATACGCCGTCGGACTCCCTGCAGAATATTGTGGCAGTTGCGACGATGTCGGTGACCTGGTGGCGCCTCGAGAAGCTGGAGCCGCCCGTTGTCGGCGGCCTCAGAGGGCAAATAGGGCACGACTATAATTCAGGTTCAAGCTGGGAAAAGGACACGCTGATCGCACACATGCCTCGTTCCCAGCGACCAGACCAGACCAGACAAGACGCGAAGGCGTTCGACAAACAGAGATGCTACGTGGGGGTGTGGTTGAGACGTGGTAGGAGCACAGGGTTTAGTTGGAAGCAAACGCCGCATGCCCCGTGCCGTGATAAGATGCGAGCTCACGTCACAGGGAAGTGGGTGGTTGATGCAGGAGAGCTACGTAGAGCAGATACATACAAGGGCTGGTGAAACAGAGCAATATGTGATCCTGACTTACCCTCAAGCACGAAATGCGACGTGTGATGATTGTTGTTGTTGTTATCGTCGTCGCTATTGCTGTTGCTGTTTATTACTGCAGTCCACACGGCCGATACGCGCAGAGAGGGAAACGTCGACAAAGGTAAGGATGGGTAGGAAGAGTAGGTGAAGTAAGGTTCAGGTAGTGAGTGTATAACAAAAGAAAGGAAGGTTTCATATGACGATGGCGCGTGCGTACGGCTGAGTACAAGTAGGTTTGGCGGCGACTAGAACGAAGGAAGACGCCGTATGGGATTGTCGGTACTGGGATGATAGAATGGAGGAAAATTATTAAGAGGTGATGAAATGGCTCCCCTGCTCAGATGTCCCTTGAGAAGCGCGCTTTCACCTAATCGGGCTTAGATAATTTCTTCGTTGTAAGTACATAGGAGAGTATGTACCTTACAATCTGGTGATCATGTACCCAAGTACTCCTGGCGACCCCTGCACTTCATCATGGGCGGATCCAATTTTGATGTGTTGTTTAGCGGAGGTCGCAGCCTTAGCACCTAAAGTAGCTTCTTAGCTCAGGCCCTTGTGGCTATCACCTAGGCATTAGCCATGCCGGGGCTCGGATCTCTCCCATTCATGCACCACATAACAGATGCCAGACACCCCTCCTTATCAATCATACAACCGTATGATATAACATTCTTCTTTTGTAAAATCGAACAGTGACATTGATTATATATTTATTACGTTGGTTAAAGTGAGGCACGGTCAGGTTCTAAAACATTTGAAGATATCCAGATTGTGTTAGTATTGAAGTTGCCTAGATGTTGCAACCTAGGTAGGTGATGTGTGGTGGCTGATGAGAAGTGCTTTTTATGCACAGAGGAATGTATGACTAAAGCAGTGGCTGAAGCTAAGTTACTATATCTGTACATCTTTGTATACAATTATGTAGTGAGGACAGATACTGGACATGCAACAGCCTGTCTCCAATTGTTCTTTAAGGTTAACCTTTACAACTTCCTATGTACAGTACATGCCAATGTGCCGTCCAGCCCTAGTGCTGGCATTTACCTCTATGGGCATAGTATCTAGGCTACATCTCAACGTCATGCAAGGTATACTGAAGGTGCACCAGGTATATGACCAGCTCTCCTTCAAGTAATAACTGTTTATTTTTCTGGCACGTATCTACCCTCTATGAGAGGTAGCCGCTCGAATACATATAATTACTTCTACGCTTGTCCTCGATATCTCCGGGTTACATGAGTTCAAGTAATAGATATACCGGCAGATAATTACTGTACCAGCTGCAAAGTGGTAACTCTTCTCCAGTCTTTACCATAGTACTCCGTACCGCCTCTTCGTCCCAAAGAGACTTTCTTGGCATAGCAGCAGCAATATACAGAAGAAAAAAAAACCTTTATGGAAATGAAAGATGGACCGAGTTACTTGTGACAGACACGAGAACAATTACCGATAGTCCCAACTTCTTACGCGTACTCTCATATCTCCTATTGTTTGTTTGGTAGTAAATCGTCGTGTCTAGGAGGTATTGGACGACCTTCTGTTGCCAGTCGCAGCATCAACAGACATGACAACAGCCACGTTGTTAAATAGAACCAACAGGAATATAATGGCAAGTCTGAAAAAACGCTGTACTTATGCTTCAAGTCGCGTGATACAGGATGAGGAGGTTTGTTTGCTTGACATGGAATCGATAGGGCAGTTCCCCAAGATACGCTGTCCGAGTTACTAAAGGTACAACAACATCAGGGTAGTTATGTACCTACCTAATGCACTAGCATATATGAAACTTACAAATATAGTAATTCCAATCTTTTTATTAGCGAGGAACCACTGCTTGTTTTCAAATTCTCGATTATTCCTATCCAAAACGTACGATCAATTCATCTGCGCTCACCAGATGCGGCGCTGATATACTTTGGATAGCTGAACTGGGACTCTCATCACATAATCTTGCTATCTGCTGCACTCGTCCCGCTAGGAACGGTAGGTTACTGTTGATATCGATTTCCCCAGCCGCAAACTTCCAGTTGCCGTGGCTGACGCTAGGTAGCTACCGTACCGTATGTAAAGTTTTGGCACTGGCCAGTCCCCTCCATACTAAGTCACACGTTGAATCTCGACTCTGGTAGCCTAACTGGGAAATAGCACGAAACCGCCCTACACCGAATCACTTCATCATACACGCAGTCGACAAGGTAGGTGTTCTTACGCACTGTAGTTCCAGAGACCAGCCCTGTGCCCTACTTGATCACCCTAACTACTCTGGAATACCTACTGAATACCTTGTGTCATCAATACATCGCCGCCTAGTTGGATTAGAGACGTTTCCTCCTATTCAATCCTCAGAGTGATACAGGCGAGTTGAGAGAATGCCCCGAAGAGCTTTCCCGACCTTTGCCCTCAGTATTCGAGCTATGCAAACAGGAACTGGGCTGACTGGCCGTACAAGACAAATTCATGCAAGCTCATGATACCGGTCATGTTACAAATGAGTGCCATTATGTACACTTGGGAATGACAACTACCTAGTATTCACCGAGTCGGAACCGTTCCCCGAGTTTGGTTCATTTTAGGTAGCGGTCATACACCGACTGTCTGGCAATTTGGGACTTGAATCCACTCCAAATCTGACGTTCGCGTCGCCCTGCCGTATGGTTGGCTGTGGGGATACGATCAGGGCTGCTAGGATCGGTGCCAACCCACACTGCCCACCCGGCGAAGCAGGGTAGCATGAGGATCCCAGACCGGCCTTCGAAATTGACCTTAACCCAATCTAGCATCCTTCTGGAAAGCTAGAGGGCTTCGAGAAGGCCAGCAATATCGAATGACAGGCTCTCATGCTCAGCCCCAGTCGCCCTTGCAGACGATGCATAAACAGAACCCAGGGGCTACTTCAGAACCCCCGGGAAGCTCGGGACAACGGGCAATTGCGGAATGGACGTACTCAATGCTGTTAATGCAACCTCTGCTTCGTAAGCATACTTTTGTACGTTGTCGAACTCTTAACGCTACGCTACAGCAACGGCAGGTGCAATACAGAAGCAAGATCAAGGAGCATCTCTTAGTTGGCGCATCCGATCATCTTTCTTCTGGGTCCCAGGCACAGATACTATCGTGGCATCAGCTCAATTTAAACTTGGCAAGGAGCATGTTCTCGAAACCTTCTAGTTTGTGCTGCGTCCGGCACAACCCTTGGTTCCGCCCGCCGGCTCATTAGCATGACCACCCTTGACGTTGTGGCCATCTTAAGCCAAGTCCTGAATCGCACTCCCTACGACATAGAAACCGGGGACGATGTCGACTACTTCGTCTGCCTTGCTGGGGACACTATCGCCGGAAACTAACGAGTTCCTCCTGTTGCTTTCCCCTCTAAGCGACTTTCCAAACGGTAACTCCGGGTCACCAACTTCGAGGGGCATCGTTTAGGCATTTTGGTTAACGCTAAGAGTTAATAGTTCCAACCCGAAGCCTCGCGGACGGGAGGATGCGGCTCAGTCGGAACATCCCCTCACGTGGAGCATCGGGGCTACCTCGTACCTATTAGTCCCCGACCCCCTGTCTCTTCATCAAGACGTTCCCTGTGCTGCTTCAGTAAAATGATCAGTCAATAGGATGCCAGAAGATGCCCTCGAGCTAGTTTATGATGCATACTATGCGACCCTCCCCGCCGATTAGCAAATTCTCGGTGACCGAATGAATACGACTGTTGACAAGAGCCCCGGGCACACATGAGACGCTGGAGATTTATATCTACGTAACAGATCAAGAGCGTCCAAGAGCGCTTCTCGTAGCGCATTCATCCAAACAGAACGGAGCACCAAGCCCCAAATTACTCCCGGCGGTCTCGAGGCGACTTATCCTGTACCGAAATGCCCTAAATGCCATGTGTATAGTTAGGGCGGTAGTGGCCCAAGCCGGTCCTCCCGAGTTCGCACCACGTTTGTCAGGGTTCCTGGTAGAATAATAAGAGGTGGTTCCTGCTCCAGTCTCTGGGCGCGGAAGGTATGAGGAGAGGTCCGTGTTACATCTATTCTGACTAGGCATAGAACTCAGTCCACCTTGTAACAGAAGGGGTAACCTTTGACATTTGCGTGACCTGGTTGAAATTCCCGACTGAAACTTTTCCCTTTAAGCAAGTACGTGGCACAGAGTAAGGAAAATACTGTTGAAAGGCTCTCTTCACACGGAGTGGAGCGCAGCAGTAATTGCCGTATTTTTACCCCGCTTACTACCAGCTATGGAGTTGCATGTGTGGCTGGGCATTCACAGAAGATCGATGGAAGGAATCCGAGTTCGAACGTTGAGCTACTGCCTCCCTATGTACCTGGACAGTGCATGCTATGTACACGCAAGCACTACGGTTATGTACCGAGTATGCCCAGACATTTAGACCTGGTACTAGAGGTTAATGCAATCACCTGGACAATGCACCAGGCTGAAGACTATGTTTCAACTTTGTATGGGGAGTCGATGTAACCACGAACAAGAAACGCGGGGCCAGCTTCCTCCTGCAAAGGGAAATACCGCAAGAGCAAACGGCCGCGGAGCTCGAATATTGATCGAAATATTTGCCCGAAGCAGGACCTCGAACAAAACTTATCGGGTAAGATGCGGTGAATATTTCCCTCACCTATGTATTGGAGATGCGACCATGATGGGTCACGCAACACGAGAACAGGCAATGCCTCCTACCCCGACTGACAGCTCAACCGGTACAAGCCACCCGGCTCCCCCGCAGTGTCGCCCAGTACATCGCAAGCAACGAAATCCGTTGAAACGGCATACGCCTCCATGACGACGGCCAAAACCGCAGTACGAGCTTATACTCAGGAGCTTCCTGACACCACGCCATTTTCAGTACCGTGACGTCCGATCTCCGGGGCTAAGGAAAGGAAAACCTGTTTGGACAAGTATCCGTGATCTTCAACGGATGCAACTAGACCACGCGATCTCCCCCCGTACCCTCAGACGTTCTGAGTTTCTCGGCAACGTGCGCCGTTCCAGTAGAGCTTGACAGCATGGAGGCAAAGCTCGTTGCACCAGGTAGCCAGTGCTCCTTCGAGAAGCGCTCTTCTGGTTTTCTAGAGTAGTCTGGACTGCGAACTTCTGGGGTCAGGGCGTCACGCTGGACTCAACAGCATCCCCATTTAGCCGATGCTAGCATGCCGGGCCGTCCCTCTTTACATGTTTCGGCCTCGCATTGATGCATACGCCCGGTCAGTGAAAACTAACCCCTTCTAACCATCCCGCACTAAGGAGGCAATGAAAAACCCGTGCTCGGGGGGCGATTGGACGAAATCTGTTGCGGATATCTTCCAGTAGGGAATCATCCTTCATCACCTTAAATGCTACACCGATTGATGCCCAAAGGCCGTCATCCATCCCCCTTTCGTTTTCCTATCCAGTCTTGGAAGTGATCGGATGCGCTTCCGTAACAGAATTATTAGTACCGCAGGACCCTGTCCATTTCTGACAGGGGCTGCGAGCCCGGCGTCCGGGGGTCATACCCGGCTATATGGTCACTAAGCTGCATTGGTCCGAACCCCTGGCCTGAACCCCCCCTGTCTACAAGTGACGAAATGCAATCAATTCCAGCTCCGTGGTTCGGCGAATCGAACGAGTGCCGATGCAGAGAACGCTGCCTGCATACGGCTCCTCATTCATTATTCTGATCATCATTTTCGAGAACTCTTCTAGCCCCCAAAATCAACCACTTTTCTTTTTAATTCCCCGAACTCCA
This sequence comes from Monosporascus sp. GIB2, assembly GCA_004155935.1. Taxonomy (NCBI): domain Eukaryota; kingdom Fungi; phylum Ascomycota; class Sordariomycetes; order Xylariales; genus Monosporascus; species Monosporascus sp. GIB2. The sequence continues at coordinate 55,666 of QJNV01000906.1, read as the reverse complement.
ACGGCCGAGCTGGGGATGAGATCCCTGGCGGTTAGGACACTCAGGAAAAAACTCTCGTCGACCTGAGACCCCTGTTCCTGCAGAAATACTGAGACTACCTAGACTTTTGTTCTTAGTCATGCAGTTCATGCCGCCGAACCGAAATACCCACTGTGGGTAGTACATAGAGAGGACAGCAAACTTAGCTCGATGATGTTGACGCGTTTTGTAGTTCTGACCGTTTTTGACTTGGTGACGATTTCCCCCTTCACCTCCTTGTACAGAGGTCGGTGTGAACAACCTCCCCGCCTTTTGCGCCGATTCTCGGCCCGCTGTCCAATGCCACAGGTCGAGATGTGTCGGTCACTCTCATGGCGGATATGGACAAGAGGCTCCTCATCAGCAACTTACTCCGTTAATATGGTATTTCCGAGTGCGACACGGCCTTGTCGTGGACTACAGCGCTTCACCAGTGTTTAACAGGGATATATGGTGGTATCGTTCAGAGCGCGGTCAGAGCGGAATGGATCAGGGAGGTCTTCTCGCATATCATCTGATCTAGGTGTCCCAAAGATCTCTTCGCGGCTTTGCAGATGGACCCCTAAATATCTATTCAGATGCCCCCTTTACTAGCGCCAGACTACCAGTCAACCTTGCCGGAAAACCTTGCTAGACGCCCACACAGGTCCAGTGGGAAGAGTCGCTTGGCATTGCGGCTTAATAAAAGGAGAGGGACGGCGGGCAAGCCGTTGGTTAAGCGAGCGAGTCTCCGCCCAACAGCGGCTCTACTATCTTCAGCCTAAAGCTATACCCGTACAAGAAAGCGTATTCCAGCACACGCCGACCGCATACATAATAGTAGCCTATCATGGCAATAGTAGTCGATGCCGCTTCGAAATGGGGTTTCTATAATCCTTAGCGGAGTTCATCTTCGCAGAAGGTGTTCCCCGAGTCTCGCACGGAAATTAGTGCTTCGACTCTACTAATTGCATATGTTAGATTTTGACGAAAAACGCAAAGCGAGAATTCGTGATGACGCGAGGGCCGCGACTATTCGTCTTACCCAACCCTGTGCTGCAGGAGGCTCCCTGCATGCGATTGCACAGATAGCTTCCTAGCCGCGGACTACCGCTGCAGATGCCTTCGCGGCTAGATAAGGCGTTTTCTCTAAGCGCCGCCGACTTCACCTGGGTTCTAGTCAGCACAAGCGAGTGCTCCGTCGACGAACACGCGGGTCGTACGTATGCTGCTCACTACGTCAAAAGTGAGCAAGTGCCCGCGAGTTACATCTAGTAAAGGGTCAACTGCGTATTCTTGTCCGAGCATGCTTATCTGCTCGTGGGCTGCGTGATAATTACAACGTTGGTCGCTTCCGGGGCGGAGAATGCCACCGGCACGGAATCTCAACGAGCGTGCGGACCGTCCAAGAACCGCGACCCATTGCGAATACCCAGGGGTTATCGCTCAGAACGCCGCATTTCGGGGGGGGGGGGGGGTTGGAATTACATAGGCAGTTATCATATTTCGCAATAGACAGACTTAGCCAGATTTCCCTCTTACCCGGCGAGACACTCTAGCTTGTGACCATCGTCTCGTTTCGTGCGTGCGTCTTGGTGCTCAGAGGCCTTCTCATTGCTGGTTTGCGAAAAATGTACGGCGCGTATTTCAGCATACGATGAGCCGCCCGAATGATCTCAACCGTCACTTTAACTGTGTCATGAAGGTGACCTGATCTAATAGAGGGTGAGGATATTCTTGTTGCTACCCTCAACGACTCCCAATCGCGTATGGAACGGGACCGTTGACGGTGTTCCACACGTTACAGAAGGCCGTATGTCATTGCAGACGCTATAGGGCTTGCCGTCGCCAACCCTTCCACCATGCTCCCAAGCCTCCTATTGGGAGGGGCAGTTGGCCTATAAGCACAGTGGCCTAGCTGATATCGGAGGCAACTCCGTCCTCCGAAGCTAAAGTTCCTACAACGACGCATTACTTCCGTAGGTTCTATTACAAGGGCCCGGGAATATCAACTCCAGCGGCAGAGTTTACCAGAGGCGATCTAAGCCCTTTTTTTACATGCTAGGCTGCTATCCGAGGACAGGGGTAGGGATAGGAGCAGGTGTATCTATCCCAGACCATCACTTGATAATTATTGTGGCTCCGGAGTCGGTAGATTCTACGGGCTGTCCATTCATCTCGTGTGCTAATCTGCCACATTCCTGTCATGATAGTTCCGTATATACCCGTCGTCGTGGAGTGGGCAAAATGCATCTGCTGCCGCGATCGACCTTCCCTATCATTATCCCTCCCCGAAGAAAATCCGGGTCAAGGCCATTGCCGGTGGCTTTTGCTTAACGAGAATAGCCTTTGCCTTGTCGGCACTTTCCGGGTTCTATTGCCTATGTAAACCATCCTGTTCATTACCCAGAAGACCATATGCAGCGTTAACATGTCGCCGCAGAGGAAACTAGGTGCGTGTTTCGTCTGTGCTATAAGCTTACTGTAAAATCCCCATACTCCCGTCCTTGATGGTAGCTACGTTACTAAGGAATGGACGTAGTCAACGTATAACGGATCGCCTTTGGTGAAGAGAGCATCAAGTACTGAACCGAAATGAATTCGCTGGCCAGAGCCCGAGGCCATACGGCAGCGTGGAGTTCCTTTAAGGCCTATTGATATAGATTGTGCGCTCAATGGTGCGTCTACCGGTTGAATGAGTGTATTGGAGTCAGATGCGGATATCCTATCGACCTGGGACCTAAAGGCACCTGATAGAGACATATCACCGTATCTTAGACCCTCCGAGGCCTTTTGCGCATGCGTACCTCATTCATCCTGCATCATTTCCTCACCTATAAGCGACGTATCAAAGAAGAGTTTGTTATGAGCCTGCCTTATAGACAACTGGCCCCCTCACTGAAGTTTAAAATCGCATAGGTACCACAATCTTAGACGCTTCCGCGAGTTTTGCTCTCCCTCCTACGTTAGCGCAGCCTGGACAGGGGCAATGGGCTACCTAGATAACATCTTGGCTCGAGCAATACTACTAATTTAAGCTAAGTTAAGAATTTGGTACAATTTTAAGCCGGGCAAGGCGGATAGTATGTCTGCCAGCTGGTTGCGACGCTACGTGTAACCAATCTTTAATGAATGAAGCTCATCCATTAACTCTGCCGTACTGCTGCTTCCAGCCCTTGGTGCAATCCGTTGGGGGCTTCTGTCTGCTAGGAATTGCGACCAATGGACCAAACTACTGTAACACCCCCCATCTGGGGTAGCTAGTGCATTGACCAACTTCTGGCCGCGTGTCCTGCGGGTGCCTTTGCAGCAAAACGCCAACGTCACAAGCGGCAACCTGGACCTGGGAAGGCACCTGCTAAAATCGACGATTGGCGGGGTGGCATCAGTAAAGCTCTTTAACTGGCAAGACAAACCCTCACTATCTACATTTACCTACCCTACTATCTCCAATTGCAACTCGCGAATGAAAATCGAATACAGACCACTTGACGATTTTTATTCTTTCTCTGGAAAGGCTATCTCCCAACCTACCTAAGCAGACGACCGCCCGCAATGGCAACCAATCCCTACGAAGGTTCGTTCGTACTTGAGAGATCCCGAACAACCCCCACCTACGACCGCGCAAAAGAAGATGCTCCCTTACAGTCATCTGCCCACATACTAACGACGCAATATACAGTCGAGCACAACATCAAGGAGTCCGGCTCGCGGCCCCACCGGCGGCGTCCCGACATGTCGAGCTTCACGTCGCACCTGCACCAGATCTCGAGCGATAGCCAGACGTCTCCCTCGCCCTCTTCTTCTTCTTCTGCGCGCCACCACCAGCACCAGCACCGGGAGCCCCTGGGCCCGACGCCCGTGGATGCCGCCGCGCTGTACAGGCTTCTGCAGGACCAGATGGCGACGCTGATGGTGGACGCGCCGACCGAGGACAACCGTCGGTTCCTGGAGCAGCTGGTGGGGCAGCTGGAGCGCGACGTCGACGAGCCGCCGACGCGGATCCCGGGCGTGTCGCAGGAGTACCTCGACGGGCTCGACCGCGTGCCGCGAGGGAAGCTCGGGGGGGACAACGATACGTGCCCCATCTGCGCCGAGCGCTACCTCGACGACCCCTACCCCCTCGTCGTCGAGCTGCCCTGCGCCGGCCGCCACCGCTTCGACCTCGAGTGCGTCGGCCCTTGGCTGCAGAGCAAGGGCACCTGCCCCTTGTGCCGGCACGACCTGACGGAGAAGAAGGCCGTCGAGGTCCCGAAAGACGAGGATGACGAGGACGAGGAGGATGACATTAACGGACTTTACGGCTAGTTTTTTCTTGGGGTTGTTCTATGGCGTTCGGGGGCACATGGGAGGCATGGAGAGAGGTGTGATGAGCTACGAGACGATTGCATGTGAAGGTGTGGTTGATACCCGATTAGCGGCGTGCGAGTTAGGAGTGGTCGTCTATGTAAAACGGCATGCATGTGAGTAAGCGAGGCCTTAGTGTATTGACATTGAGATGGATGCAGTTAGCAAGAGGCAGCGTGCCCGGTGTACTCCATTAACCACATTTACGTGGATAATCTAGCCCCCTCCCCACGTCTTCTCCCACCATCGATCGCTCTGCTTCCGTAATGCCGATAAGCCCTCCAGTTCTATCAATTGTTCGTGATCTTCCCGCTCTTGGGCGTGTCGCCGCCACCGCTGGGCTTCTGGTGGTTGCCTCCGCCGCCCCGCCGCTGGTCCTCCTTCGCGCCGGTCGTGTTCCCCGCGAAACCCTGGTTCGCGGGGCTCTCCTCCAGCGGGTTGGTGTTGGGATTGTTGGCGGTGCCGGCGGCCGCGCGCTCCGATTCCGGGCTCGTCTTTCCCGGGTTGAAGGCGGCGTCCTCGTTCTGCGCCGCCTGGTCGTCCGTCCCGCTCTGCGTGTTCTCGTGCGCCTTGGGCTTCAGCGACTCCCGGTCCATGTCGTCCTTGTACGGCGCCCGGGCCGCGGCTGACTGGTGCAGTAGTGCTCGCGACGCCGGCAAGGAGGACGGTGAGGGTGCCGGCGGGAAGCTCCGCGGAGCTGCTGCCGTCCTGGCGGCCCTGGTGAGGATCGTACGGAGGGGTGCCATTTCGAGATGTGGTGTCTGTGACGGATGAATGGATTGGTCCGTATCTGAAGTATGTGTGGGATATACTACTGGTAGAGGGGTTGTAGTTCCTGGAGGAATTGTGTAGACAAAGTGACGGTTTTCAATTGCAAATGCAATTCTTACAGAATATGGTCCGGGTAATGCTGATGGTTGTATCGGGTCATTCAAGGTAGCTACCGTTGTGAATGACGTCAGGGAGGGCAGGGGAAGGGGGAGCTACTAAACAGTGCCCTCGGGAGCTCTGTCCAGGACGACCCACATATTGGTATCTTCCAGTTTTTAGAGTCAGGAAGGACATTGACGTACTGCCTGTCCTGACTTTGTACTTCGTGCATGTGTTTCCTGTTACAACTTCTCGAGACTCATTCATGTCCACCTTGCAGCTGCTTACCTATTATGTATCACGTATCTGACTGAAGAGGCTTTATTTCTTGCAAGGCTCATTGCGTCGCATTGTTAATAACCTAAGATTGGGCTGTCATAGGGATCGATTATGACTACCTTTATAGCAAACTCTGAAGATGAACTGGTCGACTAACAAGACGGGCCGCATTTGATCTCAAGCATTTCTGTACTTTTGATCACATTGCAAGTATGACTCTCACCACCTGTTCGAGCCTATGGCCCATTGAATATGCTTGAGTGTGGATGTCCTCAGCAGCTCCTCCGTGTACTCCTTTCCCCGGCTCGTGCTGTCCTGCTCACTACGAGCGTCTTTATCTCCGTGCTCCCAAATCAACCACGCCAGCCTCTCGATCGCCTGATTGATCTTGATCAAATGACAATCCGCGCACCGGTCCGGAATCTTCCCTCCCTCGTCTCTCAGGTCCGGCAGCTTGGCGTCGATCTCCTCGGGGCGCAAAGGAGAAATCATCTTGAGGTTGATTGAGTGGCCGCAGGCGCGGTAGAGGAGCGGTTCCCTACAGCCCGGGCAGCTGGGGGTCCAGGGTCCGTTGTCGGGGTTGCCCTCCTTGCAGGCCCGCAGCCACTCCCACATGCAGCCAAAGTGGAAGACGTGACCGCAGAAGAGGACGGTGATCAAGTCGAGCTCGTGTGGGTGCTCGCCGCGTACGGGGGACGTGGGGGTTGGGAAGCACAGCATCGGGGTCTTGCATATGGCACAGTCGAGACATAGCTTGACCCTGTTGCCGTCGGCGTCTACGCCCTTCTCGATGACTTTTCGAATCTCCGGCCAGTAGTTCTCGTCCCGTACCACCTTGGTGAACTCTGTAGCGGCAGCAGGTTCCTTGGCTGGTGGTGATCGTTCATTCGGACCCGGTTCCAATAGGTCCATTGCATCGAGATGCGGCGTATCGGCTTTTGGGCAGGGCGCCTGCTCTTTTGCCGCAGATTCTAGACCGAGATCCTGGTCCCGCGAGAGGGTTGGCCCGGGCGCGGGTTGCCGCGTTGGTGATGCGGATGCTTCACGACGGGGCACCCAACGACTCATGATGACGATGATGCTCCTGCCGGTATGTGCAACAGATGGCGAATGACTTAGATGAAGAGTAAGTTGTAAATGCGATGGGCACGGGAAAATGTAGTAGGTGGGATGTTCAAGCGCGGTTATGTCTTAACTTTGCTGAACCTTCATTAGAGTTTGGCTGGTTTATGTACGAAGCAAACAGGGCGCAGATGATCAGGAAGGACCACATGAATGACATTGCTGAACAATGGCATTATCTTTGCTGCTTGTCGTCGGATATCATCAAAGAAGACCCACTTAAAGAACATAGAAGGAAATTATCGCTACTTAGGAGCAAAGATCTATTATCGAGCTGTGAATCTTTTGTCCATGTAAGGGCATTGCTTGATGAAGGCCTGTGGTTCATTGTCAATTCCATCTCGGATGACTTTATCTGATAACTTAGCTACCCACGCAGTCGAGTATCACAACGATGTGCTGGCCATACAGCAGCACTGCGGTTGAAGCGGTCACACCTTACCTTGTACACGGTGTTACCCAGATAGGTTGATTCCGAAGATACCACGAGGCCTTTATGATATCTATAACTGACGTGACGCATTTGTGATCGTGGGCAACCACACAATAAATGGGCCACACCCATATGGCTAGGATGAATCGGAATATACAAAGATGCGGATCTCTCACGCCCCAAGGGGCTCAGATTTGAAGATCGCTCCAAGCTAGTACCTGGCTTGGATCACTTGCGATGTATAAGTCACCCGACCCCGGATCTCATCCCGCGGCTGATCTATGCAAGGGACACTGCCGCAGCCACCGGAGATCGGAAGATTTGGCTGTGAAACATCGTGCTCACGCGGCATGCCGCCAGCTGAACCTGGTGTTGTGTTCATGGTGCAGACCCCGATGGGCCGGTGCGTGTCCTCAAGCGGATAGGCGGCATCACTCGTAGACCGAGACACGATCTCTATATCCCTGACAAGTAGTCACCTATACACTTGATTCTCTTCTCAAGTTCTGGCTCTTTTTTCCAGAGTCCATACATACTCACCTTTGAAGACAGTGACCATAGTTACCACTACATGGGTGACAGGCGAGGAATCAAAGTCAAATCTCTGCAAAGTATTATTTTCCTTTTCGAACGCACCCTAAACTACAAACTTCTTGGTTTCGTCAAACCAACGGCTGACTCCATCGTAGGGCTGGCTACTCTCGGGTTAGACGCCATTAGGCGAACCCTTCGCTTTCTGGCTGCATGTCGTGTGTCTCTGCAACCTCATGGTCCCTCAAATTACCTTCTCGCGCCTACCAGCTCCCGCCCCCTCGGTGCTTAATGAAGAGAATACCGACTCCATGTGATTTTTTGCCTCTGCTCGCCCACTTCATATCTCGAAAGAAGAAAAAGAGGGAAAAAAGAGGTGCAAAGGGCATAGAGGGCAAGAAAAGGTAAAGCACAAGTGTTGGTTGGGGGTTGGAAGGAGAGCTGGAAAAGAAAAAGAATAGGCTGCCCAGAAATCACCTGGTTTCTTCCGGCCCAGAACTGTCCTTGCGGAAACGGGTTTATATGCCTCCCCCTCGGTTCTCTACCGCGCATTGGCGGAGAGCCGGCTTGCGTACCTACGACATATGCGCGCCCGGCTTATTTTTCTTGAAATTTTCCGCGCTATTAGGCAGATATACCTGCCCTACATGCTTCCAGGATAACTAGCACCGGAGAAGCCAACTCCCATTTCTACCATCGTTTGGGTATGCTCCCCGTTCTCTGCCTTTCCTACTCCCCCAAGCCTTGAATGCCAAACTGGTCTAGCGGCCATTCATATCCTCGCAGCAAGCGCGCACAGGCGTGCTTTGGCATGGGTTGGCATATCTGTCTCTGTTTTCCTATTGTCATGAAGGCTGTAGGGCGCAGCTCCAATCATTGGTGCAATATATTCCTCGGTTGGGTCCTACAATACAGCCTTGGAGGGCGGAGACGTGAGACTTATGCACTTCGGCTTCCTCCTGGCGTACGAGGTCTCCGTGTTCAGGAGACAAGCTCTGCTACGACAGGGATAATCCAAGCCACTGCTATGAGACGGTAATGAGGTTTCGGTGGCATCACTAGCCTGGAAGATCTCGTGCCCAGTGTTGTGGTCCGAGAATGTTCATCAAAACATCAGCTTGGTGACGGCCGTAGCTTGTTTAGGCGTTGCGATGACCGGCTCTTCCCAGTTCGGGCGGACGGTTAGAAATGAGCTTGGACAGATGATAGTTGGCACTAACGAGATATTGTGTGCTTGTTCTTCGAGACTCGCCTCAAGTTACTGCCTCTCGGTACTGGAGGGAAATTGGGACTTTATGTGACTTGACTTCTAGCTACTTTTTGCCCCTCTCCAACCCCTTTCCCCTCGCAGTCCTTAACATCCAAGCCTATCAAATGACCATCCGTACATCCCCATCAAGGGCGTCCAGTAGCGGCGTGCTTTCTCCTGGGCGATCTTCAATTTCGGATGGCGGTCGTAGTAGTTCATCGGCCGCGAGACCACCGTCGGAGATGCGTCTCCCGGCACCATGGTTGCATTTGGAGCCGGTGAGCTCCTCTGCCGAAAACGCGAGCTCCGCCATCATGTGAAGGAAGTTGTCCTACGCTACCGCTTCCGGATGAGAGCTTTTCTTTTCAGTTACGCTGAGCAAGGCCGGTGTGTCGTGAAGTCGTCCGTCTGGTTTTGTTTTCGTTTCGGATGAAGACTCCGTTTGACCAGCCTCTTATATACTTTGCGCTTGTCTGGTTTGCCCCTGATTTACCTCTTTTTCTCTGCTGGATTGCTCTTTTTGAGCCGAAGTGGGTGGGTTCGCCGATATGAAGCGAAGAGAGGGCTACCAGCGGGGCTTGACTGCTGTCTGACGAGGTCACCTTGGCGGCCGGCTGTGAGATGTCTGGCATTCGCGCAGGCGCCGCTAGAAAGTCTCCGACTTCGGGGGAAATGGCGGAGCTATCCGCCATTATCCGTCTCATAAGGTAACAGAGCTCCTGAATGCATGTTTCGATTCCCTGCGTCTCTTTCACGGTCATACCCGGGTCGATTTTTACGCAGGGATACGTAAAACCAGCATGAATGATGCCCCGTAGACGTGGCGGTAGCCCAAAAATCCTTTGCCAAGAGGATGCGAGGAAAGTGAATTTCGCTTCTCGAACCTTACATAAACTGTCCCCAAACCTGTCTCGTTGCGATAGATTAAACTCTCTAATATAACGTTGGTGCTGTGAGACTTTTGAAGCTGGGGTGTATTGAAAATGACATTTAAGGATAAAGGAAGATGTAAAAGAAGAGAAAAGAGAATAGACAGAAAGATGGATAAGAGAAGTGCTTAAATAGTCGGGGTGATGCTGAAATTAGAGAGCAATGCCAACTGCTAGAGTAAAAAAGAACTTATCATTATATTACCCGCGTTTCCTTATGTAACGTTGGTGGACAAAATAGACGGGCCGATAGATTTCAAGATCAGACATGTACCATCCCAATTACGTACCTAGTGGTTACTGGAATATCCTCTATATGGCAGGACGGTAGATGGAACAGAAGGTCATGGACTAGCGTATTAAATCCTCGATTCTGCAGTTTCCAGCTTAACACGAAGTTCGAGAATTAGCTCGCTGCTTAGGTTTGATGAAATTCGCAACTGCGAAAGGGAAAGGGAAGAGGGAAAAGGTTCTGGTACTAGGAACCTATCCGCCGTAGAAAGGATGATGTGACATATAATTAGCTGTCTGATTATGGACATCGACAAATCGTGCTACCCGGATCACTTCGGGTCTGTGATTAGTTGTTTATTATGAAGAGTTCAGTTCGCTCAAGGTAAAGAGACATAATATACATATCATTGTTAGTGGGACACTGAGATTATAGGGGCAAGAGAACAATTGTGGCTTAGTCAATGCATTACGCGGACATGATAATAGGTGATCCCTTATTTGTGTTTGTCCTCATGCAGAGGATTCCTATAACATCGCGTAGTGCAACAATGTTCTTTGTATTCGGCTTCAAACCAACTCGCGTAATCCTATTATTGCTTTCTTTCCCAGATGGTCCTGAGGTCTGCTACGCTGAAAATTGTGATATATAAGCGTCGTATTCCCAAATGACGCTTTATAGAGGCGCTATTCATGTTTGAGAGCTTGACCCCTGGACTTCAACAAACGAATTCGGTCTAACTATTTTAGCTGAGGTTATGGCGCCGTGAAGCCTTCATTCCCACGAGGAGTCGTATAATTCACGTCAACAGAGATGCAGTGAATGTCCCTTCTACGCAATACTGAAGCCTAGGATTACTGATGAGGAGCTCGGATGTGACAACCTGACGGCGCTCTCAGGTGGAGGCTGTCATACTATGGAAGCACGACCAAGGGCCAAATACTGCTTAAGTCTTATCACAACGGCATTCAAACTTGCTAGATAAATGTAAAGATTGACGCTTAGACCGCAGTTATGATGAACTAAAATAAGTGGAAGACTAGTTATCGGCAGCTCATAAGGCGTCGAGAGGAATTTGCATTGTGCTAAATAACCTTTGGCCAAGAAAGGTTGGAATTTTATCCATCGATCATTAGTAGTCAGACTTGGATCATCGGCGGACCAACGCGAGACTGCTACTTCCTCAGCACTGTGGACATAAGGGCCCCAAAACGAGAAGGCGAACTTACGGCCCTAATAGCACAAATGTTTGGAAGGGAGGGATTGCTGGATAGCATACGTTGGGGCGCTCAAACTAGCCGGATAGACCGCTTCAGAGTCGACTATTGCCTTCATCCTCCAGTGGGTTGGTTTTCCATTCCTCATCAAGTGCTCCGATGCTACTTCCTTAACATATCAGGCCAACAGCTCCGGCGTAGGTCGATTGCGTCCGAGGCGATAATGAGCTGTTTATTTGACCAAGAAACTCGCAATCCCAGAAGATTACGACCTTGAGATCCATCCCGCAAGCATCCTCGAAGACGCAAAGTTCACGCCTTCCCCTCGGCAGCCTTGGCCTCGACGCGCTTCTTTGCGAGGCCGCCGAGCTTCTCAGCGGCGGCGCCGAGAGCGCGCGGGTCCGCACCCTGGATGCTGACTTGCCCGTTTACGGCGACCTGGCGCCCCTCCTTGAAGAACAGGAACGTTGGCATCGCCGTGACGCGGTACGTGCGCGCGACGTCCTGCGCGTGGTCGACGTTTACCTTGGCGAACCCCAGGACGCCGGGGACGCTGTGCTGCGACGCCAGCGCCGAGAATACCGGCGCTATCGACTTGCAGGGGGGGCACCAGTCGGCGTAGAAGTCAACGGCCACGTACGTCGTGCTGGAGAACAGGGCCTGCAGCTCTGAGCTCGACGTGATGTGGTGGATTTTGTCTGTCATTGGTTTTCTCTTCGTGTTGGAATCTGAATTTTCGAGTTTCACGGAGATAATGAGGAGGGATAGCTTTCTCTTTCAGGCGGGTAGGGCGTTTTCGACATTTAACAATCACTAATTACAGTGTTGCGCAGAGGCCTAGCTTAAATAGCCAGCGATAGCTTCGGCGGTAATCGATGAGGTTCTCATAGGGTGGCTAAACAAGAGCTGGGATTACAAATGTGGCTGTGCTAGTATTTATAAGCCACAGTTGCCTCTTTCCCTCATCAAAGAATCCTTCCTCCCTTCCAAGGAACCGCCTATGCCATTCTGAAAGTTCCGTTTAGACTCTGGAGCTCAAGATTATAGACAGAGGACTTCGCAATCCGTCATTAGATCATATTAATAGACTCCGGTGCGAAGCTGGATCCTAATTATGCTCCGCTCGAGAATACGTAAGCACATCTCAGCTGTATGCTACTTCCGCACTTTATCAGCATTCCAGCACTTTCAGAACATCACCAGCTAGAAGGAAAGTAGCTGAATGGCAAACCTATGGGACGCATTGATAACACAAGGACATGGTTAAATGTTAGTCCCCACTTGGAATGGGCTTTGTGCGCTTCCACGGGCCTGCACAACCACAAATAGAATACTACCAGACCGAGCTAGGTAAATATAATGCCGCCGTCCACGACCTGAGTCTGCCCCGTGCAGAAATCGCTGTCGCTGCTGGCCAAGAAGCTGACCAGCTTGGCCACGTCTTCCGGGACGCTGGCCCTGCCGAGGGCCGTGTGTTCACGCACGAACTCCTTGAGGATTTCGCCGCGCCGGGCGCCCCGCTTCTCCGCGATCTGGGCATCGATCTGGTCCCACATCGCCGTGCCCACGATGCCCGGCGCGTAGGCGTTGACGGTGATGTTGTGCTCGGCGAGCTGCATGGCGTAGGCCTGCGTGAGGCCGCGGACGGCCCACTTTGCCGCGCTGTAGTGCGGCAGCAGCGCGAACGGCTTGAATGCTACGATGGAGGCCGCGCCGATGATTTTGCCCGGGCGGTCCGGCTGGCACGTCCCCTGCGCGATCATCTGTTTCGCGGCTTCCATGTAGCAGTTGTTCACCCCGAACACGTTCACAGCGAACATGTGCTCGAACTCGGCCTCCGTCACGTCGAGGACGGCTTTCACTTGGACAATGCCCGCGTTTGCAATCCTGCGATAGCAATCAGCCCACTCCGACGTAGATAACTTCGGAAGGGGGTAGTGACTAAACACACGCCCCGGTGAAGGTGTTTCCTAGTATTAGTTCAGCTTACATGGCGTCCAACGGCCCTAGTACGTCCACGCTGGTCTGCACCATCTGCTTGACCTCGTCCCTCTTCGAGACGTCGGCTACTGCGACGCAAGCTTTTCGCCCCAAGGCTTGAATCTCTCCCACTACCTCTTCGCAACCCTTCTGGTTGGCAGGGATATCGTTGATACACACGTTGTAGCCATCTGACGCTAGTCTGATAGCGATTGCCTTCCCAATGCCCCTGGACGAGCCGGTCACAATGGCATTTCTACCTTCAACTGATGCACGAGCAGTCGAGGAGTAGCACGCCATCAGAAGACGGCTATTAGTGTTGACAAAGGTTTTAGGGGTGCATGATGGAGGTGCTCCAGGCAAACCAGGCCATCTTCCCGCCGTCCTTGTTACTGTCTGGGCGAGGTATCTCATTTTAAAGAGCGTTCGGTTGATGATGAGGAGGGTATGCTCTCTGAATGGCAACTTGGGTATTAGATACCTCCTCACATCTGTTGTACGCTTCCCCGCAATTTTCGGACTCGAGACGCGGGGTGCCTTCGAGGATGGCAAGCAAGACTTGCCAAGAATGCACATGTAGATACTATCCAAGGTAGGTGCTGCATAACGAATCTCGTTCAGCATAATTTGGGAAACTGCACGCTATATGCCAAGAAGGCAGGGCTTGTTCCCAAGGAAAGCCCCGCTACGCTATATTATTCGGCGAAAGTCGTCAGATTACATAGAAGCGACTTGGTCTGTAACCATAGTAATGGCCGTTCTAGATGTAGAGCTGCTTCTTGTTTTAGGATGTTGTGGCAGTAGTCGTTCAGCTTAAGGATAGCCCCAAGAGTGACATATGTGTAATTAACAATTTTCGGATGAGTTACCAATTACATCGCCTTGATCACATTAACGATGCTTGCCGATACTAGCATCTCTTGCTGTGTGTCACACCTCGCAAAAGCTGTGAATCTGTATGAGTGCTGTTATGCGTGCTGGTATAAGTGACAAGAACTTCACTGCGACCGGCTGACATTCCGCTTAATTACTCACTACCAGCGCTCACATGGATCAGTTGCGCTTTACCATCCGCGGCTGTTCAAGGGAGGCCCGGTTCTCAATCGAGCGGCGGCCTATCTCGACCCATATTGGACAGTGATCGCTTGGGCCCCGATCTCTAGGGTTATCGCATATCCCAGCAGCCACAATGTGATCCGACAGGTACCGCGACGCGATGATGAGATCGACCCGATCACAGCTCGAGCCCCAGGGTCGTCCCCTTGGATAATAGCTGTACCTCCGCTCGGTCCCATGCACGTGTCGAAACGTGTCAATGCCGTCGAAGCCCTGAATGGACTCCTCCGTGGAAGTCGCAGCATCTTTAGAATACGAAACCCTAGAAGAAATGTTATTGATAGGATGCTTCGTGAAGAACTTCGTATTGAAGTCCAAGCGGTTAAGCACATGCTGATGCGGCCAGGTGCGGAGATTGGGGTATCCGTCGAGCTCGCTGCGGGCCACGTTGAGGTCCCCCGCGATAATAACCTGGAAGCCTTTATGTTGCAGGGCATGGGCTTCTCGAAGCAGCTCCGTGTGAACAGCTAGTTTTCGATCGTGACGTGTGCCCACCTCGACGCCGGTCTGAGTATTGTAGTACCGGTTGCTGGTCCCGTTGACGGCGTAAATGTTTATGATGGCAAACTTGGCTGCAAATTCAGAGCGGCCCTTCTCAGATGTTTTATTTCCGGGTTCGATCTCGTCCGAGGAGGTTGGTCTCGCTTCCGGATCTGGGTCCAGAGGAAAAGACAGCTCCCCGGTCTCGATGATTTGAACGCGGCCTTCCCGGTCCCAAGCAACCTCCCTCACAGATTGCACGTATCGGTGCATAAAATCCTTGCGGATGATAGCCGCTACCCCATACACCTTCCCGCCAAAGCCTTTGGCGTTGCGAGGATCCGCTGGGAGGTTGAACTGCACGTCATACTCGGGTCCTCCGTCTTCAAGCCATGCAGCATATGGCCCTTTCTTCCCGATGTCTGTTCCATCAACGTGGCCGCGGGCGTTCCTCATGCGATCGCTACGAGTGTGTTCGCCAGCGTCGTTGACTGCCAACTTGACTGCGGCCATTGTTTTCGTATCGCCGGCTTTGATTTTCACTTCTTGTAAAAAGAGGATGTGAGGCCATCGATACCTCTGCAATACCGCCCGTAGTGAGGCCTTGCCTTCTTTCATAAGGTCTCCCATCTCAACCGCTTCTTTGACCCCGTCATCTTCGCTGTCGGTTGTGACGTCATCGTCAGTAGCACCTCTCCGTCGCTTCTTGCCGGCAGCTGGGGATGGCTTAAAGAAAGCACTAATAGGCTTCTGAAGGTAGCCTTGCACGAAAGGCGCAATGCCATTGACGTTCCAGGAGAAAATGCTCAGCGTCCCAGGAGTCGAGGCGAAAGATCCCGCCGACCGCTGAGTATCCTGTGTAGGAGCTACGATTGGGCTGTGTTTCTGGCGCCTAAGAGGGGGAGGAGATATGCGTCCACTTGTCGATTTAAAACGCTTCTCCATGGGGTATGTTGGAGAAGTCCCTTTATGAGTCGGAAAAGAAAATAATCTCCGTATTCTGATCATGATACGTCTTGCCTTTGAGTAGCCCTCAGTGCACCGTAAGCGTTGATACCTGTTACTGCGGTTACAGTAATAAGAGCAGGGGTATATAAGCATCCGCCAGAATACTATGGAAATATCCGATTTATTCATCATCCGAACAGCGACAGACGAAAACGGGTTCCCCTTTTAAGCTGTCAGGCTTGATTTTGTTTTATTTATATAAAGTGAATATTTCCCGTCTGCATTCGAGTTAGGTCTCACTATATTTCTGCAGTTATCTTGCTACGCCGGAGCAAAATTGCACCGGTCTTGTATTTTGCGAGGGTCGTGGTGCATAGACCAGGCATCGACAGAGACATAAACGCCCTTGGGCACATTATTCCATCAGCTGTCTCGCCAGGGCTTAGCCGAGGCGCGCTGTCGGGTGAGGGTGGCATGATACGAATAGTCTCCTCCCGCACGACAGCACTTAGATATACTAATTGCGACACTGTGTCCATAGTGATGTCTTCGTGGTTTGCGAATGTCCCGCTGATCTCCTCTTGCAGACGCGCGAGATGACGGGTTGTTAACAGGATGTGTAAGAAACCGCAGAGTTGGCGCAAGTGTTTGCCCGCTAGTCGCAGCACCACCATTGATCAGAATGTTAGCTTGGTTGGGCAGCTGGATCTTGTCTCTGTAACCTGTCTTGATGCTGTACGAGAGGAGATCCTCTGTGCGATGCGACTAGCCCACCTCGATGCGCTTCCCAAATTTCTCAAGCGTGAACACTTGGCAGATCTGTCGCCGTCTTCGAAAGGCCGGGCGCCCAGCACAGAAAGGGACAAACAAGAGCAAGATGGTTACGCAGAATGAAGAGAACCTCACCGTAGTTTCAATTGAGAAGCAGAGTGATCTAAATAGTGCGGTTTGGGTGTCTCGGAGGGTGTTGAAGGACTTCCGAAACGTGAGCTCCCCTGAAGGTTTCAGGCAGCATTAGACCAGCGGTCCCGAATTCCGAAGCATCAACCGATATATCGACTGGGGCCACTTAAGCCATAGTGACATGCCAACACTCATGCCGGTGGAGACACCCAAGCGATCTAGTTGCGAAATAAACAGATTAATGTGCTCAAATATGATGTGCTCCTGAGACCGCGGAGCGGACGCACGGGGTGCAGGTGCGAACAACTTATAATGCTTAGCGTGTTCATCGGGTCCGTTCCGAACCCGAGATTCTAAATGCCGATGTCACAAAAGCGATCCGACTCGACGAAGAGCTTCCAGGTCTTAGATGGCGGCCCGTAGATATCCTTGAATGATCGGACGATGCCAAATGAGAGCTCATCAGGGGCAATGCGTACGATATCACCTATACACCGGCATCAGCTTTCTGACGAGCTATGGTCAGCTTCACGGGAGCGAACCATATTACGATATGCTTCGTTTATGAACTAATGCCATCGCCCGGAAGTTCAGGCCCGTGTATACGATAGCTGAGCGGAGCTCAGCATACACCATTGTTCTCGTGTTAGCCCTTTGTGTTTCGCTTAGGGGCCGCCGTGATCTTTTGGGCCGGCTACTAGCCCATTGGATGGAACTCCAGGGGGGCACACATGTTTTCCTAGCAGGGCCACGAAACTCTTACCTCGAGGTCAGCCAGCTGGGAATATTTGAGCCGGATTTAGGGTAGCTTAGAACGTCCATACAGCCCCAAAGGGCGTACAGTGACAGGCAAAACATCCTCAGTCCGTAGACGGCCTACTTTTACGTAGGAGCCTTGATTTTCGTAAATATTAGGTTGAGAGAACAGCGTGCTCATAAATATCAAACCTAGTCTGCCCATCTAATAGGGTGCCGTAATGCTATAATTAACCTAACAGGCTGGGCTTAGACCAGGACGGTCAGAGCAAACAAACAAAAAAAGATCCGATAGTGACTTAAAGTTAAGTAAGCGGCTTAAAGGGATGAAGGTACAAGTCCCTTAAGTAGTTTTAATGGTGCGAATTTTTAAAGAATGAAAAAGCTTATGCTTCAAGTTTTAAATAACAATAAACTTAACCGGCTTGAAAGTGCAAACAAATTAATTCTTTCAAACCTATAACAAGATAAATCAGTGGATATGCAAAATTACTCTCTATGATTATTAAATATAAACAATTTATTTTATGACTTCAAACCTACAATGTCGTTCATATCTGCCTGGGCAATTTGGTAATCGTTGACAGACACGGCTACGGCAATCAGCTGTACGATCCATTTCGTGTTGCGTAGCATTTTCAAATCATACAGCTGTTCCTTGAAGATTTTCGTGTCGTTGGGTTCGTAAAGGGGTCTGTCTACTTCTTTATATACGTAAGGCTGGTCATCCTCATGAATCCGAACGTCGCGGACTCCTGGAGTAAATTCTTGCTCTTCTTGACGTAGGGGTTTTGCCGTGGTGGGAGTATGATGGAAAGCATATGGGAAACGGATCTTCTCTCGAATAGAATGGTAACTCCCTAACGAGGCCGGCGTATACGCCGTCTATACCTGGTTGTGTTGTACTTGCTGGCAACTGTCGCGATTGTTGCGACCTCATGTTCCTCCGCCGTCACCTGACCACCATTTCAAACAATACCTGGGAACCTTGAATCCGGCGTGGATTAGGGATTGACCAGAAGGATCCTCCTGAAAATAAATGTGCATTCCATATACAGTAGCATCCCCACTCCTCTCGACTCGTCGAAGAGGTTTGGTGTTTACTCGCCTAACTAGGTACAAACATTTAGCTGCAACCAAGAGATACCACGGCAGTGCGCGAAGGGCCTATGTCAGGTGGGAAACAGATTTTCTATTGAAGTGTTCTTTAATGCCCTTGTCAGAGAAAAGGGTTCAGCAGCGTGAAAGGCAGGAAGTAGCAGTCTCGCAAGGCAATAGCATATGGATTAGGCCAGTAACGCCTGTCCCCTCCAATATATGGGAGGAAAACAGGCCTAAATATACACCTACAACGCCTGTATAGCCCCCATCTAGAAGGTTCGGCCTTGGCACGTGACAGCCCTGCCTGAATATGGTCACTAGAGGACCTCCGTTTCAAAAGGGGCAAGCCATCACATTTTCCCTGCCGCCTCCTTCCCGAGTCAGTTGGGCGGTACGTCTCGTGCTAGCCGACTTTATGAAACTAGAATATGCCTTTTTGATTGTAGGTCTCGGCCTGGATCTGCGCCGGCGCACCAGCTCCCGCAAGCGTTCCCGCGTAAAGGGCTCCAGTAACGTTCTGCATGGGGCTGGCGCAGTCTCCGGCAGCAAAGACGCCCTTCACGTTCGTCTGGTTGAAGGGTGGGCTGACCTGGAGAACGTTCTGCGGTGTGATCTCGACGCCCAGTTGCCGAGCCAAGTTGCCTCTCAGCGTATACTTTGGCTTGTGAGCCAGGAACCCTTCTGTCTTGCTGGTACCGTCCTCGAAGTGCAGGATGATCTCTGCATCCTTCGGTCCCTTGACAAACTTTGCGATCTTTCGCGAGTGTACCGTCATGGGCGCCGGGGCGGATTCCAGTGTAGCCGTCAGTTCCTTGGCAAGCTCCTCGTCGCCGTTCGTGTAGATTGTGACTCGACGCGAGATGCGTAACGCCTGCCGCGCGAAGTGGAGAGCCGGACCAGCGGCACCGACATCTCCTACGGCTAAGATTCCGGCGGACGCGGCACCTGTCTCCTCCCATCCGTGGCAGAACAAGCAGTGGAAGCTTGCGAACAGAGGTTAGTGCTTGATATAAATATTTAGAGATGCAAGCCATCACACTCTATAGGGATTGGGGATATTTGAGGGTAAACCTTACATGGCCGAGACCCAGCATTCAGCGTAACCTGGAATGTCGGGGAAGACGTCTTCGATACCCGTCGCCAAAATGACCTTCTTGCCAGTCCACGTCTTCGAGCCGGCCGTGGCTTCGAAGAGTCCGTCGTCTCGCTTCTTGACGGTCTCGATCTCAACATTCTCCACGGTCACGGAGCCATATCGGTCGAAGTCAGCTCTGGAAGCAGCCCGAAATCTGGCCGGGTCCTGATGGTCCCAAGTGGGCACGGTATGCATGTGCTTAGCCAATGCGTTCCGGTACTTGCCCGAGTCGAACAGGACAGTCTTATGACTCTGGCGAACGATGGTCGATACGGCGCTCAGGCCAGAGGGACCTCCGCCGATGACAATGATGTCGTACTCACACGCCATGCTGATTGTGCTGTACGTGGAGTATCAATAAAGGTTTGAGGCTCAACACAGAGCAGTATCGCGGGAGCGAATTTGCAAGGGGTAGTTCGATGGCGCGAGAGCAATGGACTGAATATAGTAGGCAATGGTCTCCCCGAAAGTAGTATTTGCGGACTGAGGTCAGGCGCTTCATGTCAGGTGATGGCCCCCAACCAATAACTGGACAACAAGAAAGGATGGAGGCCGACCAGTGCCTACGACGAACTGTTTACCTAGGGTACCGGTGGGTGTATGTACTGCCGGGTTCGGTGGCCGGCTATCTGGGCGGACAAATGTTACACAACACGGGTACTGTGATCAACTGAGAACTGAGAAGCGGTTAGTGAGCAATGGCTGGCTACGTAGATACCTGATATAATCGTAAATTATGATACGTTGCTTTACATTACGGGATACATCGACCGCCTGGACACCCTCCTAAGCTATACATCCTGCTCTTAAGAGTATTCACACATGTTAAGTGACGAGAATCGGACACGGGCACCGTGTAAATTACGTGCCAATCGGCTAAGCTGCTACCACATTTACTACTCTGTGCAACGGACCATCGGGCTATAGTTTTAATGCAGAACGCCTTCGTCCATTTTATACTAGCTCTCCCTCTAACTTGTCTGCAAAAGAAATTTCCATCTATTCCAGGCAGACTAACGAATCCGTATATCACTAACACTCGGGCACTGGCGGAGACATGTAGGAAGTCATGTAGACCCCTTTTTGGTCGGTGAACTGGAAGGAGGCACAAGTATGGATGACCGGCGTCTCCGCCGTAGTGTACTCCTTGCCACTGCCTGCGGTATTAGTAAAGGACGCGGCAATAGAGGCCAGAACATAAATGAAATGGAAGACGAACAATGCATCCTCGATCATAGCTCTGTACGAGTCGTGGGCGCCCCATTCCCAACCATTTGCCTTGAAAATCTTCTCCCAGTTCTCCAGCATGACGTGGTTGTCCTTAGCATGCAGCCACAAGTGGATATATATCTTCAAGTCTGGCAACACCTGACCCTGCCTCAGCTCCCAGCTGTACGAGAGGGTCTTGTATCGATTGTCCGGGTCGACGGGAACCGCCGCAAAATCGTCGTCTTCTGCTATCCGGGGCTCGTTGAGAAGCAGGTGCCAAATCTTGCGAAGGCTCGCGAGCCCTCGGAGCGTCGTCTCGTCCCTGCGCTTTCCGCCAAACGTAGCGACGTGTTCGACCGTGCGGAAGGCGTTTAACTTGGCCTGCGCATAGACCTTGACTCTCGCACTTTCGGGGTTCACGCAGTCGAGGGCGAGGCAGTCCAGCACCAAGGGCTCCAGGCTTTTACCGAAATACTCCTTCATGGAATCGAGAGCCGGTGCGAGGGTTTCTCCGTAGGGTTCGAGGCGCTTGAGGTTATCGAAAACAAGGTCCACGGAGCTCTGGCCCGTCGCGCAGGATTTCGACGTCGGGAACATGTACGCCTTCATAGACCTGTGCCCGCCGTGAAGGTCTATCGCGAAGAATATCTGTGGCACGCGAGGGAATGCGGACCACTGTGCTCTGACGGCGGGTACTTCTTCCTCCTTAAGGAAAAGCCATTCCTTGATCTGGTTGAACCAACGCATGTCCGCCTGCGTCGCCTCGACAAGACCAGGCAGCATGGAAAACAGTGCTTCCTGGGGGAGCGGTTTCGAGCCATCGCCGATCTCGCCCCCAACCGGGTCGAAGACGAATCGCACAAAGGGCTCTGCAGCGTCGGTGAGGTTGATGCTGAACTCGAATGGCGAGCCGTGGTAAGTCCAGAGAGACTTGGTACCGGGCTGGGGGCCAATCCTTGGGATAACGATATCACGGACGAAGCGCAGATGAGATCTCTGCTGCTCTTCTGTATATGATCCCGCATGTTTGAGAAAGGCAGAAAGTGGTGGGATGCAATATTGCGACCAGAACTCCTGAGCGTTAACTGGAGAAGCTTTAGGAGGGGTAGCAGCAGTAGGGTCACCAGAGTCCAGGTTTGAAGTCATCGTCGCGAACGGGAAATGTGAATGCACCCGTTATTACTTTTTAGACCAGGTAGTTCGATTTTGCGACGCTACAAGCCGCCGGTGTTTATTGAGCGCCTCGCACCTATAGATTCTGGGCGTTGGAAGCTAAATGTAACGCCGAGTAATTGCGATGTGTGTTGAAAAGGGCAAGTAACTCTACTATAGCAGCCTGGCGTAAGATTGGGGAGCATGGCACACCGGCTACCGGCAGCCACATAGAAGGATGGAAGATACCGGTTGGGTTTAGAGCTTTTTAATCTATACATGTAGAACCAGATTGTATGGAAGCACCACTAACGTAGAACACACCACCGTCATGGAAAATCTCGGCCGCTACCCGCATTGATACGTCAACTTGAGTCGAACTCTCGAGATCCGGGGAGAAATTTGCGGGCTGAAGGGCCGCAATCTCATATTTGTGCCACACCAAAGGAGGTACAGCCTCCGGGACGCCTTGTAGCTTGTCAAATCGCGACTCGCGGGATTCGGAGGCCGTCCGTCGACCGCACGGGTACCGAAAACGGGTTGATTTGATCGGGACGGAATTCGATTACAACTCTCAACATTGTAAGTCTGACCGAATGCGATTAATAAAACGACAAACTCTAGCTCCGCCACCGAAAGAAGTGCTTAGGTAGTGCGTTGTTATTGCCATTTTAGGGGCATAATGGCTGCTGACACCCAGCCGTCCTTGCAGGCGCTCGACAACACAAACGCTATTAATGTACCCGGGCGTGTCGCCAAGCCCAAGTCCAACGGGGAGGTGATCATTGGCGACACCGACTACGATGGCCGGGTGATTTTGTACATTCTCAAAGGTAAGGCAGGGAGGCGCCGAGCGTGTTGAAAAGGCTGACCGAGCTGTCTAGCTGACCAGACAAACTACATCAACTATATCAAACCGCTCATTCTGGCCGAAGAGTTGCAGTTACCGCATCTGCTCTCGGTGATCGACACCCGGGACGAATGGTTCTATAGCATCCACCCTGAGCGTATGGTGCCTGCTCTTAAGGACCATGATCCGGAGACAAACCAGCAGGTCGTAGTCTTCGAGGGGACTGCTTGCTTGCAGTATCTCGCCGAGCGTTATGACGTAGATGGCACTTGGAGAGGCAGGAACCTGGCGGAGAAAGGGGCCATTTTGGCTTGGACTGCATATCAGACTGCTGGTTTAGGGTGAGCAACTGAAGAAGAGCTCTGCTTCCTACCTACATATGTAGAAAGGCATAATTGTTTGCTCACGGATTCTTTCGATGCAGCCCAACAGCCAAGTATTGGCTTTACTTCTCCCGCGGCTACCCGACTCGGGCCGCTCCTGAACTGCTACCTCGGACAATTGAAAAGTATGAGTGAAATCTCTCCCGTTTAGAGGCTGCGAACACCCGTTGTTAGCTAACAACATGTGCTGTGCAACAGGATGCACTCCAACACGCTCAAGCAGTGGGACATCCTTGAGAAACGCCTCGGAGAGCCTGGCCAGGACTATATCGCTTTGGGAGACCGACCCACCTTGGCGGACCTTTCGTACTTCCCCTTTGCCATGCCATGGATGTTTACCTTTTTGGGGGTCGATATCAAAGATTGGCCTCACATTCAGGAGTGGAGCGAGCGGATGCTTTCTAGGCCGGCAGTGAGCAAGGTGCTTGGAAAGGCACCCACACTCGGGCACTAGTAAGAGATAATGGCAATAGTCGGTGTCTTATACGTGGCGGGCATGGGAGACTCTAAGGAAACATCGGGCTCGGGTGCATGTGTCGTCTCTGAAAATCAGGACTAAATACGTATGTGTGAAAGCCTCTATTCAGTATGAGTACTTCTACGTGTTCCATATAGCCGGAAAACACCCAGCCCCCAAAACCGTCCCGCCCCACTTTTCCGCTCAATGATCCCTTCAGTCTCATAATCATTTGCGGCAGTAGGCGATATTGACCTTTCCAACCATCTTTGCCGGAACGGTGGGATACCAAGTCTTCAAGTCAGCCACCATCATCTCGTGGGTCTTCAAGACCTCCTCGTTCGTCATCTGGGTCAAGGCCCTCGCGGGCATAGGTAGCTTGGTAAGAATGAAACGACAGACAGCATCATAGTCATCGAACGCCATGTAAGACTCGGTTGGAACGATCTCGATGTCCCGGAACCCGGCCTCTTTCAGGTGCTTGGTCACGTCCTCGGCGGAGGAGCAGCCGTTCGTCGGAGGGGCCGTGGCCAGATGCGGGCACACCTTGAAGGGGTAACTGGAGAGCTTTGCCCAATCGCTGGTCTGCAGCGAGGACATGGCGACCACGCCGCCGGGGGCCGTAACACGCTTGAGAGCAGCGATAGCCTTACCTGGGTTAGGAACCAAGAAAAGGAGGAAGCCGCACAGCATGTGGCTAACGGAGTCGTCCTCGAAGGCGGCGCAGTCGTGCACGTCCACCTCGACGGTCTCCGCACGCTGCCAGTAAGAATTTCCCTTCTCTATCTCGGTCTGCTTGCGTCTATTGTACTGCTCCAGCATCTGGGCATTGTTATCGGCGCCGATCACCCTGGCGGACGGGGGCAACCGCGCATGATGGGCTTGCAGGACCGCGTCGGTGACTTGGCCAGGACCGCAGCCCATGTCGACGATAGTGGTGGCCTCGGAGAAGGACAGGAGCTTCTCAGCGTGCTCGGCCATGTGCTGAGCGGGCGCTACGCCTGGACCAGCAGTGATCATCTGCACCATGGCCGGTGCGATCGTAGACCATTCCGTATGGGTGATATCTACGAGACAAGTTAGCTAGCCCCCGCCCCGGCAACCATGGCCATCTGCTGAACCCTCCCGGCGTTTTCGAGATCACGTACGGGGCTCTGTGGCAGACATTTTCGTAGCGTTCCGCCAGGACTGCCTGGGTGTTCGATATGATGGATATATGTGGTAAGGCCGAGGTTGAGGTTGAGGTTGAGATTTCAAGAAAGCTAACAGAGAGAGTTTGTGGAATAGGTTTTGTTTCTTGGTTGAGGTGAGGAGTGAGGGGAGAGGAGATAGACGAGAGAAAAGCATCCGGAGTAGCGACAGGCTGTGCGTAGCTTTAGGCACCCGTCCTGACTTGCGTCCTGGCTCCTTACTTCAGAGCCAAAAACTCCTGGGCGTTTGGGCGCCGGGCGGGTTACACATGAATGCAACATGTGTGCAGGGATGCATGCGTCTCACCTGTACACAGTAAGTACACAGTACATATTTGTTTCTCTTATATCGTTTCGGCCAACTAACCAAGTCGTCGGGTCCCGGTGACAAAGTCTGCAAAATGGGCCATGGCTTTAGTTACTAAGTTAAAAGGGTTCCCCTACTTTGAACCACTAGCTAGATAGGTCGCTATAAGTAAATAACGTCATGGCTACCCTATATCAAATCCAGAGTGTAAATCATTGGTAATTAAGCGTCGATGAACAACCATGACTGCTTACTTTCCTATACGAGTGCTCACATTGGTAGCTCTTAATATCCCCAACCTCGTCGGCGGTATATTTGATGTAAGGCTGACATAGGAGCAGGTGGTAATTGCCATCATGGGCAAAGCAGTCTATAACCTTATGCTTCACCCACTGAGACGATACCCTGGACCGATGATCGCTCGGGCGTCCCGGTTGTATTATGCGTATCATCTCTGGAGAGGATCTTACTGTTCGAAAATGGTTGATCTACACAATAAATATGGCCCGGTCTTGCGTATCGCACCAGATGAGCTATCATATGCAAGCGCTCAGGCGTGGCAGGATATTTACGGTTCGTCATAAAGCCGGCCTGCCGTACTTATCTTCCCCCCGGACAACTTGCTCATGACCACACGTATAGGTCAAACCTTCTCAGACAGAAAAGCCGATTTAGAGAAGGACAGGTCATTCTACATGGTCGCACCGAATGGTGTTGATTCGATTGTACAGAAATGCCCCATCTCCATTGCCCCCCACCCCCTTTTATTTGTGACGGTATTGAGACTCACCCGCGATTCAGATTACCGCCCGTTTCGATGGTATGCTGTTCTGCTTTAGCCTCTACCTACACTGGATCTAGATTAGTGTATCTAACTAAGGCAACCAAGTCCACTATCGCTTCCGCCGTCTTCTCCAGGTGCCATTATCAGACCGAGCGCTGATGCAACAGGAATATATCATCCAGGGTTATGTCGACTTGCTTATTCAGCGTCTACATGAGAACGCAGCCAGCAAAGAACACACCCACAAGCCGTTGGATATCGTACGATGGGTTGGATACACCTGCTTCGATGTCCTCGGTGACCTAGCGTTCGGTGAATCTTTCGGCTGTCTCGAGCGAGGCAAGTCCCACTGGTGGATCGACGAGATCCAAGAGGGGGTGAAAGCAGCATTCAAACTCAAAACCATTGAGCGCTTTATTCCAGGCTTCTTCCCGGTATTTATGAAGGTCATGATGTTTTTCGGAACCGCCATGGCGAAGAATCCAGAGGAGAACTTCAACTTTTGCGCTCTCAAGGCAAGAGAGAGATTGGCTCGTCCAAGCGACCGGCCAGATTTTAGTACGTCTCGCGCTCCTGTCCGGGTCTTTTCTTTTCCTCTCTTCTTCTTTCCCCCTCCTTTTCCTCTTGGGACTAAGTTTGTAAATAACAGTCACCTACATTACGAAGGCGAACAAACAACATCAGGACATGACGAAGGAAGAAATAGAGTCAAACTCACAGACGCTGATAAATGCTGGCACTGAACCAGTTGCCACGGCTACGTGTGGTATCCTGTTTCATCTCATATCCAATATCGAGGCATTGCAAAAAGCTGTACATGAAGTTCGTTCCTATTTTTCTTCCGAATCGGACATCTCCATCTCCTCGACGCAGCAGCTTCCATTTCTCCGGGCTGTGATTGAGGAAGGAATGAGGATGTATCCGCCAGCACCTTCAACCTTTCCTCGAACCACACCAGAAGGCGGGTGCGTGATATGTGGCCAGTTTGTGCCGGGTGGTTACAGCGTTGGTGTCAACCAGAGCGCTGTCATGCGCTCAGAAGCCGTATGGGTTGACCCAAGTCGCTATGCCCCGGAGCGATGGCTTCAAGATCCGGCGTTTGCAGCCGACGATAAGAAGGCTTACCAGCCGTTTTCCTTCGGCCCGCGTAACTGCATCGGGAAAAGGTACGTCAAGAGCAAGTGCCGACAGAGAGAAAGAAAAAAAACCTTAAAAAGGAAAAAACGAGATGCTAACTGCAATCCGGTAAAGTCTGGCACAGGCTGAGATGCGCTTAATCCTGACTAGAATCCTTTGGAATTTCGATATCCAGATCGCCCAGGAGTCGAAAAACTGGGCTATTGGCCAAAAGACAAATGCTTTTTGGGAAAAGCCCCCATTATACGTGACGCTAACTCCTGTAGCCAGGTCAAATTAACACCGGATGGCTCTGGGCATAGGTCTCCGGCGCAGTCAGGAAGAAGGATTAACCCTTGCTAAAGAAATATCAGACTATATCTCCCTCTGAAAACCGGGCGGTTCTAGGCCGAACCTTTGCATGCTGCTTTCGACGAATGTACCGTGAGCTTCTAGCGTATATGTAGCGTAGCCAGTCTAACCAACTAAATTATTTGAAAGAACTACGGATAGCCAACGAAACCGAGCATGCTTCCTCTTTTTGGCTGGCGAATAGCTGCTGTATTCTAAGCCATGTCCCATAAATGCATTCTGTATGGCGTGGAGCTACCAAGCCTCTAGTTAGAGGAGTATGCTTGTTAACTTGACACAAGATAAGTCCTTATCCCAGGGACCCATCTTTCCAACAATGCACCTGAAAATGTGAATGGGAACGGAGGCTGTTCGGCGAGCCGCATCCGGAGAAAGACATCTCCAGCCCATCCCAACGAGTACCAGAGCGCGCCTATTACCCAAGCATACCCAACCACACGCACGAAGAGACTCTCCTCGGCGCTGGGACCGCCGATCCACCGACTCCATACGTGCTTGATACCGTCTTCCACTGTGATTACAGCCGCTTGCCACACGAAAAACACAAGCAATCCGACCGTCCTCTCCCTGAACGTGATGTTCGTCGGACTGGGAAGGATCAATATGGACGCGGCATGGCCAAGTCCAGACACCAGAAACGAGAGCCATAACTGAGTGTATCTGGACTGCCAAGTGCCCGGTTCCATACCACACGCATCTCGGAATGCACACGTCCAGGCATGGAACATACGACGCAGAGTCTGATGCCAGTAGGAGCCCCAGAACGCGCGGATGGAAGTTGTTTCGGAAAGGATGCCGAAGCTAGGGGGCCAGTCCGCGGGTTGGCTGAGCGCGGTGGCAACAGCCGCGACCGAGAGGGCCGTGTACGTCAGCTGGAGCGTGTAGTACGGCTGCACCGCAAAAGTGAGGGCGCGGACGAAGCTCCAGACGACGCTCCGGTCGTCCCAGATCGTCAGGTGCTTGGAGTCGACCTCACCCCTCCGCAGGCTGTCCTCGTTGGTGTAGAATACGTGCAGCGCCGCCTGGCTAGCGAGATCGGCCATCACGAGATAGTAGCACGCGGCGCCCAGGCGGCGGACGCAGAACCGGGCGCGAGAGCGCGCATCGGCGGACGGCACGGCGGGCACGTTCTTGACCTGGTAGTTCCAACGGATGCCGCGCATGTTGAAGATGAGCACGAGAGCCCACCAGACCTTCTGGAGTCCGTAGGCCGCGTAAGCCGTGGCTTCGCGGGCGGGCCTATCGACGCGCCAGAACGACGTCTCAGGGGTCGCGCCGGGAGGCAGCAGGACTATCTTCTCCAGCGTCGCCAGGTACGTCGACCAGGCTATCGAAAACGGCTGGGCCGCGCCGAAGTCCGATGTGAAGTTCGGATGCTGCCAGCACAGCGCTATCAGCGCCACAGTGCCCAGAGTCGCGATGGTCCGGCGATATCGAAAAGCGGGGCCGGCTAGAAGCAGGACGTGCAGACCCATTAGCGCGTAGTGAGGCCATGGCGACCCTTGAGGTTCGCGAAGCTCGTGGTTTGCGGTCGCGGCCGCGGATGAAGCCATAATAACATCTGCTTGCTGGCGTGCGAGACGAGATGAGCGACTGCCTTAATCTGTGCCACAGCGCAGAACTTGGGCCGTAAATAACAGAAGCCGCAGTGGTATCAAGCTGATGGATGAAAATTATCAATAGCGCTAAGTCCGTAATAGGGATATGATGGATGCCAACTCGGAACCTTCTCGGGTTTGAGTATTCCCATCGAACCCGCAGCTGTATCCCCCGGCCGTCGGGTGCCGAACAGCTAGGTTTAATGTAATTTAATAGTAAGCTTGACTTATTGTGACCGTCACAAGAATTTCTGTAGATATGGCCTGACGGAATTGGCGAGACTCTATTGAGGTTCTGGGCAAGTATGACTATAGCAATTCAGGTTTCTGGCCCCAGACGACCCTCACCCGATGTGAACCACCCTGGCTATTCAACTCTTCTCGTAGTCGCGGAACCAGCGTCTGTAACGCTTCCTCAGAGGATAATGTAGGAACCACTAGGCCACGGACAAAGAAACCCAATTTATTAGCCTCGTGGTCTTAGAATCGTTCACTTCATCGTGAGGACGAACTTACTAGTCGATGCAATCTTAGTCAAGGAAGTAGCAGCTTGACAAATAACCTCCGTCCCAATGTGGCCAAACTGGGCCGTCGGGTTCTTAGCGCCTACCCTGATGGCGAATGTTTTTGTTTCCACGTTCCGCAGCGAGCTCTCGGACATCCAGTCACCCAGCTTCTTGGCATAGTCGGCACCGGTACCCATCTTGTCGAAGACCTCACCGAACAAACCGAACAGCTCCGCGAGGACAGGCCCGCAGTCCGTGTGGTCGTCCCAATCTGCTTCGACCAGCTGAATCCAGCCGCCCGGCTTGACAAGAGTAACAAGGTTGGATACGACCTTCTGGGGACCCCACTCGGTAGCAGCGGCAAGCCCGAAACGCATGTGGACCAGGTCGAAAGAGTTAGTCCACTCTTCGCGGAAGTGCTGTTGCATCGACTGATTCTCGATCTCGAGCCACGGCTCGAGCTTTTCGGGGACGAAGGAAGTCGCTATGTCGATCCCGACGTACTTGTTTGCTGTGCCGTTCGGGATATCGTTGCATAGGTCGCGAAGCCAGGTCCCTGATCAGAGGAACGCACAACGTAAGAGAGAGAAGCGAGGTGAGTCAGGGATGTTGCCACATACCGTCAGCGGTCGCCGAATCAAATATTCTCAACCCGGCTCGAGAAAAGTCAATGGGTGCAAATACCAATCTTCCATCCATCTCATGCCTGAGCAAGCGATGTTGCGACCTGAGACGATGGAGCTCATCAGCATCGTTTCCCATTATGTATTCTTCACTTCGAGTTTCTGATGCCATTGTTAATGGTGCCGATATTTTTTGTAATATGCAAGTAGAATGGCCTTGGGTAACGAGCTATGGGTAACGATTAACCAAAGTGAAAAGCCGCAGTTTCCTTTTTATGTATTCAAGTGGCTACCGAGCTATAAATCTTCCAACAGAGCATTTTCCGGGGCCCCGTGAAGCAAGGGCCACAACGGCTGGGGAAATTGATACTATAGATACATTTACTGTCATTCCCGATCCGAGATTCTAACCCTTGGTCCTGATCGGGATGACGCTATTTAGTAGCTATGCAAATATTGACCTTCATCGACAAGACGCCTCCCTTGTTCTTGTTCTCGTAGGCCGGTGATTCTTCCAGTCTGCGGATCACGGTAGAAATAGCCTCATCCCAGCGTTCCTCGTCGGCTGGGGCCCAGCCATTCGCCGGACAGCCTATATAGCTCCACAAAATGGTAACCCAGCGTCTGAGGTCAGGAATGTTGCAAAAGGTGTCCACGGTAAACATCTGTATCTTCTCCGGCTGAAAACCTCCCTGTTCGACAACGGAACGCAGGTACCCGCTATTATACCAGGCATCGGGCATGCCGTGTGGCAGGGGGATATCCGGGCCGCGGAGCTCATAGTGCACCTCCTTGATTATCTCTTGGTGAGGTATGCTACTGAACCAAGTCGCTACGGCGATTCCACCCGGCTTCAGGGTCCGATAAATCTCCTTGGCCGCATCGACGCCCGTGTTCCGCGTCGCGAAGAGAAGTAGGTTAGAGAATGAGTGCGTGAATGTGTTGTCAGCGAAGTCTAGAGACTCGGCGGCCATCTCCGTCACCCTGACGGGCCAGCCAGCAGCTGCGGCGGCTCGTGTGCAATTGCTGATCTGAGTTGGGTCTATATCCGTGGCTTCGATCTGGATGGTGGGAGGAGGCTGGGTTCCCATGATTTTCTCGATCACTTGCCCCCCTCCACAGCCGTTATCGTGAATTATTGCATATGGCGGCAGCGGTTGGGTTAACTCGAGGAATTTCTCTGCTATATACGATGTGGAGTCTCCCACAATCTCTTCGTAAAGGTCTGCGTTGGGAGGATACGCTTGCTTTGGCACAAAGGACATGATTGATGGTTGCCGTTGTCCGGTAGACACTATAAGGGGGAGATTTGGTTCCGATATGAATGCCAATTAACACAACATTTATCAGCTATATACGCACAGTGTCTAGGTACTGAAACGATACTTCGTGCTATAATCACGTGCATGGATGGTTACAGCTCTGGTGGGGCCCGAGAAGTACGTATACCGAGGTAGGGATGGGCTGACGTCGTTTCCGTCCTTGTCGATGGATGATGGAAAGCCTCAGTAGCCTATCTACCTAGGGGTAGCTATAAGGAATATACCCGAAGCCCCGCAGTCCTTGCGTTACCTCCCGGGGGGCTGGCTGTTACCTGGCCTGTCCGCCTGCTTGCTGCCACACATACTTAACTTCAATTTCTGCCAGGCTTCTGCTATTCCGAATCTGAGGTTGTTTCTGCCTCTACTCTGACGATCCGACCATAACCATATAGATCTGAGTGAACCTTCTCCAAGATGCCATCTCTGAAGAACATCGTGGTCGTTGGAGTATGCATTCCACATCAATCTTTCACGTTTCTTGCTGACTTTTGGGATGGCAGGCCTCGAGAGCCGGCATGGTTAGCCTGGGCTTCTACATAGTCGAAGCCTTAAAGACGGACCCGGAAATTAACGTCACTGTGGTGTCTCGCAAGTCATCCACTGCCGAGATCCCGGATGGCGTCAAGGTGGTCAAGGTGGACGATAGTTATCCCCAAGAGGAGCTCGAAAAGGCTTTCGCTGGGCAGGATGCCGTGGTGATGGCCAATGGCTTTCAGCTTATGGGGCAAGAAGGCAAATTCGTTGAAGCAGCCGTCAATGCGGGTGTCAAGCGTTTTATCCCTTCGGAGTTTGGCAGCGACACGCAAAATCAGAAGTTGTTATCCATCTTCCCGATGGCCGGCGGCAAGGCAAAGCTCATGGCGGACATTCGGACAAAGGAAAACACCGGCCTCACGTGGACCGCTATCTGCACAGGCATGTTTACTGACATGTGGGTTTTCTATCTTCCATTCTCTTCTCTCGTGCCGGGCGTCTGAACCGGGCTGATTAAGCCATCAGCGGCCTTACTACGGGTTTCATGGGCTTCGACCTTAAGGAGCATAAGGCGACCGTCTGGGACGATGGCAACCACAAGTTCTCCTCTACACCTCGAGAGAATGTGGCAAAAGCCGTTCTGGCCGTACTAAAACATCCCGAGGTCACAGAGAACCAGTATGTCTACGTCTCATCATTCGAAATCTCGTTGAATGAGCTTGTATCGGCACTTGAGAAGGCCCAAGGAACCAAGTACACGATCTCGCACACGACAACCGAGAAGGAGACGGCGGAGGGTAAAGCCGCACTGGCAAGGGGCGACTTTATGGGAGCAGGAAAGTTAATCTTGGTGGCCAATGTGAATCCTGGCTACGGAAGTAACTTCGCCGAGGAACGTGAGCTCTGGAATGACAAGATAGGGCTACCCCGGGAAAACCTGGACGACGTCATTGCACGGATTGTAAAGGGCTGAGGACAAGACGGGCTCATGGTAATCAGTCACATCGAACGCGACTCGACGTTGGAGAATGAGTATATGTGATATTCGGGAGATGGCGTTTTCTGTCTTTATTATCTGCGCCAATATTCACGCTCGTTACAGATCTAGTTACAAAATCAGGGAGCGTGCCGTGCTATATTTGTTTACGTGCATGGATTTCCAGTAACTCTTCTCGGAAGCTCTCGAGCAATTCCACACCCTGCATATGCACCCATCACCATAGCCTGTGGTATTATTTTCGCCGCGGAAGCACAATCCCCGGCTGCGAAAACTCCCGGCACGCTAGTCTGACAGAAGGGCATCGAAGTTGCAATGTCCCCGGTCGGCGTCATATCTAGGCCGAGCTGCTGGATAAGGGGCGAATCATTCACTGTCGTTGGCCGGTGCACCAAGAATGCCTCGGTCTCACTCGACCCGTCGCAGAAGTCGATCGCGATGCCTTTCCGCCCCTCGTCTGCATGCAGCTCCCGGATTTTTCGGTCGTCAACCTTGATTCCGTAGGCAGTGACAGTCTTCCCCAGCTCGCTCGCCAGGGTCGAATCCCCGTTCGTGTAAATCGTGAAGTCGCGACTAAACTTGTGGCCATCGTCTGCCAGCGCAGCGGCCATGCTTGCTGATGCTAACCCGTCAACGGCGAGCAGGCCCGCGGATTGGGCACCGCGATCTTCGAATCCGAATTGAAACATGCAAGGATATCTGTACACGTGGAATGAGCTCGTGATTCATGCGCTCGTTACGGGTGGTCATGGTAGTGGCATTAGCTCCCAAGAAGCACTACCTTCCAAGATGTCGTGCTTACATTTTCTTAGCAAAGTGGCTCTCATACCCGGGAATCTGTGGGAAGGAGGTCGAGCATCCCATGGCCAACAGGACTTTCCGGCCGAGCCAGGACCTCCCAGCAGCGTCGCTGGCTCGGAAGAGGCCGTTGTGCGTCTTTGAGATGGAGTCGATGGCCGTATCAACAAACTCTACGAAGCCGGTTTTGGCAAGCTCGGCACGGGACGCCGTGCGATTCTCACTGAGCGGCTTGGCATCCCAGGTCGATGTCAGTCGAACCTGTGTATTCCAGCGGTTGCGCGGCTGCTGCGTATCGAAGACGATGGTCTTTAACAGCGCCCGGTATGTCGTCAAAGCGGCAGACATCCCGGCGTGGCCACCTCCTATGATAAGCACGTCTCTGATGTCGTCCATTGCTGGAGATTCGAAAAGGCTATGTCGGGCAATTCTATCTATCCACGAAGGGGTCACTTCAAAATTGCTTATAGCTTATAACCGGACTGTGTTTAGTGACTAAATTTCTAGGGAGTAACCAATGACCGGTCACGACCATAAGCACTGTATTGTTGTTATGTTGCACGTAGGGCTGCTACGCTTTTAGGGCCGTAAGCAAGTACGGCGGTGTATCAGGTGATATTCAGACATAGGAGACATGGTAGACGTTGGCGAGACGGACCTCCGACCAAGGGCAATACCGATATCTTCCCAAAAGACCGCCCCACGCCCACAGGGCTTCCGAAACAGGCATTAAAGGGCAGTACACAAGAAATCTTCTCCTAATTGGACCGTATCCATTGGGCATTAGCCATACACGGGCACAACAAACCACTAAATTCTCCGGGTATGGAAATTCCGCAGCGAAGCCTACAGTAAAGGATAGTAAGCTCAAGCTGAGTGGGTTCCGAAAGGGTCGGGAGCCGGTCGGGAGCCGAAAAGCTCTTCGGACCCACCCGTCTGCTTCGGGCCCCGTATTCTGGTTTCCGGCTTCTGGGAGGCGAAGTAGCATCCGAAGCTGTCGAACAGGCGCTAGAAGTAAATGGGTGGTTTTAGGCGCTTGTATTGCTCGCATGCGATGTTTAACGTGATCCGTAAGGCCCTGCTGAGTCGCCTTCCACACAACTAATAAGGCTCCAATTCCTCAGAAATCAATAACCTCGTAAATGTGTCGGGTTACTATTGTCCTGCATTTAGCATACTACAGTATACTATAATCGACAATATCACTGCATATCACAGTGCGGATATAGATCGGCGGGCTAGAAGATACGGGGTGGAAACCCCGATTCGCGCTGACCTCCTACCTAGGTCACGCGGCCCCCTAAGGGCACTGCTCCTAAGGGACCCAAGAATGACCCCCTATTCAACTAATATAGCACAGAACTAGGCTACATAAGGCCTTCGACATCTATATTAAGATATACTGGAATAATACCCGCGAGTGAAGGAGACCAGGCAGGACTTTATGGGTTGGACGCGAGGCGTTGCCTGCGAGTAAAACCGAGCCGGGCGCGAGGCTTCTCCCTTTATACCGGCATAAGCCGGTATTGATTCAAAATCAACGAGCATCATGAACGTGGTCCGAGAATCAGAACCCAGGAAGCCAAGTCTCCATACTCCTTCACCCCCTAATCTATGTCGGCTCCTTTAACCATTCGCGAATTAAATAGGTGTAGACATTAAGAATGGTTCATACAATTACCATCGCCCAAGCTATGGCGTTGTATATAATGATTGGCGTGGATGGTGCTAGCCCTGGGCATAGGGTAGACAAGGTCGCTGCGATCAAGAACTGGGACAGTCGAGCTGGAGACGGAACAAAATATGAGTGCATTGATGTTCTCTATTACAAAGCTAATTAGGTAGTTGTTTCAGTCTGTCCCAACTTAGCATTCCAAATTCTCCGTTTCCAATTTGAGACACACTCTTCTCTCTTCAGTGAGACGCGCCGTCTGCCCCAATAGCGTATCGCTTACAGAGACTTAAAACTGATCTCCTGTGACAAGTTGGGAGCGAATTGACCTTCGACCGGAAATTCTTTCGGCCGGACTTTTGGGACCTTGGTCCACTTGAATGTGTAGTTCAGGGCGAGCTTGCAAAAGATGATCTTCGTCTTCCTAATGGCATAGAATCTTCCCGGGCATGCATGTTTCCCATAGCCAAAGCTTTGTGAGGTATGTTAGCAACGGACGAGGCCACGATAATTGATTGTAGGCCGCAGTATGGGTGAGTCGGTAGGGGCAGGCCAGTTCACTTACACCAGGTTTGTGGTGCTCACCGTCGATGCCGATTGCGCATGCTTCTTCGGCCCATCGCCATCCTTAGACACGAACCTGAAGCCGTCGAAGGTGTCGGGGTTCTCCACAAATCGCTCGTCCCTCTGGATGGCGGCGATAGAAAAAGCGAAGCGTGTGCCTTTCGGAAATGTTAGCCCGTCGTGGAACGTGAAGCTATCGTCCATGACCGTGCGCGCTGCGGTGATAGACCCCAGAGGGTACATCCGGTTACATTCCCTGATGAAGCTGTCGATCAGGGGCATGTGATTCATTGCTTTGTCCGTCCAACCGAACCTCTGAATGGCTTGGTGTGCCTCCTGGGCCAGCGGCTCCAGATACTCAGGCATCATCAGTACCTGATAGAGCATCTGAGTCACGCTGACGGCCGGGCCCGCACTGCCCGCCCAGACGTTCTGCAGAGTGTTCAGCGTTATGCGGCGGGGTTCGCGCTCGAGAGGATCATTTCCGGCTAGCTCTATAGCCCACTGGATAGCGTCGGGATGGTTCGCCTGGGGGTGGGCGTCGATCTCTCTCAGCCGGGACTCTACCACTGGCTGGACAATCCTGATGGTAGCCTCGAGCTTCCGCTTATGGAAGAAAGCGAGTAGCCTCGTGAAGAGGCCGCGAAACGGGCCTAGGGGCGGCATGATGGCCAACAACCCGGTTACCATGACAGAGTTCATGAACGAAAGGGACGTCTCCAAGTAGTGTGCATTGCGGCAGACTTCTGGCGCAACTAGAATACGAGAGGTCATCCGATGCATGATTCGCCCTATTACATCTGCAGCGTTGCGAACCTTCCAGTCTGTGATATCTTATCAGCATCACAATCATAGCCTCGTGAGGAAATAAGACTTTATACCTTCGCAAACCCCGATTTCTTGTGATATAGCAAAGTCGGCCTCGTCCGCCAGAATAGGGGTGAGATACGCTACCGAATAGCAAATTGTCGAGTTAGTCCGCGTTGGCCCAGGCTATCTTTCAGTACCTTGGCGCGACCTACGGAGCTGTGGGTTCATTTTCTTGCGAATGACATCGATCATGAGAGATCCGTCGTAGAGGTTTCCGACGCTATAGTTCAAGCTGAAGGCCTGCGCGGGGCCTCTGCCGTTAGTTTCCTAAACCGAAAATCTCCGTACTCGCAAGCGGGTGCTTACGTCGCTAATGTTCTTGAGGAAACTTAGACTGGATTCATCAGCACTCTTCAGATCCTGGAGGTACTTTGGCGGCAAGAAGATGTTCTCCTTCGACCACCATATCATCTTGAAAGGGCTGCCTTTGGCCTTGTTGACCTGTACCGCCTTCAGTGACGAACCTCCGAGTCGTGTCGGGACTATCAGGACCTACCTTTTGGTATCCAGCTTCCGCATACTCATGCGCATGTTTAGCCCATAGCAGACGGGGAAGCCATCTGCTATTTGCCCATGGGTAATTTGGCGTATTTCCACTGATCGCGTCGAGCAACCAGAGGAGAGAAAAAGCGAACACCAGCACAGCACCGGTGATTTGCAACTTTTCATAATCCATACGAGATCGTAGAAGGAACTCGGTGCCGCTCAGACCTCACGGTATTCCTGCCAACATAAACCGTACGACTAGGTAGGTTTAATAGTTGGATAACTGGTCCAGCCTTCCATAAAGTTGCTTCAATAACCAAGGCAAACTATGGGGTATTATAGCGACATCTTTAGCCCGGAGCCCGCACCAACTAATAACTGGCTGCCGAGCCGCAATCCGGGCAATGGACATAAAAAATAAGCACACCGAGAATTAGGTTAACAAGACCGCCTTGGGTGTGCATATCCACCGCCACCACCACAGCAGCCGGAGCTAGCCCGCCGAATAAGCGACACATAATCCCCGGAACGAGCGTGCAAGATAGGTTACAGGAATTCAGGGAATCACGTACGTAGATCTCTCGTTCTCTCCCTTAATCGTGAAATCGAATCAGGGGCTTTCGTCGACTAATATTAGCTTTTCTCTTTCTACTTTGTGGAGCACGTAATTAGATTACAGACTGCTAACGTCTAGATTTTAGAACCCCCTACATCATCGTGCCGCCAGCTAAAACATGCATAAAAGGTGAAAGTCACGCAATCCACTCCACCGAGCGCCCCGGTGAAATAAATTGCAGCATATGTCCTGGCCCTTATTTTCAGTGGATGGAAATAACAATTTTCCCAAATGGATAGCTACGTGGTAGACATTTGGACGCCAAAAGCTACTTCGCTTACTAGTATTTTATATGGAAGGTTATGTACTTTACGGCATACCGCGTTGCGTCCTACCGCATCAGGTTTATTTCATCCAGTTACAGCTTATTTATCGTCGTTATTATGGCCATCGCAATAATTTTAAATAATCGATGTCCATAATCAACGGGGCCGGATGGATTGCGCGCTAAGGTTGCGCAATATTATGACCTCGCGGTAGACAGGTTTCATTGCTTTCAACTCTGCCTCTTGGCGAAAAGCCACATCCATATGTATCTACAGGAACGTTCATATGCCCGGTGTCTCACTTCCAAGACTCCGTTAGACTGCGTTAGACCCTGAATTCAGGGAGACGGGCTTGTCACGGGACGAAAGAGGGTATTCATCATCATGTCGACTCTGACTTGTCTTCGACGTCGACGATGTTCCGACTGACACGAGCCAGCTGCGTAGTGACCCGAAAGTGTTGGAAAAGAACTTGGTGAGGTGGATCTTGCGGGACAAGCTGGGCAGTACGGGGAAGCACCCGATCATGATTCCAACGTATATTTCCACGACGCTGGTGACGAGTCAGTCCCGACCCAACAGAAGCGATTCCACGATCAATCGAAATACTTACAGCACGATAGCACGTGGCGCCACTGTGTACGTCATGTCTACAGCAGCACCGCCTGTTATAGTATTAAATCGATAATAAACCGCGATAGCGCTCATTGCGCAGGCACTGCCGAAAGAGGTTAGAACTCGCCAAGGTACTAGTAATCATCTGGTTTCCGAACTTACAGTAACCCGGCAGCAAACACTGCGCCAATACCGATCTTTCTGGCAAGAGGCAGGTGCAACGAGTTGATAGCCGCCATGGGCAGCACTAGCAGATAAACGTCGCTGATGAGGTTGATACAAGCAACACCGCTGCTGGTGGGGACTAAGACCTCCCTGGCGGAAGCGAAAATGAAGATGAACATTACTGTGAGGTACGCGCAGGTCACAACAATGCATCCAACAATGATAGCCCATTTGAACGCCATCTTGGGGGCGAATATGCGATAGAAGAGGAAGAGCAGCGCCAGCTTGGCAAGGAGGTAAGTCGGCATCTGGATAATGGCTGCGCGGTTTTGCTGCGACAAGACCGATTGGAATTTGGCTACTGACATGTCCCATTGGTGGCGAGCGCCGCCATTGATGAACAGATGGTCTAGGAGAGCCACATAGGTTGTCTGCAGGACGAAAGCGCCGACGGTGCACAGATCGTCGAGCCCGGGCTTCTTATGGACGAAGAGACGGACGTAAAGCTTCAAGGTAACGGTGATGGCGGCTAAGACCATAAACACCGAGCTCACGACGAAGAAGCCCGTCGCACTGTTGTCGGGACTCTCGAAGTCGTACACGCCGGTCGGGGACTTCGCCGCCGGCGTTGTGTGGATGTCAACGGGAGCACCGTTCATGTCTGTGAATAAGACGTCGTTAGCCGGGCACAGTTCGTCAAGCCCCAAAAAGACAGCGCATCGGAGATGTTGCTGTGCTTTTACACAGCTGTACAACTTTGGTGCACAGCCGCGCAGAAAGTGATGGCCGCTCGATTTCTCATCCCGGGGAGAATCTGGATACAACACCCGGGGCTTCCGTAAGATTGACATACCTACTGTACAATGTGAACCCTCAGCTAGAGCGTGGAATCTCCGGCGCTACTTCTGCAACCGAAAACGGGTCAGTAAGGAGGGGATATCGGTAAAGTGGGAACAGACATAGGTATAGATCACCGAGGTCGAAAAGGCACCCAGCACATTTGATCTTATAATCAGCCGTAAAGTTTCTATTATTATCCTCATGAATTTCCGACTGTGGGATCCTACGTTACAGAACGTGGCTGCACCAGAGCCTCGGGGTGTCCCTCTGCAACTGTTACTCTGCTCTTCTAGAATCACGATATACACCAAACACAGCATTACTATTCAATTGTTCGGAAATATACGCCGAACTGCTATATGCGCGGAGCAAGGACCGGAAAGGTCGGCGGTTGTGCCACCATATCTGGATCAGCCTGGCTCGACAATTGGCTGACTATCAAGGCTGTCAGCAACAGACCGTCCATTTTATTTCTAACAAGTAGGGTCACGTACATACACGATTGGCCTAGGCACCAACTTGGATCCTTTATTGCAACCGTTCTATCTATCACTGCTACGTCTTTGATCCTTTACTGCAACTGTTAGATCCTTCACTGCTACGCTGCACGTCTGATGTAGACTACGAAGAAGCTGAACATTTAGGTAGACTTACATAGTTGGCTTCCGACAGTCAGGCTTCAGTCACGATCACTACCTGCCACATCTGGCATGGCCCCCAATTAGGGCTGCATGATCTAACCTTGGAATTGTCGCAGTAGTGCTGATCGGAAAGGAGTTATTTAGAGTGCGAGAAGTTGTTGTGTAAGACGGGAACTACCAAGGTAAGCACTAAGCTCGGCGAACGGAGTGGTGTGCAGCGTGCCCCTCTATATATCTATCCCCTACCCCACCGGGATTACGAAATCCCGGTTGCCTTAAAGTCTTGGTAACAGCTCTGACTGCAACAGGGACGCTCGTATAGACTAACTAGGAAGAAGCCTTCCCGGGAAACTCCCGTAACGTGCAAGTGCAGATATACCTGAAATGCACCCTTGCCAGTACGACGTTTGCGAGGCTGTGAAGTTAGTGCAACATGCAGTTCACCAACGCCCAACTCGCAAGATGCTACTGTCTCGGCGTAGTCGGTAGTCATCTTGTTACCTTGTCACCTTGTCGCCCCTTCCATCTCCATCGTCCCCGTCATGAAACGGCAGGATTTAGGCTTTGCGGCAAACAGCACTGTCGACTGTTCTGACTATCTCTACTTACTATACCGCATAGTGTATACGGTTCTCCATGTTAGGTTATTACTCGTAAGGTATGCATCCTTTAACCCCTCTCCCCGCATCGGCCTCGAGGGACACAGGATGCTGAGTCTGGGAACAACCGTAATAGCAATGAGGCCTGTCCGATATCGAAGCGCCTGTGATGGATGCAATACCTCCAAAGTATGAACTATCCTCCGGCCTCATGTAGTCATACGTGATCTAACTTGACCGATCCGAAAGACAAAGTGTTCCGGCGAAAGGACAGGTTGCGCTCGCTGTTCATCGCTTCAGCTCCGCTGCCACTATTCAGAGTCCCGAGTCGGGCGTGTGCCTGGGATACGGGGACGGAATCGAAGGCGAGAGGACCAAGAGCAACGCGAATGCCAGCCCCAGAAAAAGAGGTACGTGCAGCAGCAGGAGACCCCTCCAGAAGCTCCCGAGACAGGCGCGCCTTTACGCGTTCAGCTCGGTAGCCCGACGCCGCTCTTAGGCCGCGAGGACGTACGAGATGGGTCTCCCGAAGCCGAGCAAGGCGAGACGCCGCGTGACTTTTGGGCCGAGTTCTCCCCTTCCGCCACCGTAGATGGCATCGATAATATCTGGCCGCAATCGTTACCGATATCTTCGCTCCCTATGACGCCGGATAGTCGCCAGTCTCGACGCACGCGGTCTCTCTTGTTTTCAGAAGCATCTGATCTGAGCTCGTTCCCTCTGCAACAGCCTGGCAGGGTCTCTAACGACCCAATAGCCAATGCGGAGTTCGACTCGGAGGAACTCGAATTCTTGGCGGGGCCGGATCCCGCGACAGGCTTGGGTCCGGAGAGCGCCGCTCCTCCAAACCTGTCCCCACACCGCGGCGCTGATCAACTCCACTCGGGCCGCTCCGCCCACAGTTTCGCGGCGGCGGCAGATAACGCTCCACTAGCTCCCGCTCCGGTAGTCTGCGGCGACGAGACTATCTTTGGTCGTCATACCAACAACACCTTCGACCGGAATTGCCCGCAACGCGCGCCTGATCGCGGCATTTCCACAATGCAGCCACTCCTTCAGACGGCGCACCAGTTAGAGCTGGACGTCGCCCGGAGCCACCACGACTTATACGCGACGCTGAACGTTGTTAAGCTAGCCATGCAGGAGCTGCAGTCTGCGGTCGAGCACCTGCAACGCCGGCCTGACCTCGAGCGGGCGCGGGCCGAGCTCATGGTGTGCGTCGTAGCGCACCAGGTGACGGAGCTCCTGGTCGAGTCGTGCAGTCTCGCGCTCGGGAACAAGGACAAGACGAGGAGACAGAGCACCGGTTCGTCGATAATAAGCAGCGCTATCCGCGCGAGCGGCGATATGCACAGCTCGCCGACGGAGTCGGGCCTGCCGCTTGGTCATCCATTCCAGATGGACGACGACGACCGCCGCGCCATGGAGGTCGTCATGGTTCAGCGGCAAGTCAAGCGCGGCTTAGCCGTAGCACGGTGGCTGCGTGCGACCCGAGCAGCCGGCATTGCCGCACATGATAGAGAGCGTGACGGCGCCCTGGCAAATGTCAATGATATCTCAGCCTTGGCCCTCGAAATGGCTGAAGTGGAGCGCCGACTGACAAGGTTGGCTAACATCCTCCGAGAAGAGGCGGATATAAACCCCTAAGATGGTCATCCACCTTCCAGCGCCCAAGTGCATACCGTAATTATCCCCGGCAAGATACGCTGCGTTGCAAGAAGCGATTATATCAAGCGACAAACATGGGAAAATAAAAAATTTTTTAAAAAAAAGAGAAAATGAATACCACTGCACCCAGGCTGGGAGATAATTGACCATAGATTACTTAGAGCTAAAATATTCGAGTGACCAACCGGGGTTCACTCTATCCATCCCCTAACCTGTATCCCACATGTTCTACTCCGCTCCCATGCTCTCACACCTGATTTCCGTCTCGGGATGCAGAATCCAGGTGTTGGGGTTCTTTGACCACTGTGTTGTCTGCGTTAGGTCAAGCCGGTACCTCTCAACCAACTGCGCCACCAATACTCGGATGACGAGATCCACGACGAATCTGCCCAGACATTGTCGAGGCCCGAAGCCGAATCTCCAGAATTGGTATCGCATATCCGACGGCTTACGGTCGAGGAAGCGAGAAGGACGGTAGGTTTCCCGGTCAGCACCCCAGTACGCGTTCTTGATGTTGAGCGCATGCGTGTCGACGACGAAGCTCGTTCCGGCCGGAACCCGAAACCCGGCGACGACGCGGTCCGTGGGCGCCGATTGCGGGACGGAGAAGGCGGCCAGCGGTTTCAGCCGTCCAGACTCCAGGATCGAAGCGGCCAGCATCGTCGAGGAGCTTTGGAGGTATTGGTCCCAACTTTGTCCCGTAGTTCCCGAATTTCGTGCTTGTCGGATTTCCTGTCTGATCTGTCCCTGCACAGCCTGGTTGGCGGCAAGGAAAAGTAGGACCCAGGATACTCCGCCCATGGTAACGTCTAGGTTAGCGAAGAGCATCTCGTCTACTGTCTGGAGGAGCTGCTCCATAGTCATACTGCCGCTCTTCACCTCCGAGAACATCGATACGATGACAGCTTCATTTCCTGCTAGAGAGCATGCTTTATGTGCCTCGTCATTGAACCGAGCCCAGCTCTTTTTGAATTTTCTTAGGTCTCGCGTGGTCTTAGTTGACAGGTACTGGCTCCACGCGTACCTCGTAGCCCCTCCCTGGATCATACGTGTCCAGAGAGACTCCCTGAGTACGACGAGCCTTTCCAGCTCCTTCTTCAGCCCTGTCCCTAGTTCGCCGTAGATGATGTCGGCTATGGCCCAAAACGGGATAAATCTTAGATCTGTTA
This sequence comes from Monosporascus sp. GIB2, assembly GCA_004155935.1. Taxonomy (NCBI): domain Eukaryota; kingdom Fungi; phylum Ascomycota; class Sordariomycetes; order Xylariales; genus Monosporascus; species Monosporascus sp. GIB2. The sequence goes on along the minus strand of QJNV01000906.1, from coordinate 11,732 downwards.
CTGGGTTGATCAGGTTGTGCCGCAGTCTCCCTGTTGTGGAAAGAATATCGATGTGCTGCTCGGTGATGCTGTAAATTCGCGGTAGATATGTCGAAGCACTCCGGTGCGTAAAGGGGGTGTTGATTGCCGCCTTGACCTTCTGGTATTCGGTGCCGCTGATCAAACCCACGCACTTCCCAAGAAGTTCTCCCATCAACCAGCCTGCGTTATTGTTGACCGCCTTTGTATGCTTGTCCGAGTCTTTGAATATCGTCTGAATGTCTGCCGGTTCCCTCACGACCCTGGAAACGGGTCAACATCGTCGCAAGTAAGCTAGGGGGGTTATGGTCCAGTACACTTCCGGCGTCATTCCGTTCCAGAGCCTATACACTGTGCCGTATTGCTTTCTCCACCTTTCGCTGTTCTCCTCGCCCTCTAGAAACTTTGCAGGGTCACCCTGGCCATCGGGCCACCGATAGAGGCAGGTGGGAATCGATTGTCCATCGGAGACGGCTTTGATCGGATATCTCCAAACAAGGTAGCACGGGAGAGGAATTAGTCTTATTCGTCTTTCAAGTTCGCCAGCGTACGAGGAGACTCACATGAATTGCATATGAAACAAAACCATTGACTCTGCTCAACCGAGACCATCCGTGCACGATAAACGCGGCGGCAGCCAAGAAAAGCACAAGCGTATTCAATGATACGTTATACATGTTATTAGAGCTTATAGGACGATATGGCGTAGAGCAAAAGGAGAAGACAGGGGTACGGGCGAAGACCCGCACTCACGTAATATACTCTTTGACTCGACTCCTGGCGCCAGGGTGCTGGTCGGGCACCGAATCGCAGACCAGCGCCCGAGCTGAGCATCAAATATTACAGAGCACATACTGAGGGCTGGCATAACTGTTCGGGTCGCATGATCCATGCCATTATTCTTATGTAATCAGCCCCTATCCTAAATTTGGGGAGTCGCTATAAACAAAAACCCGCTGGTGGAAATACGAAATCCAAGCGAGATATCATATGTTATCTAAAGCTATATAGAGTCTATGTTGAGAAAATTCATTTACAGATCTCGCTTGCCCTCTAGTGTATAGGATCGAAGTCCAGGTGACGGCCGTGCCGGACAAAGTTGCTTCTGGCGAGCCTCAGCTTTCGGAGTATCACATCGAACTCATCGTCAGCTGTCAATCCGTGAAGTGCAGTAAGCACCAACAGCTCCATCAAACATGCATCCTCTTCGGAAAAACACTCGTCACTGTACTCTAGCCTCAGAGTTATAGTCCCGTCTTTCTTTGCCGTAAACTCGGCCATGATTTTGAACTTGGCACCTTCGCTCCAAGTGGGAATGGTACGGATACCGTCCATCGGGAAGTGGACCCCGTGGTTTTCCTCGTGAAAAGTGACCATGGCGTCGAAGAGAGGATGGTTCGGAAAATCCGCTCGGATGCCCAGGTGCGATAGCAGCTGGTCCCACGGCACAGCGTGCGAGAGTGCGGCTCTGCTGGACAGCTGCACCGACTTAATGAACGAGTCACGGCTCGAATCCAGTCGGGGGAACGATGATTCCGGAGCCCCGTCACCCCGTGCTCCCGGCCCCGAGTGCGGATAAAGAACGCGAATAGGGAGCGGCTCCAAGTACAAGCCAACCACGTCTTGATCCTCCTCGGAGTTGCGGTTCAAATACGGGGCGCCGATGATGATGTCGCACGTCGCGGTGTCGTGCTGGAGAGCCAGCGAGACGGCCGCGAGTGCTAGTTGGTGCATGGTCGATTTGTTGAACGAGACGAAACGGAGCATGGCCTGATGGGTGTCGGCCGGGATCTGACAGACGCGAGATGATCCGCTCCAGGTTTTTCTTCTCACACCATTGCGGCCCAGGGAGAATCGGGATTGGGGTGCGCCTGCGAGGTAGCCGGACCAAAACGACAACCGAGAAGGCGGGGTGGGGATTGACCACGTCGTCTGAGAGTAGGTTTTTGCGAGAGGTGCCAATTCTCTGTCTTGATAGCTGCGCACGACTTCTAGTAATAGAATCCTCAGCGTTGTCAGGTCGCAGATGATGTGACTAATCACAACCAGCATGTGTTTAGGGGCGATGGAGACTCGGATCAGGTCATCGCCCGCGAGATCAAACGGAAGGTTGACCTCGCGTTGGATGTCGATGACTTGGACCGCTCTGGCAGTGGGCGGGAGTCGAGCATACTCTCTGACTAAGCCCTGAGAGCCCGAGTACCTGAAACGGCAACTGAGGATGCGATGTCTGCACAGGACCAAGTTCCAGGCCGAGACGAGCTTCTCCGTCTCAATCGAGCTCGGAAGTTCGCACGCATAGGTGACGTGGAACGCAGATGTGTCTCGGCCTGATTGGTACTTATGCCACCACTCACTTTCGATCGGCGATACGCGGTGCTCTCCCAGTGCGACATCGATAGTCTGCTCGTCCAGGATTTTCAACCCGGCCAATGTTTCTACCAACTCCCGGATTGAGACCGAGTCTAATATTATCTGGACTGGGATGCGTTGCTTAAACCGCTTGGAGAGGCGGTTCGACAATAAGAGTGCCACGATGGAATTTCCCCCCAAGTCGCTAAAACCAGCAGCGAGGTTGATCGGGGCATCTGCGGACATTCCCAGCACATCTCTTAATGACGTCGTCACTACCTCCTCCCAGGCGGTTGATGGTATATCCACGTGTGTAGCTCCTGGGTATGCCATGTCTGCGATAGCTTTATAGTCCACTTTCCCAGCAGGAGTCATAGGAAACGATTGCACAGCTTGGATCGAGCGGGGCAGGGCGTAGACAGGGACGTGTCGAAGAAGTCGTGACCTAAACTCGCTCGAGTCCATATCAGCAGGCTGGACCAAGGCTACTAGATGTCCATCGTGGACAGCTACCGCAACCGCTGTGCAATTCTTGTCCGCCCTCATCATCCGGGCCTCCAGATCATCCAAGTCGATTCGGAAACCCCGCAGCTTGATTTGGCGATCGCCGCGGCCCATCAACCGCAGCTCTCCCCGCTCATCCCAGTACGCTCGATCTCCCGTCCTATACATCCACTCGCTACCGTGCCGGGGATCGATGGAGTCGCGCAAGAATCTTTTGGCGGTCTCGTCGGGGAGTCCCACGTATCCAGCAGCGACCTGGATACCGGCAATGTAAATTTCGCCGATTACACCAAATGGTGCCAATCTTTGCTGACTGTCGAGAATGCACAGTCTCGTTGAAGAATTAGGAGTCCCGATCGTCACGGGTTCGTGCGCCACCAAAGATTTGATAGTCGCGCCGCAAGTAGCCTCGGTCGGCCCGTACATGTTGAAGAGCTGTTTCTGGCCCGCCCAAGCGTCGCACACGCTCTGGGGGACTGCTTCTCCGACAAGATAAACGGTCTTTAGGTTCGGAAATTCACCTACCTCGAATGCCTTGGCCACGGAAGGCGTGAAGATGGCTGCGTCACACATCTTAAGATGATCAAATGGTCTGGCGCTGTCTCTCAGTACCAGCGTAGCACCGTAGCTTAAGGCGGAGAAGATCTCGTGTATACTGCCGTCAAATCCCGGGGACATGAACTGTGCGATCCTCCATCCGGGGCGCGCTTGCAGTCGTACCTGGAAATCTTTCTGGAGCGCGACCAATCCCGCATGCCGGCATGTGACTCCTTTGGGCTTGCCCGTAGACCCAGAAGTGAAGCAGATGTATGCGCTCGCATCCGGGCGCGGGGCTCTCGAGCCAGTATCGCAACGAACAATTTCTTCCTGAAGCAGCTCTTCCACACATAGACAAAGTTCGCAGGAAGCTGGTTTGGCCGATTTAGCCGCGACGCTTCCTGTCAAGAACAGTTTCGCCCTCGCCGTGGTGAAGTTAGCGACACGGGTAGCCTCGGGAAGATCTTGGTCGAGGGGACAATAAGTCCCGCCGGCGACCAGGACGGCATAGATGGCAACGATCCAGTTGATTGTCCGGTCGGCATGGACGCAGACGACGTCCCCCGGCGCAATGTGCATCGATAGGTGCTCGGCCACGAGAGAGGATTGTTCGTGAAGTTCCGCGTACTGGAGGATACGAGAGCAGTGCTCGACGGCAATGGCTGAAGGGTCTGCATCCTTCGCCTTCACGAACAGCGAGACGAGATCATCATTTACAGAACCGTATCTGGTCGATCCCGAAGTCCAATTTCCCATCCGCCCAAGGTCGGATCGCTGCTGACTTCCGATGAGAGAGTCCAGAGAAGATGCCAGAGTGGCGCTGCGCTTCGTGACGGCGTCGAGGGCTATGGCAAGTGTCTCGCCCAGGCATTTCATGTGACCCTCAATAAACGACGCGGTATCGTAGCTGATGCAGGTGCGACCGCAATTCCCTACTTCGATATGGATGGGGAAGTCGGAATCTACTCTGCTGTGAGGGCATTTGAGCGGGCCGAACGGAGCTCCAGACAATGTCCGTTCTTCGAAACGAACATTGACCACAGAAGAAAAGTTTCGGTTAAAACCATGGCTCGGCGTCGTCCACTGAAAAGAAGTCAACTCCAACAGAGAGGAGAACACCTGGCGAGCGTATGTCTCGACAGTCGAGCTGGTATCCAGGGAAATGTAGAGCGGTAGCGTATTAATCGTCGGCCCCACGACGGACTGGACTCCTTCGATCGGTAGATCGCGACCAGAGAGTACGACCCCGAAACAGAAGTCGGTCGAATCGGAGTATCTGGCCAAGACGAGCCCCCACGCCGCAGAGTATAGAGACGCCACGGTGACTCCCATCTGCTTGGCATAGGCCCGTAGTTTGTCGACGTCACAATCGACATACACTTGACCGAACGATGCTTCTGGAGAGCCCTGGGGACGTGACGGGGCCGGCAGTAAGAGCCGCGTGGATGGAGAAGGGTGCTCTTTCGCTTTCTGTGCCCAGAACGCTACTGCGGATGCGTGCCTCTGCCGCTGCAATGACTGAAGCTTTAAGGAGAAACTCGCAAACGAAAGACCCGGGAGAACATGGTCCGCCCGAAGCACGCGTTGGACATTTGAACGGATCAGGGCACAAGATATTCCATCGACCAGGGCGTGATGGACACGCCAAATGACGGTGCTTTCGCGCTCAACTCCCTCGGCTCGAAGTGTCCAGACCCGGAAACTGTATCCGAGAGCCGGACCAGGAAGTATCGGGCTCTGGATCTGCCGTCGGTACGAGCATTCGTCTTCAACAACCGTCTCCTCCCAAACAAACGGCACTTCCTCGCCCTCCCACATGTACCCCCCGGACTCGTCGACTTCAAAAGACATCCTGAATATTTCCTCCTGCGTTAAGACGGCCCTCCACGCCCGTTTCAAAGCAGGAACGTGTTCCGGCCGGTGGGCCTCGAAATATGAGATGACATTGCGAGTAGGTATGGTCCGCGTGGAGAGGAGCAGCGACAATTGCATCTCCGTCATGGGGTACTTCCTGGGGGTTGGCTTCCCGTCAAGTGGCGCCGCCGCAGACCTGAATCGGCGGTGGCGCTTGGGGGGCTGCCCGTCGGTGCTGAGATATGTCCGTTTGGTTCCGGGAGAAGATTTGGCGAGAAGCAGGTCTCCGCAAGCTGGGGAAGGATTGGTATCGCCGCAGTTGGCGAGGTAGTGCAACGTCTCTGCCGCGAATATCGATACCACGGAGATATGTATGCCGTGCTTTTTCAGGGCGGCCTGCAGGCGGATCGACGCTAGTGAATCCCCGCCGTTTTTGACGAAGCTAGACTTGAGATCCAAAAGGGGCAGCGGCGTATGGAGAGCCAACGATATCTCGGAGAGAACAGTATCCCGCCGTCTCGAAAGGGCACTGATAGTAGGCATCATTGCCAAGCTGAGCAGTATAGAAGTAAAAGGTACCCGCAATACACGCTGCACGACCACGGCAACGTCCGGGTGTATAAATTGGGAAGTCCTGATTTAATTGCACATATGTGGACCGTGGTGGCATGAGCGACTATGCACTATGCTGTAGGCTCAACATTGCTTGTAATTCTGGGACAATCGATACTACACAGTTTGCAAATCCTTCCTGACTTAGATGCTTACCGGGTCTCAGTATGATCTTAGTGGATTAGGGAGGTTATCATCCGCAACGAATACTCTCGGAGCCCGGATGTGCTTTCGTGCAGAGCATAAAACATCCCTATAGTCAATACAACAGTCACCTGGAACTCCGCCGAACGGCAGGTTAAGTGCTGCTACCGGTGCATAACACGGTTCTCCTCGTCAAGATGGATTTGAAATCCAAGCCGCTGTGGTATTTTGCTTACGGCTCCAACATGAGCTCCGCCAAGTTTACCGGGAGCCGAGGCATCGTTCCACTCGACACCCGCGTAGTACGCATTCCGGGATGGGTGCTCAGAATGGACATCCCCGGAATGCCGTATTCCGAGCCATCTTTCAGCTCTGTCGCGCCACGCCAGGACACCAATGCCGAAGAGGGGATCGCACCCGATGTAGTTGGAGTAGCCTACCTAATCAGGCCAGACCAATATACACGGGTTATTGCATCCGAAGGAGGAGGGATCGCTTATCGGGACATATGCATCGTTGGCGAGCCGATAGGTAGAAGTGCCAGAGACGAGATCGGCAGCCGCATCATGCTGCGAACCCTCGGCGCCGCTATGGTGAGGCATCCACCCCCGGCTCCCAGTCGGCGTTATATGGTAAGAGAGCCCGCTTCAAGGCCGTGCAGCACCAACACCTAAACCGCGCGGTCAACATTAAGGGGCTGCTAACACGACCGCTCAGAACCTTTTAATCGATGGCGGGAAAGAATCGCATCTTCCGCCACGGTATCAGCAGTACCTGGCAGGCTTCCCAGTCTACAAGCCCCCGGACTCGGCGTACGCCAATCTTGGTGCTTCTATTTTCCTTGCTATATGGGGGCCGGTTATGCGGGCTATGGAGAATGTGACCAATAAGAACATCCAGGAAGATGGATATGCCCCCTGGTGGGTAATACTGCTGGTGAGATGGGTCGTGTTTATTATTTGGTTAGTCCATGATTACCTATTCGCCCCGGTCTTTGGACGTGGGGATGGATTATAGTACGTGTGTGCAGGTGCAGAAAAGCTACAGCTGTGTAATCGAAAAGAGGCTGTGGTGGCTCGGATACTACCGAGTCATATATTATCGTTCAAACTCCTTGACAGATTCTAGATTCTTGTTAGACGTAACTATGATGAATCCGCGAGAAACCGAGGCAACCCTATCACCTCGGTGGGTAAGATCATTAAAGTTGTCTAAAACGTCATGCGGCTTAACATGAGCATCAGGATTCGGGCGCCGTATGTTGAAGCATTCTCCTTGACAAACCCAGGAACCGAATCTGCGGACGAGTGCACTCTCACAGGACTGACGGGTATAAGAATTGTTTGTAGCATCTGCGATATGCATAAGTTCTCTAGACTCTATATACACTATTTCTAGCTGAGTCTCATCGCCAGCTCATCTCCTTTTGTCCCGCCCACTTAGCCTTCGAGGAACCATGGCTACGTCCAGCCGACACGGTCTGTCCAGTCGGGGATGGTCCAACGTGGAAGCCATCATGCCCAAGATCCAAGGGGCTGTTAATCAGAGAAAGACCAAGAACAATACCAATATCGACCTTTCCACCGCTGAAAATTGGCTGATACGCCCGGAGCTGATGGATATCTGCAAAGACTCCATTGCGCAAAATCTAGAACAAAGAGTATCCCTATCCTCGAATGCCCAGATGCTTTCTGGGAATCTGCGACTCACACATCTTTTTAGCACTTCTCCTATCCACGAGGCTTCTCCGGCGACCCTGATCTCATCGACGCATATGCGAGCCTGCTAAATCGGTACTTTTCGCCACATGTTCCCATCCTCCCTTCGCACCTGTCTACCGCCCCCGGCGCCTCCGGTTGCATCGACGCTCTCTTGTATAATATTTGCGAAGCAGGCGACGGAGTCCTACTACCTGGTCCATACTGGAACGGATTTGACTTCGGAATCCGGGTCCGCTCCGCCGTAAACCCTATAATCGTGCCTCTCCCTTCTCTGGGTGCCAACTTCTGCGAAGACCGGCTGCTGCCGGCGTTAGAAGAGGCTTATGCCTCGGCAACCTGTCCCGTCAGAGCCATGATGATCACGAACCCCCATAATCCTCTCGCCGTTTGCTACCCAGAGGCGGTACTAGAACAATGCTTGAGATTTTGCAAGAAGCACCGCATCCACTTCATCTCGGACGAGGTCTACGCCCTCTCCAGGTTTCCATGCCCGGATCTGGTCAACCCGACACCCTTCGTCTCCGTCTTGTCATTGGACCTCGACAAGATCGGCGCCGACAAATCTCGCGTGCACATGGTGTGGAGCACGAGCAAGGACTTTGGCCAAAGCGGATTTCGAATGGCATGTACTCGCCAGAGATTTCCTTGCGCCGTATCCATCACTGACCCGAATATGACGTAATTAGGGATGTGCGGTAACCCAGTTCAACGAAAACATGGCTGTCGGTCTCGCGCTCGCCGCCAACACGCAGATCTCTGCCCTCTCCACGATCTTTGTGACCAATCTGCTGACCTCGCCCAAACTGCCGTCGCTCATCACACTCAACGCGGAAAGGCTCTCGGCCGCCTACAGCGCGTTGACGTCCTTTTTCAAAGCAAACGGGGTCCCCTACATTCCCTGCAACGCCGGGCTCTACGTCTTTGCGAAGCTGGCGCCCTGGGCCGAGACGTGGGAGGATGAGGCATCCGTGGTCTCGGCACTCGAAGACGCCGGCGTCCTGGTGAGCGCAGGAAGGGCATACCACTTGCCGGAGAACGAAAAGGGGTGGATGCGCGTGGGCTTTGCGGTTCCGAGTTCGGAACTCGACGAAGCAATACGCAGGATACAAGGGGCCCTTGCGAAGGAGACGCGGCAGCACAGGGAAAACATCGTCAACACTGAATCGAATCGCCCATCGACGCTGGAAGATGGAGAAGACGAAGGCCTTGCGAATCGAGTAAAGGGACCGGAGCTAGCATAGGCAGGGCAAGATCTCTAAAGAGTCCTGATGCTACGATGCACATGCGATATGCGGCGCACACTTGCAGCGGTGTACCTGAAGCTATTCGAGTGTATTTAATGGTTTGCGGGAACAAGTCTTGAGCCCTAATCATATCCGTGTCCATCACATTCGTAGACCGAAGGCTCTATTTGCATTCAAATTGGTCTCCCGGCGATCTGATATCTCTGATCAACCAGGAGAGAATCTCTTTTATGCGCCGCGCTGCTGGGTTTCCTAATTCCCCGGCTAGCCCGTCAATCTAGCGCAAGGTAGGTGTGAAAATCAAGAGATTTATTACCTAGCTCTACGGACTGGGTTAACGGCTCTAACTACTAGCTACCGGGAATCCTCTTCGTCTTATATAGCCTGATATAGTGTACTGCAGCCACTAATGATGACGTATAGTACGAAGGCTTAGAGTAAATGGAACGTGCGACATAGACAATAAGGGGTTGGAACCCCTATTCGAACTGACCTCCGGGGTCAGGTGACCCTGTATAAGTCAACACTGATCTCTCGCACACCTACATAAATAAATTATCGATGCCAGTGTGTTGTTTCGGCTGTGGCGATTCGTACATAAAAATGTCCAAACCTTTTAGTTGCTTAGTGAATGACCAAGCACCTAACTTCGACACTTTCTCTCGGCTCGACATCTAGGGGCGCATCCGGGTGATTAAATGCTGCATGTGCGCAGACTGAGAACCAAGTCAACTACTGGACAATCGTACTAGGCAAGCAAGAGGGATCGCTCGTCTAGGCATTATAGAACTTACATTTGCTGATACCATCCGCCCGACTATCCCAGATCTTTATTAAGGTGACCTCGTTCGTCTCCTGTCGGTCGAGATAGTACCACCTGTGTCTGTCGGAATACGTAAATGTCGCCGTCTGACCGCGCTCCTCGTACTCCCCCTTAAGGAGATCGCACGGATACATGTCAGAAGGCTTGGCGCTCTGATAATCCATCGTCGCCAGCGGCCAATCTCGGACCGGGCCGTTCAGCGGCCTCCAAACGCTGCGACATGGTCAGGAGGACCGCTAAAGCATAGCAGCCTCGCGGGTCTCGACTTACTTTATCATCTGCACCCGACCCCTCAAAAGCTCCTCGGCATCCTCTGACTCGTCGATGTTCATCCTCAGACGTCGGATCGCGCCTTTTGCCGACTGATCGCAGTGAACCTAGAACATGTCAGCCCAAGTCGGGATGCTACGGGATCGACCTGTGAGTCACCATGGTCGCCGGCTGCTCCTTGCCGTCGTCATTTTGGGTCTTGCCGAGGTCGAGCCTCCTCTTGCGTTGCGTGTGGTCAAAAATAATTATTCTGCGGGCACCGGAAATCCGCTTCACCAAATCCTCGACATGTGGATAGTACAACGCCTTCACCGCGCTCTTATCGCTGCCGCGCAAGGCATCGACGACATCCTGCGAGATGGCGTCCTCGATATAGGCGAAACCGTGGATGTCCAACTCGAAGTCTCTCATCGTAGGCCGCGCGTCTTGGATGGTAACAGCATGATCCTGCCACTCGAAATTCATCCTATCAAATCCGGGCGCTGGGTCAATCCGCACGTAGGGATTCCCTCTGACGCCATCCCACGGCTCGAGGAATCTCATATGAGCGACGACATATCTAGGCCTAGCCGAGGCAACATGTGGGCTCGCTAGAGGAGTGCCCTTCAGAGGCCAAATCGGCACTAACTCCAAGGCGCATGGCCAGGAATTGCGGAGATGGTAGATCGCTCTCAGATTCCATCCCGTCTCGTCTGCCAACTGTCGCCATTGCTTTTCGTCCCGTTCCTTGCCACCCACCGCCACCATCATGTTCAAGTCGGCATATCTCGACACCCTCCCCATATGACCGTCTTTTAATACGGATTCCAGGATGACAAGTCGGCTATGGGGCGTCTCTGTGATAGCTCTGCGGATATTCGTCAGAATCTGGCTAGCCTTTTGGTCATCCCAGTCATGCAGACACCATTTGATGGTGTAGACGTCGGACGGCGGAACTTCCTCGAAGAAATCGCCCTCTATCAGGCTCTCTGGAGGTATCTGGTGTCCGACATCTCTATATTGGCCCTCCGGGCTGTGGAAGTTGAACCTGGCTTGCTCAATCACCCGAGGCACTTCGAGGATGGCACCTTTCATAGTCTTGTGCTCTCGGAGAAGCGAAGCGATCAGACCCCCACCGCCCCCGCCGATGTCGAGCACTGTGCTCGTCGCCACCTCTTCCCAAGGGTAATCCTGGATAATTCCCGGGGCCTGCGCGACAGCACCACCGCTAAGCGTCTTGTGAAATTTAGGCATCCAACCTCGGTCGGTAAAATACTTGAACATGGTATCGTCCGTATCATAGTTAACTTGCGCCGGACAGCGAGAGACGTCGTTTTTGCACGAGGCAGGAATGCCGCGGGCCATATCGTAGAACTCATTCCCATATAGTTCTATCCAGTTCCGCCATTGGGTCCAATGGCTGGAGAGGAGCAACGTGGAAGCAGAATTGTTCTGATAGTTGTCTGTTTCCGCGTCATATGAGAAGATGCCATTATTACGGAGCGTGCGCATGACCTGGCCGAGGCGGTCTGGCCGGCCATTGCATTCGCTCGCCAACTGCGACAGCGTCATCGGCCCGGAGGCGAGCAGGTCAGGAATATTCAATTCGACGGCGGCACATAGCGCTTTCGTGGTCATGTAGCCTTAATCCATATTAGCTGCAATATCTTATAA
>QJNV01000900.1:0-43520 GCA_004155935.1 Monosporascus sp. GIB2 | reverse complement strand
ATCACAACGACCTTATAACTACTTAGATATATTAAGATATTTAAATATATTAAAATTTATTATCTGAAGCTTAATTCATTTTAAGTTACGTGTTTTTTACCATTTTTTTCAATTAGTTATAACTTTTCCAAATAATAGAGTTTTGCAGGAAAATCGCAGATTTGCGTTTTTTTTGCACCCCAATTGTATGTCATCCGCACACCTGGGCCTGTTGCTTCGCATGGTAGGTACTGTAGGTTTGGTGGGCGCTTTGCTCTTCTCTGCTGCCCCCACTCCGTTCCGTATGTCCTACGTAATGTCGGGATCGATCGCGCACTACCAGACACAGCTGATATCAGCCTCCTGCACGGAGTGGATAAGCCTCTGACGAAATTGCCATACTGACAGCTTTGTGCGAACGGCTATGTCTTGCCGAAGAGCAGAGGATAAGAGATATAGAAACTTAATAGTGCCGACGGGGCTTCGCTTAGGGTCTTTGATCCCTAACTAATTGATTCTCAGCCTAGGTGCGGGACCCCTTCGACAGACTGAAGAGACCCGGGACCCCTAACGAATTTTGACACAGCAGACATTGACCGCTATGGTCTATCTCGGTGGAGGCCACGGTATCTGCAGCAGATCAACAACTAACCACAAGCAGCTAGTTGTAATTGGACTAGATAGATTTGACGGCGGTGACGGATATGCCGGAGGTACCGCCCGGTCGGGTGACGTTTGGCACCCGGCGGCGGGTTGTGGGCCGCAACACATACCTATAACTACAGCAGACTAACTTCTACCCGTCAAAAGGCGGTAAATGGATTTGGACGGAACGTTTGTATGAATTTAAAGCTTTTCCTGGCCCGTTATCCAAGATGCGTTTAAACGACCCTGAAAATACCGGCTACCGCCGCTGGAGCTGAGTCTAGTGTTGATCTATCTGACCATGGAACTCAGGCGAGTCTTGATTTTGATTAAAGTTCCCCAGGTAGTGGTCCAATTGCTAGCTAAATGGTTAGAGCATATGTGTTCTCTGATCAAACGGAGCGTTCAAGGGAAAGCCTCGGGGAACGATCGGGTGCAAATAGGTTCGGAATGCGATGCTGGGTACACCGTACACGGTCCATACACATGAGCTCGTGTACGCCCACAAACCCGGCTTACTCGGGCGACTAGCCCCCTACAGCTTCGCACTATTATGAAGTGCAGTCTATTAGTCTCCGGTCGCTTCGCTGGTAGAAGCTAGCAGGTTGGTCATCACGCTGGTGCACACATACAGCGGCGGCATAGGCCCAGAGTGCTGCGTAACCTCACGGGATCATCTCCTCATATGCGAGGCCTATGCCGCGGCGTCGTGCGGCCGTCTATCTACCTGCTCTCTGAGGGCTGGAGCGCTATGGCGTCGTACAGAAGGCTAGGGCAATGGTGTGTCGAGCCAGTGCAGTCGGAATCCTTACAGGCTGGGCTTGCATGCTGGAAGACCCGACGTCAGCTTTTTACTATGAACTGGATGCTCCCATCGAGCTGGAAAATTCGAAACATGCTTGTGAGATTCCTTCCTGCTGCGCTCCGGGACAAGACGGGCCTTTGAGGCATGAAGGGAAGTCCCGTTGATGTATATGCCAAGGCCATTGGGATGGATATGTCCCGCCGGGCTATGAGGATATCGTATTGAATTAACTGGAGAAGAAGGGAATCCAGCTCAGGCAAGTGTCTCCCAGGAGCAATTGCGCTGCGTGCGCTATGGGATCCAGCAGCTTGCGAAGTACGAGCAAGAGATCGCAGTTCGATTACGGAATAATGAATGATCCAGCATTCGTCTGGACATATACCTGAGTTGAATCAAGCCTAAGGCCTCGAGACTAGAGTGCCTAGGAAGTGACGAATTCGGCCTTTCTGCCAAAGAAGGATATGTTCAGTTTGCTATTGTTGCTTTGGAAAGAAATGAGTTAACACGGTAGCTTCCAGTATAGAATAGGGGCAGTCAGCGGATGATGGCCCCTGTCAAAGCACTCTTGCCGTAGATGTATCGCGTACGCCCCAAACACTGCATATAACATAGTTAAAGAACCTACCAGGTAGGGAATTTCCAGTAAGGGTTTGAGGAACTTGGAAGTGTGGCCTGGGTCCTACCGCTGCTGCACAACACGATGTGGCTGTCCTCCAACTGCAATACTAGCGATGTAGAACGATTTGTTGCTGCATTGCGGTTCAGAAGCTCGCCTGAGCATGTGTTTCATCTATGGAGGCACCCTTAGACATGGCTCCCTGCGCGAGTTCGTTGGCATTCGAAATGGCAACTCCACACGCACCGATTCCGATGCATCTGGGTGACCATAACTACATGGCTACGTAGAGACTCATACCAGTATTAATAACGGACCAGTTTATCCGCCAGATCCCGCATCAATCCCCTGGCTTCTAACATGCAGCAATAATTCTCCCAACTTCCTAGCCGGATTTCAGACAACCTCCTTGCACGCCTCTCCTTTCCATCCTGCCCTTGAATTACTTCAAAACGCAGCTAGCTCGATATTGTGATAGTTTCTAGACTACGTGTTGGCAGCATGACGATCAAGCTTCTCGAATATCGCTCTTCAGTAGACGGTGAAAGGCCGACCGTTCGGAACATCAACAGACCTTGCCGATACCTTCACATTTCGTTTCAGCATATTATCCGCGTCCCCGACAGCGTCGAGGCTTCCTTTCTGTCTCTTGAACTTGGCCGCTTCCCTCTCCACAAAATCCAAGACTATGTCTCCCGCCTATCCCCGAGCTCGCTTCCAAGGGCGGCGTGTTTCTTCCTAGGCATTGTGTTTTGTCCATTCTAATCTAACTAGTATTACGGCTAACAGCAAGGTGGAGAAAGAAGCTATGTGGATTAGATTAAGCTCAGCTACACCTTTCATGATCAAGATCTTCTGTGGTGGCGTCAACGCTGTTTCTGCTGAGCATCACTCTGAAGAACCCAGCACAAAGTTCCGCCGCCTGAAGCTCAACATGGACGGGGAAAACATTCAAGACTACATTGCCGCACCTGAGCACTCTGGGTTGACAGTATTGCCACGGAGCCCGGTACCCTGAGAGAGTTCGTAGCTACCCCAATAGGCAAGGGTATACGGTTGAAGCGGAGTTGACAGGGGAGAAAAATTAAATGGCGGCCTGCAGTTCGGGGTCACCTCATCTCTTATTAAGGAAATAGGCTCACACCACGTGCTGAAAATGATTTCAGTGTGAACATCAAGCTCTGACTGAGAAAACTTCTCACAGTTTCCTGCAAGCCCGTGGAATAGATGCTTGACATCAAGCGTCACATAGGGACCGTGAAGGTATCGCAACGGACCAGCAGCGGCTCGTATGCAGCTGGAGAGAATTTGACGATAGTAGAGTAAGCTTGGGAGAAAGTAAAGGAGCTCGTTAACTCCACGGCTTATAGGGCTGACCCTTGATGATTATTGCAGAAAGAAGGCATGTACTCCATATAAGAACTTGAATTACGATCACACACTTGTAGACCCTTCAAACCACTTATATTTACATACTAACCTGCTTTAGGGCGCACCTTGCTTCTTATCCAGCGATTACGTGGGGGTTGTACCAGAACGCCAAATGGGAATTGCAGGAGGTGGCAAGATCAAACAGACCATAGGCCAAGATAGACATGACCCGAGGATATGGGAGGATGTAAGATCTGATAGCGTCCCGCCATAGTGCGGGGCATCACATATTTCGGCACTCCTAGTCTGACAGAGGACCAGGTCACGCTCACCATCCCCATCCAGATCCTTAACAGCGCCACCTTCCACGCCGTCACGGGCCACAACGTTCCCCCGCACCCCATTGACGCATCCACGCATGCCGAAGCCAACTTTCCATTCTTCGGCCTGTGCGAGAAGCCCAGCTCCGTCGCCGGCGACTTCGGGGCGCTCAAGAGCGTCATCGAGACAGAGCAGGACAGGGTCTAGATAAGGGGGAGCTCGCCTTCCGTCAAGCCTAAAGTTGTCAAGCTAGACATACATGGTCGCGTCATCCCGACGGGCTCCCAAGTCGATCTCTCGGTGATCGTTGAAGATCTTGATGGCATACCGAGCCCGGCTGGCCCGCTGCGCGAGTTACGCACGCTTGCTCACTTTGAGCGAGAGCTCAAGTCTTTTACGCTGGACTCCAAGGACAAATTTGGGCTCTGAACTCGCTCTCTCTGACATATTGGAGGGATGGGAAAGGAGGGTGATATTGTCTGGAAGATCGACTGTCTGTCTGCCTCTGGCTGGGGAAGACGTGGAGATTCTCTACTAATACTGAGCTAGTTCGATTAAGTGGCCGTTGGCAAATCGTACCTCGATGGGCAGGCATATGAGGGATGGTCTCTGTTGTTTTATGCCCAGTAGTCTGTCGGGTATGCTGTCTTCATGAAGCTATCCTTCTCCACTACTGTGAGAGGCAACCAACAAAGTCTGCACACCCTCGTAGATATTAAATAGCGAGCCAATATTAGGCTTCGGTGAGGCAAGTATCTCCTCATTCTTCGCGGTCGCTTTTTTATGCATTTATTCCTTGATGTTCACACTTTTGCCGGGTGGCGCCTGTGTGTTGGAAGCCCCTTATTTCTACCACTTCCCCAATCAACCGACTAAGTATCAATGCTACATTTCACTAACACAAAAGAAGATGAATATGAATTGCATGTACACCTCAATGCTTTGAGGGAATCTCGGTTCAGTTTCACGGTTTGAAATAGGTTACTTTAAGTTACCTAAGTTCCACTTCCTCCTAAGTACTGGTTGGCGCTGGTGCCGGTGCGGCCATTCATACTGCGGCATAGCGATATATATAAACAATAATACTGGCAATATCTAGTACATACGACCATACCACGTGGAAAACTCGGGATCCCGTCCGCTCTCCCCTAGATAAGCCGCGTAGGGCCAGATTAGTAGTTGGGTCGGTGACGACCAGCGAATCCCTGGTGTTGTATGTTTTTTTGTAGATTTTCTGTTCCCGATTTCCTTTTTGATTAACGTCGACGTGGTTATTAACAACCGACCGGTTGAGCAAACTGTTGCTCCCCGTAGTGAGGGATGTGCACATAGGAGATAGAAAGAAGCCTTTACTACCGTATCATATAAACATACCCGTGCACTAATTGTTCCAAGATATACGGAGACGGGGAGCGGATAGCATTTGCTGATCGTCTCGGTACAAGGTCTTCTTCTACTTATTGTCAGTGGCAGCCGCTTTACCAGGGCTCAAGATCGGTGCAAGAAAACCACCATAAGACTTACGATCTCCATCTTTTGAGGGTGTGGGGTCTCTAGCGTTAGGTTCTTCGGACCACTGGCATCGCCTCCAGCAATAACAACGATCAATCCGCTGGGGAAAGATCAGACGAGTTAAGGCTCACCCTACTTGTCCCGCACAAAGGCATACTCATATGTGGCTAGTTTAACTCAAGCCCATGTCTACCAACGGACGCGACGGACAGTTGCTTGCTAGGATGTGTTGGTACATAAAGAGCGTGTTTCTTCTATGGGGGGATCAGTTTGGTTTTAATAGGCTGACTCCATAACAGTAAAGAACAAGGAATTAGATAGCTAGAGGCACAGTCGAGCAGTGACCAGAAATGAGACATAGGGGAATACCACGGGGAGAATACGAGCGGGTTGTCATTCGTTCCAAGGCGGTGAGATGACCTTCTTAATAAATGCACTTTACCCCCTTGCATATAAGCGATATAATATGAACAATTCTGACAGACGTATTGCAGCTGCTGTAACGAGACTCATAGGCTACCATATTTGGCAGTGCAAAGCATCCGTCAGTTCTAAGCGGTATTGACGTGAAAATTTGCACCTCCCATTTCGGCGAATGAGTCCTGTCAACTCATATAGATACCTACCTATCTATCCTCTTACCAGACAGGCGCTGGTCAAAAAAATGGCGCACCACTCCGTCTAGCTTCAAAATCGCATTCAATATGCCAATATCATGCCGATTTTACTCCTTGATAACTTATCAAAATCGATGACGACGATATAATACTTTTGCATCATTATGAAGAGCGAAGCTTCGCGATCATAACGAATATTTTTCTATCTTTTTTTTCCAACTCTTTCATATCTTTTTAGGTGGTAATCATGGCCGCCAATAATACGGCTAATTTAAGGCTGGGAATCAAAAAGCTAGCTAAGGAGAAACAAGTTATTATGGATAAGGGTTGGCAAAAAGCTATATTTCAATCGATAGTACAGCGTTAAAAAACGTTATTAATAGCGAAGGATAACGTATAACCTATTAGATTAACGGTTAAAGTTATCATGAAACGTATTTTTAAAGCTTTATATCTATCGTGTCGCATATAACCCTTGTTGCATCTTGATATATATGTAAATTGCATGGAATATTAGATGGTGGGGCGGTTGGGTGCGCCATTTCTATTGACTAGCGCCTGCCAGAGCTCTTTAATTATTTCTTTACGGTTGGGGAGTTGGAGGGTGGTTCTTTTCTCTTCTTTTCTTTTTGCTGAACCTGGGTATTTCGTTCGCCACGTTCAGCATACATAAATCGTAGTGTCCCCCACCCACATCCTGAATTTACCCACATCCTGAATCGATTTCCCAGCAAAACACCCGATATTCAAAAATTTATAACTAAATAAATAAACATAACTAAGACCTAATACTTTGCATACGGATAATCTAAAACTCGTTATTTATAAAGAGAATAAAATTAAAGTGAAAAAATTATATATCCCTATTAGAATTAACGTTAAAACTTGCCTAATTTAATAATTCGATTAAATTCGCTATAATTAATTTAAAAAAATAATAATAAATTGAAATAAATATAAGGGTAAAAAGCATTTGAAATAAATTAAAGGATAAGGATAATATCTTATAGAAAAGTAACGAATATATATTTTAAAACTTTTCAGAAAAATTAATATATAATATTAAATATAACTTAGAAAATATTATAATGTAAAAAATAAGCATTATATAATTATTTTATTATAATTTTTATATTATTAGAATTTTTTATATTTTTAAAAACTTTTTAGATATAATTTATATATTATTTAAACTTTTTTATAAAGTTTTTATATGTATATTTTATTATTTTAATAATAATATATAACAATATTAAATTTTACATATTAATTTAAGTTTATTATTTTATTTAAAAACGTTTATATTATTTATAATTTTATTTTTTATATTTTATATACGGTATATATTAAAATTTTAATAAATTATTTTAAACTTAATTAAATATTATTATTAAAAAATTTATATGTAATTTGTTATGACACAGTTGGTCGGACCTCGGAAGACGGTCTTTTGGCAAACCGTAAAACAGGATCCAAGTGGGTCAATTACGTAATATGGATTTATGAGAATTTAATAAATCCAGTTAAAGCCGTGATATAAATTCATAAGGATTTAATGAATCCAGTTGAAACCGTAATATGGATTTATAAAAATTTAATAAATCCAGTTAAAGCCATAATAAGATATATACGTTCGTTATTACGTAATTAAAAAAACGACAACTTTTAATACAATTTCGTTACCTAAGGCACCTTTAGTATTACGAAACGTAACTAAGTTATCCTGTTATTACTTAAATTCCTATAATACTTTACCAACATAAACCCGTTAACTTAAGTTTAATAATTAGTTAATTAGCTTAACCGTTATACGTTAAAAGCTTTTGTTTAATAATACCGTTAAACTCTAAGCAATATTCCGACAATATGTTTACCAGCAAACAACCAGCCTATAAGGTCCCAAGGGATAACGATATGGATTCGGACGAAAAAAACCAAACTCCTGCCCTAACCAAAAAAAAAGTCCTTTAACGCCTAGATTTCGTAAACCAACGTATCAATTAACTCGAACGAAATAATACCGAACTTACTTTAACCTTACAGGCCATACGAACCCTTTTAAAACAAACTTAACAAACACCTAAAGGCATACCAATTCAACCAATCCCTACTAAAAAACCAGGAGAAATACTAAAACCCCTTAAACCTAAACCCTTTAACGGAATATTCATTAAACTACAATTATTTCTCACCCAATATCGCGCGTATTTTGGGTATTTTCCAATACAACTTGCTACCCCAATTACACGAATCGAATTTGCAACAGGCCAACTTTCGGGATACGCAATTACTTAGTTTAAACCCGCCATGCGAAAATATATTACTATACCCTTAAAACAGTAAAACGTAAAAATAATACGAATTTACAACGATTACGAAATATTCGAATAAATATTTCAAAAAATTTTCGGAATAATAAACGAAAAAAATAAAGCAGAAATAAGCATCCAACAATTACGACAAAAAAGATCCGTTTCGCGATACGGCATTAAATTCGTTTAACTTTTTTCAAAACTTAATTAAAAACAGGAAACATTAATAACCCAGTTCTTCGACGGTCTCAAAAAAAAAAATATAGGAAAAACTATTTAAGGAAAACCGACCACAGTACTTAACTAATTACATTACCAAAACTGTTAAAATCGATAACCGACAATATACCTAGCGAACTCGCAATATTAAAAAAAAAAACAACAACGGGCCGCGACACCACGTTAATACCAGTGCCCCGAGACGACAAAATACAACACACGGAACTAAACCTGGACCCATGGAAATTAGCACTATTCAAAAACAAAAAAATCAACGTATCGAATGCTGGAATTACGGCAAGATAAGCCATAAAGCCAAAAAATGCAGATTACTTAAAAAACCCCAACAAGACAAACCTTAAACCCCTATACCTACAGGATAACCCTCCGACAACAAAGGAAAAACAATCGCCATAATACGGCGCCAACCTATCATCAAGGAACCCCTTAACGAAATAACGAAGTAGCTACAAAAATACGTAAAATAAATAAAGGCAATCTGCCCGAATACCCCCGATCGACATACGAAAAAACACCCTTTCTACTGCCAACGACAGCAATATCTTAACCATAAAAAATGGAAACAATCCATCTACCTACGCATCATACGCATAACCGAAAAAAGATTTAACTTCCCCGGCCAGACGGGCCGAAACAAGCAGGATAAGCGATGGTACCAACATTTTCGTACGATACGTTCGCAAAAAAAAATCGACCAAAAGTTAACATCCTACAGCTGGCCCCCGAACCTATAATATCCTAAAAAAAATCCCTTTTATTTTTTTAAGAAATACAATTATTAATTATTAGAAAAAAAAAAAGGAATGGAAAAACGCGAACTATCTACCCAATAATTAATTACGGACCTTTACCTTTAACTATCCACCATTATAAACCTACAAAAACGGAAAGGAATTTTAAATAATTTAAAGCAAACTACCAAAAAATTATAAAAAAATAACAATAATACCCTTACTTAGGAAGCCACTTATGCCATAAAAAGATAATTCACATATTAAAATCAAAAAATGCGATAACAAACAAAAAAAATACTTTAACTAAAAAGAAAAATCGAAGCACAAAAAAATCGCCATATACAATTATTAAAAAACGTAAAACGTTACGCAGTACGCATCAGTACGCTAACACCGCAAGTAAAGCGACAACATCACCTCATTAAACAATTACGAAACCAAACTAAAAATCTCAGAAAACGAGCCTATCGGTTAAAACAACCCCCAAAAAAGCCATACCCCTTATAAAAAAACCGTAAAAAGGCAAAATCCGGAAAAATCGACAAAAATTCCCTAAAAAAGCTCTAACAGTAATAAAAAAAAAAAAACCCCCATCACATTAAAAATACGAATTAAAAAAATACTGGTACACCGTTATAATAAATAACGGAGCTTTAAAAGGAAATTATATCATACCTAAAATAATTAACTAAAGCTATTATAAAAATATAAAAAAAACCTTTATATTACGATTACAACTAAAAATTAACCATTCTTTTATAATAATAAACAAATTACATACGAAATTAATTACCTTAATACCGTTACATTAGGATAACCCATAACCATTAATTTCGATATTATACCGTTAAAAAATTACGATATAATCCTAAGGAAAATATGGTTACGCTAATATAACCCCTTAATCGACTGGATAACTAATTAGGTAAAATTTCTTTTATAATCCAGCGATAAATACCAAAAAAAAAAAAAAAAATCTTAATACTCGATCGAAAATAACGACAAATACCGGTATAAAGATATAACAAAAACCTTACCACTTACAAAAAAACAATAAAAAAAAAACATTATAAAAAAATTCAACGTATTATTACCACTATCCGAGCAAAATTACGGCAATTAAATAACGACTTACAATAACCAAACCCGGAACCAGAAAAATTAACTAATATACCACCATAATATCACAAATACAAAAAATTATTCAGTAAAAAACTTAAAACAAAATTACCAAAACATAACGAATAAAATTATAAAATCGTTTTTAAGGAAAAAACATTAACTAAATTTTATCCCATTTATAACCTTAACGAGGCAAAACTATATACGCTTAAAAAATACTTAGAAAATTAACTTAAAAAAAATAAATTCGATTATTTAAATTATTAACTAATTATCTTATATTTTTCGTACCCAAAAAAACGGTAAATTCCAACTAATTATGGATTACCGGCAACTTAATAATATTACTATTAAAAACTAAATGTTATTACCCTTAATTAACGAAATAAAAAATCGTTTTCATAAAATATAATAATTTACCGTTTTTAACTTTAAAAATGGGTATAACTTAATTCGAATTAAAAAAAACTACAAATAAAAAATAACGTTTCGAATTAAATACGGTTTTTATAAATACCTCGTTACTTTAATAAAATTTATTAACGCATTTATTATTTTTTAGCGTATAATTAACTATATTTTTTAAAAATACCTCGATATTTTTATCGTATATTATTTTAACGATATTTTTATTTTTTCGGAAACTAAAAAACAATACGAAAAATACGTTTATAAAATATTATAATTATTACAAAATATTAACTTATTAATTAACGCAAAAAAAAACTAATTTCATACATAAAAAATTAAATACTTAAACCATATTATTATTTTTAAATATATTAAAATAAACTTTAAAAAAATCGCTATAATTAATAACTAAACGCAACCTATTATAATTAAGCAAATCCAAACTTTTTTCGGATTTATTAATTACTATCGAAAATTTATTAAAAATTTGAACAAAATAACAATACCCCTTAATATTTTTATACGAAAAAAATAAAAATTTTAATAAACGTTAAAAACAAAAAAAAACGTTTTAATAATTTAAAAAAGCAATTATAAATTAATTAATACTAATTATATACAATCCAAACCGCCTAATAAAATTAAAAACCAATATATCAAATTATACTTTAAGCGCAATAATCGAATAACGCAATAATCAAAATATATTATATCTTATTATTTTTTTTTTTTATAAATTACAAAAACCAAAATTACAATATACCATCTTTAATAAGAAATTTTTAACCATTATCAAAACATTTCGAAAATTTAAATACTTTCTTAAAAATAACTAATATCAAATTAAAATTTATACGAACCATAAAAATCTTATCCGGTTTACTATAACTAAAAAACTTACAGTATAATAATTCCGTTACGCCGAAAAATTAACCGAATATAACTTTATTATTATTTACCGCAAAAATTCAAAAAATAAAAAAACCGATATATTTAATAAATAACTAAACCTTAAGGAAAAAATAATTAAAATTAATTACGTAATATTTAACTTTACTACAAAAAAACATTTACGCTTACGCTAAATCGCAACAATACGAACGATTACCCCAAATATATACCAGAAAATTAAATAATACAACAATAACTTACCAAAAAAAACCGACAAAATACAAATTCCATAAAAATATTAAAAAAACTTAATACGAAAAATATATAAACATTTTTTACATAAACACCCAAAAATCTACAAAACTCTTAAATACCTTTAATACATATATTTTTTCCCTAAAATAAAAAATATAATACAAAAAATTTAACGCTAATATAATACATATAATAAAACGAAAATATAACAACATAAGCCTTACGGAAAATTACAACCGTTATTAATCGCAAAACAACTATAAAATTTTATTATTATAAACTTTATTACCAAACTTTTTTTATTAAAAAACCCAATTACAAATATATATTATAACAGTATTTTCGTAATTATCGATCGATTTATAAAATTTTCATATTTTTTACCTTATAACAAAAACATAAACGCCGAATAAATAATATATATTTTCTTAAAAAATATTTTCAATATATACGAATTACCATACGAAATTATTTCAAATCGCGAAATAATATTTACTTTTAAATTTTAACAAAATTTAATAACCCAAATTAACTTAAACCATAAATTATTTAATACCTTTTAACCTTAAACGGATAAATAAATAAAACGACAAAATTAAATATTTAAAACATATTTACGATATTATATTAATTATAAATAAAATAATTAAGTTAAAAAATTACTAATAACTTAAATAACTTATAACATTAATTACCATAAAAATATCAAAACCATATTAGCAATAATTAATTTCGGATTTATTCTTAAAACCTACAAAAAAGCATAAAAAAAAAATCACTTAATATTAAAATTATGTTTACAAAAAAACAATTTAAATAATTATATTAAAAAATAAAAACAAAACTTAAATTCGTACGAAATCAAATAAAAAAATACTATAACTAAAAACGGTTAAAAAATTAACTTTTTCGGAAAATGAAATAATTTACCTAACTACAAAAAAATCCAAATTAAATAACTAAATAAAAATTTTAACTTTAAATATATCGGCCCTTACAAAATCGTCAAAAAAATCTTAAATAATAATTATTAATTAAACTTATCCCCTAAAATCAAACTTTATCTAATTTTTCATATATCTTTACTTAAATTAGCCGTAAGTACTATTAAGGTATATATTAAACAAAATAACATAAAAATAAAAAAAAAACAAAAATACGAAACAGAAAAAATCTTAAATATATAAAAAATCGATAAATTTACTTAATATTTAATTAAATAAAAAAGATATCCAAATTCGGAAACGTTTTGGGAACCCGCTAAAAACCTTATAAAATCCCAACGGCTATTAAAGAATTTTCACTAACGACGCCCAAAATAATATCCCAGTTAATACCATTAACAAAAATGTACCCCAAATTATTTTCGGCAAAAAGGCCTTACGCTATAGCGGCTTTAAGCTTAACCGTTATGCGAACCTCCTCCTTTTCGCGCTCCAAATCTTCAAGCTCGTCCAAACTTTTTATGCCTTAACGAATTAATTTCACACTTTTTTCTCGCAAAAAAACTTATTATTTGTTTATACGGATAAAACGCGCAATTTATTCGGAAATTTCGGATATCTTATTAATCAAATTTTTACGAAATTTAACAAAATAATTAGTAACTACTTATCTTTCCTAATCCAAATAATCCTTAACATAATTAATACCGTCTAAAAAAAAAAAAAACCGTTAAACTATTACAACGACGGTTATAATATAAAACGCATTATTCGTAACGCTTAAAATTTTCGATCATAACGTATTACGTTCGTTTTTTAAAATAAAAAATACAAAACATAACGTTAAAACCAAATTTAAAAATATAACAAATAAAAAAAATAACGCTTTCCTTTTAATTAGAACGGTTACGGGGTTTACGGTTAAAAACACGACCTAACATAATAAAAAACGGGAACACTTATTAAAAAAAAAATCTTCGAAACGAAAATTTAAAAAAAAAAGGATCGTATGATAATACAATTAGTCGGACCTCGGAAAACGGTCTTTTGGCAAACCGTAAAACAAAATCCAAATAAGTTAATCACGTAATATAAATTTATAAGGATTTAATAAATCCAATTAAAGCCGTAATATAAATTCATAAGGATTTAATAAATTTAATTAAAACCGTAATATAAATTCATAAGAATTCAATAAATCTAATTAAAGCCACAATAAGATATATACGCTCGTTACCACGTAGTTAAAAAAACGACAACTTTCAATACAACTTCGTTACCCAAGGCACCCTTGGTATTACGAGACGTAACTAAGTTATCCTGTTATTGCTCAGATTCCCACAGTACTCTGCCAACATAAACCCGTCGACTTAGGTTTAACAGTTGGTTAATTAGCCTAGCCGTCACATAATTTTTTAATTTAAATTTTTATATCTTGATAAAAAATATTTAATACAATTTTTTTATGTAAAATATATTTTTTTTAATACGTTTTTTAACTATTTGTTTTGATATGCGCAATATATATATTAAATTAAATTTTACATTTAATTTAAGAAGGATAATATATTATAAATTTTTTAAACAAAATTAATATATTAAATTATTACGTAATATTTATAGTTATTTTATTAATAATACTTATAACGCGTTAATTAAAGTATAATATTTAACTTTAATTATTATATTTTAAAAATAAATATTAATAAAATTATATAAGGGTAATTTTTATTTTATTTTTAAAAGTAATTATTTATATTAAATATTAGTTGTTATATAATATATTTATTTGGTATTCTATTTACTTTGTTATTTATAACTTTTTTTATAATTTATTTTATTATATACTTTCTGTAATACTTTATATAAAAAAATCTAAAAAATTATACAACGAATATTTTCATTTTTTAATCTTAATATAAATAAATTATGCCTATTTTTAAATTATAATATTCCTTTTTTATTTATTATACTTTCATTTTTATTAATTATATACCTATTTATATATCTATTTATCTATTTATATATTCCTAAGTTTTACTTTTTATATAAAGTATTTTATAAACTTTAAGCTTTATTACAATATAGATTAACTGCTTTATAACATATTTAAAAATCTAGATTTTGTATGTTAACGTTGTTTTGTTATTAAATTTCTAACATTATGTCCCTTTGGAAGTTCGAATTCAGGATGTGGGTAAATTCAGGATGTGGGTGGGGGACACTAGTTGCTGGCCATCTTTGTGTTGCAGTCAACCCAGCCAACTTATTTATGCTGACCTTTTTAGCCCCCTGTTTATTGTTCCGTTAATGTAGAGTTTCTTTGCGGTCAACCTCCAACCCCTTACTTCATCATTACTAATCTACCCATTTCGTCCCTTACGCAAGTTGTTGACGCCGACCTCCTGAGACTGTTACTACTGTCAATGTGATAATTTCGTTACTGCCGGCCGCCAACGTCCTCTCATCTTGGATTCTCGTCGTGGAAGCGAACATCCTTGATTTAGTACCGCCCAGTTTTAACAGCCGACCTCATTTCGTCGTCGCCATCAACTTTCTAGTCCTGCCGCTGTCAAACACCTTCTACTTAGTCGCCTCCTGTCAGCAAAAATGGTGAAGTACAGAGTGAAAAGGAGGAAAAGCCAACCTAGCATGTAGTTCGTAGTACAGGTAGCCAAAAGATGACTATTATTGCCTATTTCTCCCTAACTATTCGGGGGCGAAACCCCCTATATATACACAAGCTAGACCCTCACTGGTGGGCCACTGGGGCCCTAGAAAAGGGGCACCTTGACACCTGACACCTTCACCGATCTACTTCTTTCTTTTCGCCATTGAACCCCTTCCGCGTTATTTCAATCGGTACCCGTCGACCTCCTTACTCTATCATCGCTACCTTTCACCTCCCTACCCCTTCCATCCCGCCCACATCCTTCCTCGACACAATGGCCGACGCCAACCTGGACGGCTTAGCTGCACAAATTCTTGTTGACATTTACAGTCTTCTTAATAGCCCCCCCAATGCAAAGGCCCTGCTTTGTACCTGCAAGCGGTTGCGAAATGTCTTCACCAGCCCTGCCAATGTCACTGTAAAGAAGCATACTTTCCGAATTTTTGATCCTTCCGACGTCAGGCTTGCAGTCTAGCTGTAGCTTCAAGCGAACCAGACCCAACTAACCTTGTTGCCGTCAAGCAGTTCATTACTGCTTACATTCGCGAACTGACTTGCCGGTATTTTACTTCAACCTGAGAAACACGGCTGCATTTTTAAGGCTGGCCGAAGTTGCATTTTCACTTGATTATCGAATTTCGAGGCTACGGTGCATGGCAGCTTGCGTTCCTTACCGGCAAGATACCTGCTGCTTACACGCATGAAGTGAGCTAGGAATCAGTACGGGTGGGTTGTATAACGCGAAAGAGAGCCTTAATATTATATATACGTTTATATTAACCTCCTATTAGGCGTCGCAATAAGGCGGGCTGTTGCATCTGACTACATAATTTACGTATATCGGAGCACACACATACACACCTCCGCATATTGGAACTGCGAGACTAGGGCGGGGCCATGCTGATCGCGGGAACGGAAGTCCGCCGTTGTGGCTTACTGCCTTTCTGGTTCTTGAGCGGAAAAACTTGACAATCCTTTTTTCCGATGGTAGCCGATGACGTCACGCGTACATAGCCCACCTGACGCCTACTGGACCACACCAGCCATTACAAACCCTTGAAAGCATCAAAGAGATGATATTTCCATCTGAGATCTAAGCCCTCTCCAGGCCCCCCAAGAAGGCCTACTACATAGGTACCCAACTGTAAATACGGCAGCCCACTTCTTTCCTACTCGTCCACTTATCAGTTTCCTGGTACCGGCAGCTCTTTATTTGTTGTCGCCGACCTATCTACATTGGCGTCATTGACCCCCGTACCCCGATCTTCTTTTATCTTATCCACATCGTCTTCCCCTTTTTCGTTCCATACCAACTCTCTTGGCGACTCTCAACAGCCTTGTGAATATCTTACAGATTTGGTCAGCATCATTCTCCACCTTATCTCCATTCGCCGACCAAGCAGCGGTTATCGATCTGCCCTAATACAACCCTGAGACCCCACCCTTATCGATGCTCCTACGTCTTGGGGCCGATGGCGCAGGCGATCCCAAGAGCCACGAAGTGACACGATCAACCCTTGTCATGCCCTGTTCCGATAACGCTGATCAGATAACGCCTACTGCTAAAATGGATTTTTCAGAGACCGGAGCTATGGCACCTTTTGTGGACTCCCCCCGGACCCCTCCTCGGAGCTGATCCCTGCATTTGGACCGTCGCTGACATGGTATCATGATGCCTTCGCCTGGTGCTCCTCACCGGCGGGGGTGGAAGTCCGACAAATTTACGGTCTTGACAGGCTGTCTGGCCCTACTCTATGTCTTACACCTTCATATCGATATCGGCCGGAGTCGATGACAGACTCGTCTGGTAACACAAAACGGACGGGCGGAGGAATTCTTATAGACCCCCGAACGTGGCGAGGAACGACACCAGCGGAGCGTTCTATCCTCCCTAGTCTACCCGTATTATCTCTTTAAATTCGTCCACTTGGCAAACGCCAAGATGACCCTCCCCCAGACGGGTTTAGTTCTTCCACGTTCCGCAATTGGTTTGATAAATTTAGGCCATGGTAGTAGGGGCCCAGCTCTGGCTGAGCAGCTAATCACGGAGGAAGGAAAAACTAAAAACGCCTCGGGAATTAATACCTTGGCTTTTGCCAAGTGGACGAATTTAAGGGGATAATACGGGTAGATCGCGCCAAGTCCCCACCAGAGAGTGGCTGATTTTTCCTCACCGTGCGACTCGAGCGAAAACTTGTCATGGTAATCGTCATACGCTCTCCTACCGTAAATCTTGGAAGAATTTCTGTTACCTTGTTTCGTGACTTTGCAGATTCATCAGGCGAACGTTGAGTAGCTTTGCGCGCCGCGGCTGAGCGATTATCCATTAAGGGCGCGCATTGTCTTAGGGGACGACCCACCTCCCGAGCTTTTCCTTCCGACAGGCTTTTCGTGCCCGGACCACCGAATGGCGAAAACGCCCGACACTCCCGACGCCAAAGCCGGGACCCTGACCCCTGATGCCGGCGCCGGTACGGTGGACGACCCGACTTTCGGTGTCGACGAGAAGAAGCTTGTTGCTAAGCTCGACCGCCATATCATCCCCCTGGTTATGCTCCTATACACATTCAGCTTCCTGGACCGGTATTCTATCTACCCCTGCATGCCCATGCCTGAGTCGGGCTTCCCGCTGATAAGCCTTTAGAGTGAACATCGGAAACGCGCGTCTGTATGGCTTGGAAGGCGACTTGGGATTGATCGGAGATCAATACCAAGTTGCCGTGTCAATTCTCTTCGTGACCTGTCAGTCATCCCGAGATTAACCCAATCCTGTCAGCTTATCATTACCACACATGGGAAAATCGACACCGTGTTACCAACTCTTAGATGCGCGACTGTGAGTTGCCCGTTGGTCTCAACCACTAACGCTGTACTGTAGATCTCCTCTTCGAGATACCTTCAAATCTCGTCCTCAAACCTTTCACCCCACAGAGATGGATTGCCTTCATCGCATTCGGCTGGGGGTGCGTAGTAACCCTACCTCACCCAATTTCCCCAATTCCATCTGACCATATTACAGGATTGTGGCAATGTGCACTGGGTTCGTGCATAGCTATGGTGCGCTGATTGCTGTCCGTCTGATTTTAGGGGCAGTAGAGTCGGGCTTATTTCCCGGCTTGAACGTATACTTGACCTTCTTTTACACCAAAGGCGAACTAGCAATCCGTGTCGGATACCTGTTCGTGAGCGCGGCAATAGCTGGTGCGCTGGGTGGGATCCTGGCATACGGCATCGGGCACATGGGTGGAATCGCGGGGATGAGCGGCTGGAGATGGATCATGATCATTGAGGGTATACCGAGTGTCCTATTGGGTATTGCGACATTCTTCTTACTGCCGAATAATCCGGAACATGCGTATTTCTTGAATGAAAACGAGAAGAAGCTGATGGCTGCGCGGTTCCGCCGGCATTACGGCGATACAGCCAGTGCGCAGGAGTTCAGCAAGAAGGATATGCTCGCGGCCTTCAAGGACTGGAAAGTCTGGGCGTTTTGCGTTGCTCAATTTGGTGCCGATACCATGCTCTACGGTGAGGTCAAATTCGCCGTCGTCGTAACTCTAGCTGCTGTAGTGGCAGCGAGTCGAGGACAATCACTAATATGGTGAGGGCAGGCTATTCCACTTTTCTACCCACGATCATTAGGGGTCTAGGCGAATGGTCGGTGGCGGAGATCCAGCTTCTCACAATCCCCTGTTACTTCGTCGGCGCGGTGACCTATATGGCTATTGCCTGGTTATCGGACCGGAAACAGATGCGAGGACTTTTCTGCGTGATCTTCGGATCCGTTAGTGTTGTTGGATATGGTGTACTGCTCTCGGATTCCGCTGCGGGTGTGCACTACTTCGGGTATGTGCTTACTTCCCCCATTATATATTGCCGGGGTTACCTAGCTGACGCCCGGATTGTAGTGCCATTCTGATTGCCACTGGGCTCTATATCCTTGTTGGGCTGCCCCTCGCATGGGTGAGTGCCTTGGGATTCTTTGAATGTTACTCCCCGCATGTTGGGGCTAACACGATCCCCTTAGCTGCCCAACAACAGTCCTCGATACGGCAAGAAGGTGACGGCCAACGGAATGCAGCTCACCACAGGCAACTCGGCCGGCGTCATTGCGCCGTTCATATAGTAAGTGCCAACTCGCGATCCCCTTACAGACAAGCGGCCCCCACGGATGGATGATGACTGACAGGGGGAGTGCAGCCTGTCCGCCCATGCTCCGCGTTACATCCTGGGCAACGCCGTCTCACTGTCCCTCGTGGGGATGGCCACCGGCCTCTACGGGCTCCTGTGGTTTTATTATGACAGGCAGAACAAGAAGCGTGCGGCCGGGGGGCCCATCCGTGCTGAATACCAAACCATGTCGGAAGAGCAGCTTGCGGAATTGGGTGACGAGAGCCCGCATTATCGGTATACGATTTAACTTAGATGGAGTCGTGGTCCTGCAGAGTATTGTGTTGGGCTGCCATGTGTTATAGAGCGCATAGATTCTGTCTTTTGTTGAATATTTTAAGCTACAACTAAAGAGATGATGGCATTAAATTAACCCCATTACGTATGAGCGCCCATATGGGTTGGAGAGAAGCTGAAGAAGGGAAGGATGGGATGGTTGGAACTGACAGGTGTCTGTCAACTGTGAAACTAATTCCCAGGTGTCCAACTGGAGCCTGTAGCTGTAGCCCCACCTGCCCCAAGAGACGGAAGGCGCAACACGCTAACTTTAGTTAATTGATTTCAGACGCGTCTAAACTTTTCGTGGCTGGTTGTGACATCACCCTCATCTTGATTCCTTTTCTCAATCACTTACTTCGTCACGATTTTCAACGTACCACGGCCCAGTTCCTGAACCTGCAGCCTCGTGACAATTTTCCGGTAGAAGCCTTGACATTTGATATCGCCCAACAGAAACCGCCAGGATGGGTATTAAGCACCTGTTTCAGGTAGTCAAAGATGAAGCCCCCGATGCGATCAAAGAGGGTGACATCAAGAACCAGTTCGGCCGGAAGGTCGCAATTGTGAGTATTAGTCTCTCATCTGTGATACGTCTCAACTTTAATGGGTCATACTAACAAGCCACCCCTGTTCAGGATGCATCGATGAGCATCTACAGTTTCATGATCGCCGTCCGCTCCGACGGCCAGCAGCTGATGAACGAGGAAGGCGAGACGACCTCTCACATCATGGGAATGTTCTACCGCACCCTGCGCATGGTCGAGAAC
Organism: Monosporascus sp. GIB2; assembly: GCA_004155935.1. Classification (NCBI taxonomy): domain Eukaryota; kingdom Fungi; phylum Ascomycota; class Sordariomycetes; order Xylariales; genus Monosporascus; species Monosporascus sp. GIB2. The sequence goes on along the minus strand of QJNV01000900.1, from coordinate 22,858 downwards.
GGCATAAAGCCCCTCTACGTCTTCGACGGCGCGCCGCCTAAGCTGAAGTCCGGCGAACTGGCCCGTCGCTTCCAACGCAAGGCCGAGGCGAAGGAGTCGCTCGAGGAAGCAAAGGAGACGGGCACGGCCGACGACGTCGAGAAGTTCTCGAGGCGAACCGTCAGAGTCACGAGAGAGCACAACGAGGAATGCCAGAGACTGCTGAAGCTGATGGGCATCCCTTACATCATCGCGCCTACTGAGGCCGAGGCGCAATGCGCTGTCTTGGCCAGAGCCGGAAAGGTCTACGCGGCGGCGAGTGAGGATATGGACACCCTCTGCTTTGACAGCCCCATCCTCTTGCGACACCTCACTTTCAGCGAGCAGAGAAAGGAGCCTATCCAGGAGATCCATTTGGACCGAGTACTGGACGGTTTGGGAATGGATCGCAAACAGGTAAGTCCCATTCGCTCTATAGCGTGCGATGCACAAACTGACTAGGCTTAGTTCGTCGATCTCTGCATCCTGCTCGGCTGCGATTACGTCGATCCCATTCCCAAGGTCGGTCCTCACACGGCCCTGAAGCTCATCCGAGAGCATGGCACGCTCGAGAAGGTTGTCGACTTTATGAAGAACGACCCCAAATCAAAATACACTGTACCTGAGGACTGGCCCTTCGCCGATGCACGCGCCCTGTTCTTCGAACCCGACGTCCGCAAGGCTGACGACCCGCTGTGCGATTTTAAGTGGGAGAAGCCGGACGTCGAAGGACTAGTCCAGTTCCTGGTCAACGAAAAGAACTTCAACGAGGACAGAGTCCGCTCAGCTGGCGCCAGACTGGAGAAGCACATGAAGAGCTCGCAGCAGTCCCGGCTGGAGGGCTTCTTCAAGCCCATCGCCAAGACCGAAGAGGAGAAGAAGGCGCACAAGCGAAAGCTGGAAGAGCAGAACGAGGCCAAGAAGAAGAAGCTCAAGGAGGAGAAGAAGGAGAAGGCCAAGCTCAAGGCGAAGCCTCGCGGAGGAGCTTGAGCTCCCGCGTCAGAAATCGAGATCCAGACACGACCCCTTGCGATCATCACAAGCGTGGCACAGATGCCCGGGTATCAATCATGGGAGGAACAGCGATTTGCTTTGCGTATGGCGTTCACTGACTCAGGGTCAAATTCGGAGTTCGCGGCTATGAATGAATGGATGCGCGGTATGAGATGCCAAAAGGGGCATCTGTAGCGCTTCGGGTTCTGCTGAAGATACTTGCTAATTTATAACCCTTTGCGTGCTTTATTACCGAATCTTTTCTGTGCAACTGTGTTGTCTCCTTCGTTCTCGCGCAACTCCGCATATTTCAGGCGGCTTTGGTTCATTGAGCTGCTCTGATTCGATGCCAACTCCGCTTTGATGAGCGAACCATCTACTTACTATGTAGTACCTATGTCCCACCTTATTTGACTAAGGACTTTAATCCCATCCGAGCCAAGTTAGCCCAATCCCACCTCCACTTCCAGTGGAACAAGCGAGGTCACAGACCGGACATCGACGGACTAACCGGATGCACGCGAGACCGCGGGTACGCAGACGATCGGCGTCTCGTGCCGGCTGGCTGGCGCCCGAATACCCCGTTTCCTGACGGCTGCTGGACAGAGTACCCGTACGAGGAGCGTGCTGGGCGTGGGTACCGGGGGGCTGGCCCGGGGCCGTCGCGCAATCACGGCATAGACGGCGTCGGGGCCGCGTCCACGGCCAGCCTGTCGCTGCGCCTCGGGGACCAGGACCGAAACCAGGACCGAGACCGGGGAGGCACGGCGCGGATGCCCCCCGCCCAACACACAGGGGACCAGATCCTGCTCCGACCTGGTGGGGTTGCCGTTGGACATGCCCGCGGCTACCGGGAACAATCCGCGGCTGTATTTGGGACGTGGATTTCCTCCTCATGTTGCTCTTCCGTTCCCTGGTTTCGTCTGGCTAGTGCGTCGACCTAAGTTGGTGCCTGGGCTAGCCGAAGACAAGGGAAAACTGGACAGATCAGCGCGGATGCGCACGCACGCACGCGGGCACCAGCATCGTGTCCTTCGCGGACCACTACCTCCCCCGCGCGTCCAACGCGGCCTACCCGCCGGGCCGCCAGTACGCGTCTACGGGGATTCCAGGAGGCCCACCGTCTCTTATATGCCGGCTTCGACCGGCTGGGTTTGAGTGGGTTCGCTTATGCTTAGGTATTGTATGCAGGGAGGTGCATGCGTGCCGGGTTGCGTGCCTGGGTGGGGCGGCTGCTCGTAGAGCATTAATGGAAAGGGCTCACCCATCTGGTGCGGTAAGCAGCACTGAGCTGCTATTTATTTACAATAAATGCTGCGAATATGGACATGGAAGTAGGCCTTCGGGCCAAACAGCTTATATCGTCCACCCTAGGTCTTTTCGAGGCATCACCGGCTAGTTGATTGATTTCAGCCGGGTAGTGCTTTGTTGCGGGAAACGGCTGTCAGAACCTAAGCGCATTCCGTCACCAGCCGCAATCGGCTAACTGTCCGCATGATGCCTTCTAGGCCCAGCCGTCTCCATTTACGCTGCGATTGCTGATGTCAGTCTCACTAGCCATAACATACCCCAGATGCCATGCGAACGGTTGCTTGGGTGAGGGCAATGCTAAATAAGGGGACAGACGTACAGCAAGTCGCGACCTTGCCACCGGGGGCGACGTAGGTGGTGGGGTCGAAGCCGAAGTAGAAGTTGGGGATGTAGATGTTGGGGTCCTGGGCATTGTAGGCGCCGGGGAGCGAGATCTTGGGGCTGCAGGAACCGCCCGGGCCCGTGATCTTGAGCTGCATGCAGCCGATGTAAAACTTGTCGGAAACGGGTCAACTATCATGCGTGGCAATACCGGACGGGAAACTCCCTTACCTGCGCACCCCCGACGGTCTGGGCGCCGTGGAGCGCGAGCATCTCGGAGCGGAGCTACAATCGCGGTTAAAAAGAACACGACGTTAGCCATATCTCCCCTCTCGTCGGCGGCGCTCTTAGGAAGAAGCATCGGAGGGCGGGACGGGGCACGCAACCCCCGGCTCGCGACTCACGAGGTACTCGCCGCTCGCCAGCCTGGCGGGGAGCTTGAAGCTGTGCTTCATGTCCTTGGCGGACATGATCTCGTTGGCCCAGCGGCCGCCCACGTAGTTCAGCTCGTCGATCTTGAACCAGCCGGCGCCGACGCCCGACGCCGACGCCGCGGCGCCGTTGACGGGGCCGTAGAGGAAGTGCGTGATCGGGCCCGGGTGCGTCGACTGGTCCCACTGCACCGTGATGGTGTCGCCGGCGCGAGCGGCGATCGTCTTCACGCCCGCACCGCTCGTGCCGCCCACGTTGCAGACCATGTCATTGCTCTTCACGTCGGTCTGTTTTTTTTGTATTGTAAGCGTAAGCTAACCGGGAATACTACTGACTGGCTGGGCCGGTCTGCCTAGTGGGCTGGGGCTGATATTTCTTTTGGATGGATAGGGGACGGGCAGCTCGAGGAGGACTGACCACTGGGCTATTGCTGGGTGCTCTGCGGATCCCGACTTCGTAGCCAGGGCTCACGTCGTTGACCCAGAACTGGTGCAGGTTCTGGTGCGCCGAGGCAGCGGCGACCAGGAAGACGGCAGCGATCGATTTCAGCATCATGAAAGTAATGGCGGTACAAAATATAATCGTTATATAGGGAACACTACAGTCACAGCCACGATCTTGAAGTCATGTTGAGAAGCACTGGGGAGGCCTTCGAGAGAAATAGTCACGACGAGACACCGAGCTGCCAGGGGTTTGCTATTGCTATTGGTGGGCTTTGGACGACTGCTATCGCTGACGCCGAAGCACTCAATACAGTCAGCTTCCTGGCGAGACGGTGACCGCTTCTATGTACGCCTGTCCTCCATTGCGGCTTCCGGAGCCGCAAGTCTCCCCAGCCTCTGCTAGTTCCGGAGGGAACCGTCCCGCTGCCTCAACTCGGTCGCCCGTGGACCCACACCTTTTTGTCAGGTGGCCAGCATTCGTGGGAAATCCTGCTTGGCGTTTTCACGGTGCACAGTATACGGCGTTTCCTCGTAGTAATCCATTGTCTGCTGCTTGCTCCGTCTTCCCTAGCTTCCGATCGCTAGCCTTGTATAGTAGTCGCAATACGCCTCACAACTCAGCTTGCAACTGTTGCCGAGCTGGAAGGCGTATAGCTGGGTTCCCGACGCCGAGAATGCCACAGTAGGCTCTAATGTCATGGATGTGAGGCGTGCCAGCATGTTTCATGTGCTCCAGACAGCAACGGGCGTTCTTCTTCACCGAAGCTCAGAGACCATGGAATCGTCGAGCGCGGAATTTCGGAGCGCTGCTCCTCGAGAGGGATGGCGACCCAACAGCTCGAGGCAGTCTGTGAGAGCTGCAGATTCCAAAGCCTCGGATTAAAGTCCGAGAGAGCCGTCATATGTATCGGAACATGTTGTTCCTGACGCTCCGCTTCATTGCGACCGGCTTCCCGTCCTCGTACTCCACGCCGGCGGCTCCGCCGTCTCCGGCTATGCCCGACATCTTCTGCTGCAGTTCCTGGTCCAGCTCGGCCATGGTCTTCTTGTGCTTCTGTTCTGCCGCAGTGTCGCCTTTCGTCGTCGGCGTATCTTCCTGCTTTGGAACCTTGGCTTTGCTCTGAGATTCTGTCTGCGGCTTGGCCGCCATGCCTGCCACCCCACGGCTGCGGGGGATGCGCGCAGCAAGTCGACCGCTAAGCCTTATACTTGAGGCGCGTTTTACGGTGAGCATCGTGTGTGTTGATGGTGATATTTTTCGAGGTCTTCTGGTGGATCATCGTGGATGGCGAAGGTGAAAGCGAGCGATGTACTTGGTGCGAGCCAGTGGGTCACTTGCGGTTGGATTTCTCTGTAGCCATGTACCATGATGTCATCACCAATTGCCCCCGTGTCCAGGCTTTCGTCATTCCCGAAATTTGGTCTTGTAGGTTCTAAGTTCATATCGCTTGATATTGATAATATGGTCCCAAAAGCAGCTCTATTCCACTCATGTCCTCTTACAAGCAGGTTAACCGGCTAGTCTGGCTCGGCAGCAACGAGTGTCATGCTTCGCCCTATTCACAGTACAGCTCACCTTAGGAGAAAGTTGAGCCTCCAACATCTGGGCGCACGAGGATACAAAAGCTGATACCACATCGTGGATCATAAGTCCATAGTCTCAAGCGAACAAAAACATACACGCATGGGTCCAAACAAAACGTTATACTGTACGGACCGAGATTTGGGACCACTAGAGCCTGTTATAAGTTTCCCATGGCCGCTGATGTCGGCTTACTGTTATTTTCAATCTTATAACCGATTGCTATCACTGTATCTCTCAACTGCCATTTAAGGAGTTATCATGGTATTGAGGACATGTCTGTCGCTGGTCTGGGAAACACCACAACGTACTCATGTGTAGGAACCGCGAAATATGGTCATGTGCTACTAGGCAATTCACAGGCCCGTAAACTCGGCAGCTTTACGATGTATTTGAATGGCTCTTACATATATGCCGCTCGAGAACCGTTTAGTGTCCGCCGGAATAAACAAGGCTTTGTACATTTCCGGGTTTCAATGGCCGTGCTCAGTTGTAATAGCCAAATATCAGACAATGGAGTGACTGAACACCGCAATTCAGCCACTGATCAGTTTCGTTATGTCTTTAGGGACGCCTTCATCTTTCCGCGGGGGTTCTCTACGATGCCAGCAGTGAAGGATAGAGGCCCTTAACATAGTGGAACCGTCCACAAGATTCCGCGCACTTCGCCTACTGCCATATGGCTGATCGGTAAACGTGTTTAAAAGGGTCCTTAGATATTCCACCCGATTAATAGCTCGATTCGATAATATCAATGCGAAGCACTATGCCTCCACCGAAGGGGCGCCCTCGTCTCGATGCCGTGCGCGCTAGCAACAGGGTGGGACAAGCTTGAGTGGGCGCGAGTCGATGTTCTCGACAATGGCTTGATCACAGCTCGGCCTCGAGGCCCCGTCGATATGAAGGAAAAGGAGATCCCGGAACCAAATGCGGCTACCGAGAACCTGCACGCCTTAAACATGCTCCAGCAACGGGAGTACCAGCCCACCAACGACCCTGTTTTTGTGTTCCTGTCCCCAGCGCCCGCAGTCCTACTTGCCTGAGGCAGTCTCGGAAGCGGTTACTTGGCCGAACAGCCCGGGGAAGACGCGGATTTCTCGAAATTCGTCCAGGGTGATAAATTCGAGAAGAATCTAGTCGAGCGCTGGCCAGTGACCCACTAGATGTTCAGGAACATGAAGTCGGCACCCTACTCCTTCTGGCCCATCAACACTAGCAACAACCATTATATGACCGTCATTATGGCGGTGGGCAAGGACGAGGCCGCGGAAGCGGAGCGCGCGGAGCTCCTCCACGACACGCGACATGTGCACGACGAGGAGGTCCTGAGCCCCAACCCCTTTGATCAGGTCCTGCAATAAAGCGTCCGTCGACCCCGAGCGGGGCAGATACACGGAAGAACGGGTCAGACGGGTCGAAGCTAGGGTCCGACACATCCCCGAGGCGGGCGGGATCAAGTTCGACAACAACGTTACTCGGTTCATGGAAAACCGCGACGACGCGAAGCACACGCATCCGTGAGTGCCGCCGCAAACGGACGACTGGAGCTCTGGTATGCGCCCCTCTACACTGATCCGTAGGAAGTGCGACGTGGTCGTCCAGTTCCACTGCGAGGAGATCGAGTGGGACCGCGAGCGCGTCTGGGGGACGACCCCCGGTTCCTCAACATGCACGCCATACGACACGAGATGATGGGCATGCTCGCCGTCAACTGCACCCAGGACATGGTGTGGATGGCGCGCATCGCCATCGTGCCCGTCTATTGGGCTGGACGGCCGGAACCCTTGGAATCATACTACGCGCAATTTGAGCACAACAGCACTGGTTCTGTGCGGGTTTCCAAGGGGTGGGATTTGCAGGACGGCGGGGCATAAGACGACGGAGGGAGCGAAGGGTAAGAAGAGGAAGGCACCAGGGATGACGGGAAAGACGACTCATAGCACGGTAATGAATATGCTATCCTATGTTGATCGTCATGTATTCCCTAGATCTCATTTAACGTTAAAAATACGATGTTCACACTCGTTGCGCTAAGAAACTGGCGGCGATACTCTCTCGGGAACAGCCGCATAGGTGGTTCACGGATCTCCGTCGGCATCTCTCATATTTGGCCTCGTAGACAGCTCAACATTGTCTACGATGGAATGCAAAACAGTCGATTTAAAATCACTTAATATTTCATCAAACCCTCAATCGCTAATATTTCCTATTACATGGTTCCATATGCCATATTTCCTTCGCTCATTACCTGAGCTGCTGCGATATGCGAGACCGCTTTGCCATCTTTTTCGCCCTCCTATCCGGACCCCAGGGCCGTTTCGTGACCGGCCTTGGATCCAATAATCAGGAACCGGAAGGGCTATTCCAACGTTACGATGCTGAGTTCAACAATGTCGAATCTGTCTGCTCCACCCATCTCACGACATACTTGGTTCAAGTAGAGCCGACGCCTGGCCCCAGACCAGAGTCTGAAGATCCGGATGCGAGTGAAATTACCACCTCCCGCTGTGACTGCGAAGACATCGCTCACAAATATCTAGGTGTGACTGGCAGCCACATTACTGCAACGATTGGCTACACGGGAAGTGTTGTCTGGACGACTACAGACGGATCCTCCGTGACTGCTGAGACGCCCTACTCCTATACTACTATAACTCAATTCACGGGTACGGTCTTGACAACATCCACCGCTCATCCCACGAGACCGGGGGAAATTGGAACTGTTTTCATAAAAGCACCCTTCTTATTCAGGACAATTACAACGCCCTATACAGGCACGGTAACCACAGTAACCACACAGTTTCCGAGCGGGCCAGGGGGGACGGCGACGGTGTATGTTGGCGTACCGTATCCCTTTACTACCGTCACATTGGTTCACTCCGGCTCAGTGACATCCACGACTACTCAATCTCTGACCGTATTGGGGGGACTGGGACTGTCCGAATATTCTTGCCAAACGCCTTTGTAACTACGACCTTAGGGTACGATGGAGAGGTGGTGGCAACGACTACACAGTACCCCACAGGAACCGAACGGACCGGAACGGTGCTCATCAAAGTTCCCACGGGCAGGTATGTGACTGCAACTGAGCCGTGGACCGGAGTAGCAACGACGACCACTATAGTGCCGCCGGCAGGAACAACGCCAGGGACTGTAATCGTCTTGACGCCTACCCCAAATCCAACACCTGGCTCTGTAACAACGACTGAGTCATTGACGGGATCACCAACATTAACCACTACAGTAGCCCCAATAGGTAGCGTTTCTGGGAGTGTTATTATTCCGACCCAAGGCTCAGGGCCGGGCTACGTGACGAGGACCGAGCCCTGGACAGGAACAGTCACGTCGACCACCACAGTTCCCTGGGCTGGTACTACGTTCGGGACTGTCATCATTTTAACCCCTGATTCAGGGCCAGGCTATGTCACAACCACTGAACCATGGACGGGCGCGGGAACAACGACCACTACAGTGCCTCCGACAGGTACTACTCGTGGGACTGTCATTATATACACCCCCACCACTGGACCCGGCTATGTAACAACAACTGAGCCGTGGACAGGCACGGTAAGGTCAACGACTACAGTTCCACCGGCTGGTACAACATAGGAACTGTCATTATCTACACTCCCTCGGCTGAACCTGATTATGTTACGACAACCGAGCGTTGGACAGGCACAGTAGTATTGACCACCACAGTACCGCCAGCCGGTACTACATCAGGAACTGTAATTATCTATACACCCACAACAGGACCTGGTTATGTAACGACAACTGAACCATGGACGGGTACAGTGACGTCGACCACTACGGTACCACCAGCCGGTCCAACGTCAGGAACTGTCATCGTATATACGCCTCCTGGCTATGATACAACTACGGCGACGTGGCAGAGCAGCATCACATCTACCACGACTGTGCCACCGAGCGGCACGCAGAATGGTAGGTTCTGAATCGGCAAATGGTCCACGCTACGCAGAGGTTATCCCCTCCCAGTGCTACGCTCTATGTTGCCCTTTTCCCCCGTTGGGCCCGTATAAATTGAGTTAGTATCAATCCAGCACTGACTTAATGGTGAACAGGCACCGTCATCGTCCAAGTACCGTATGGAGCCACTACTACTTATACCACACAGTATAACGGCTCTGTAACCACGACAACGACTCAATTCCCGACCGGAACAGACGAGACCGTCACTGTGGTGGTCCAAACCCCACTGCCCACGCTATCATGCGACCCATTCGGTTACCTCACTCAAAACACCTCGCTATACCGAGTCAATATCACAAGCGGCGAACTTACGTTGATCCAGGGTGTCGCCGGCGACGGGAGAATCCTTCAAGCTATAGGATACAACGTTGCTGACAATTACTTGTACGGGACCATCGGTGGTCGGAACAACTCGCCCATATTCCTGATCCGCATCGCGGCGAACGGGAACTGGACGCTACTCAACGAACTTATCCTACCGTACCGTGTCAACACGGGCGATGTCGACGAGCAGTCGCGGTACTGGATTACCTACAACAGGACCAACATCACTCAGGTTGACGTCCGTCCGAGTTCTCCCACCTTCGGGCAGCTGATCGGCGCTACGCGGCGAGCCACTACACTGCCTGCGAATAATGCGACCGTCTCTGATTGGGCGTATGTCCCGGGGAGGGGCAACTTTCTGTGGTCGCTCGGACAAAGCCGGACGCTAAACAGTACGACGCTGCAGCGATTCCACCGGGGCATGTATAACTGGGAGCTTGTGAGGGAGTTCGGCAACGTCGCCGGCGACAACTGGTGGGGCGCCATCTACGCGTCGGCTGATGGCTTCCTCTATGCTACGGAGAACACCAGCGGTCAGATCTGGAGGTTCCCCCTCTCGGATACCAACGGCCCGCCGACGCGGTTCTCTACTGCGAACCCGACGCGAGAGAATGATGGGGCAAGATGTATACGGGCGGAGGACCTCCCCGACCTACCTTACACCACCACCACTCCTTGAGGGAGAATATAAGAGCGCGAGAGAAAAGGCTATCAACCGGGGGGCTAGTTACTGCTGGTTCTATTGCAAGACGTTGTCAGAGGTCACTGGATGGCGTTACCAGTAGTCAGCTTTAAGGAGATCGAAACATCTATTCACGAGAATAAGTATCATGTAATATCTTAACCATTCAATAGCTTCGCGCAACGGAGCCGTTCGCCCTTTGGTAATGGCCTAAGGATGCCGAGGGTGTACTGTGATGGTGCCGTGCCACCGGTAGCCTAAATGGGTTTCTGGAGCCTCGCATAGCCTAACTACCATGTCTAAGCGTCATGGCAACTGTCGCTGTTCGCTTGTTACTGCACGTATTCAATAATAACGCGTGATCGGAATGCGCTGTAGAACTGTAGATTTCCTGCTCCAAACAATGACATAAACCCTCTGCAGGTGAGCACTCACTCGTCAGCGTAAACAGTGCTCTCTCTGGTGGCGCCAGCGATGAGATCCGTGAGCTTTATGGCCCGCATAGGGCTTCCCAGTTTCCATCTGGGAGCAATAGGTTACTGCTTGGGAATGACGGTAGATGCGCTTCTGTAGTATTAAAACCCTCAGCACGTCAGTTTTGAATCGTCCCTACCAGCATACGTGCGGGTTGAATCAGGATTGGAGTGCTTAAAATCCGGACTTTCTCATGCTATTGTCCTAACGGGCTCACTATGGTGCCTATTATAGGACCTAGCTAGGTCTAGTCTTCAATAGTTAAGCTCCTATATAAAACCAATTACAGCGACCTCGGGTATCGCTTTCTCTCTGTTACAGTTGATTTCTATGTATATAAAGAGGCAACACTACCTTTTGATCAGTAGTAAGGGCTTCTAGAGGTCAACCAGATAAATCTACTTCTTCGGTTGCAAGTGCTTCATTATGCGATGTCAGGGTCCCATATCTAGTTAGAAAGCGGCCGGCGATCATGAAAGAAGCAACCATCTCTCCCATCGACTACCAAGATTGGCGTGTTGCTTCCTTAAGGAATTCCCGCCACTGCGATCGCAAACTAGAGCACTCGCACCTGAAGAAGTAAACTTATCTGGTTGACCTTTAAGAGGACCTAGATAAGAGAGAGGGGGTAGTGATGCCTCTTTAAATACACGGCAAACCAGCTGTAGCTGAGAGGGAGCCTTACCGAAGGCGGCTGTAAGTAATCCCGATTAGGAGCTGTTCGAATTCAGCCAGAGCTAGCTGTTGTTCAGCTCCTAAGCCTCACTTTCAATAGACACGAAACTCCATAATCCCTATTCCAGTGATGAGACCGGACTGGTATGGCTTATTCGTGTTAATTGACGATTGCCGACGAAGAGAGCTTTGCTGTTGGACACGTAAATGTGGGTCAGTTGCATACTCGCTTGCCGAGCTTCCGATTCTTCTCAGTAGCATGGCGGATTGAACTATCATTCCTGGGATAGTCATTGAGCTTGGAGCAGGCTTACACCCCGGTCTTCCTGTGCGTATGTCTGTCCCGAATCGTGGCTTCTCTCCCTTCAGAGAGTAGCGGTCAACCTGGGAACTTTAAAGAAATACCGGGGCCGCCCTTGTTGATAGCATGACCGTGCTAGGACTTGAGGGGCCGCTTGCATGAGCTGGCTTCTCTAGGCACGCGGGAGTATCCAGCAACGAACCTACGAACTCGGAAGGTAATCAACCGGCATGGAGCGTGTGGCGAGCATTATTGGTGCCCGCGTCATTGATGGCAGCTGAATCCACAGCGATGGAGGTTGTCGATAACTGCAGCAAGCGAAGTGGAGCACTCAGGAGCTAACGATCCTTCCGGGCCTTAGTTAAGGGCTTGGGAATCTGGGAGCTTAAAAGACCTCAAGGAGCCCCGCGATCCAATCAATTGGGAAGACTCATACTAACTCTTGCCTGGTGCGCGAACCGCCAAGCCCCAAAAGAAAAGAACACTAGAACGATGGGTGGCGGCGATTGCGGCCCCGACGAACGCCTGACGCTGCGCCGAGCGACGCTCGAGGACCTCGATGATGTTCTCACGGTCGTCCTAGAAGGCCTTTCCGGCGACCCCAAGTTCGACTACAGGTTTCCGCATCGAGACGAGTACCCAGAAGACAACCGAAAATGGCTGCGCCAAGAATACAAGGAATACCTTGAGCAGCCCGAAAAGTACGCGCTCATGATCATGACGGCCAGCGACAACGACGACAAGCCCGTTTCTCTCGCTGTCTGGGACATTTCTCTAGGGGCACCGCATCTGGGAGGTGGTATGCGTGCACCTTCCCAAAATCGGACTTTGCCTATCATTATAACTCTATACTCCGTGGAATTCAGTTGAGCTAATCAATACACACCCGACAGATCTTGGGGTGCCTGATGACCCCAATAAGAAAGTAATACGGAGAGACGTCAATCCGGCCCACTATAGGCAGTGGAAGAAGCAGATGACTGCCGGATTTGAGAAATACTTTGGGAAGTACGGTATCGAGCAGCTGCATCTCTGGGTCGTATGCACCCTGCCGGCATTCAGGGGGCGAGGGGCCGGGACTCGACTCTGTAGGTGGGGGCTCGAACGCGCATCGCGACAAGGGGTTGTCTCTACAACTCTGTCTACGGATCCGAGTGGCAAGAAACTGTACGAGAAACTGGGCTTCGATCTCTGTGGCTCGTTTACCATACGTGTTGAAGGCGAGAAGGAAAGTATGGATATCTGGCCAATGACTCACTCACCTTAATCGTTAATTATCCAATGCTAGTATATTGCGGTGGAATAAGGATAGAGAGGTCGTCGCTCTATCCTGGTATGGATACATGGCTTGAATAAAGGGACACGATGATTGATCCCGCGTGTCAGCGGGTGCGTCATCCTGTGCTTTATAATCAGCAGTGACCATTTATAACAGCTGCGGGGCCCTCGCATGTTCCAGCGCTCTGAAATATTCCTAAGAAGAGGTTCTGGAGCTGCCTAGGTGGCTGTCGCGTTATGCATCGTAGTCTGACCAATACAAAGCATGGAGAGCCTAAAATGCGGTGTATACGAATGCCGAATTTCGGTGTGCGGTTTGGAATGGAGGGTAGAGTAGCCGGTGCGGAGTTGATGATCTGGCATTGCATGAACCTCTTCTCATAAAGCTGTCAGGCAAACCAGGCTACCAATGCTCACCATCGCGCAGCTTGCATATTTGACTGATATATGGGCGAACTGATCTGACATGGCGGTGATACTGGCTTCGCCCAGCGGCTGAGTGGAAGAGGCGTGACGTGCATAATATCCCAAGAACAGTTTTGCACCTTTCATGCAAGTCTTTAAGTGGGCTTAATCTACTAGGCTCCCGAGTGCTGTCTTAGCTCGTGATGAAGGAACACCTGCTAAGCCCGCATATATAGGGAGAGCTAGGCAATTGGGCCCTGGTTCCCGGGAAGCTGCTTCTTAATTGCTCCTTGATCTTCGTCACACTCCACTGACCCTTGCGATTCACCTATTCTCCCATATCCCTATTTTAAGGTATATTTAATACGATCCAGGAATATCATAGTCCTTTCGCAATGCCTCGCCACCACCACCATGACAACTACTATCACCATCATCGCCACTACCCCGACAATACTTTCGACTTAGCGGAGCGGCTCGCACAGGGTGCACGCTATGGCGACGGTCCAAATCGATACATTGTCAATGACGGGGAGCTCGTCGTTGATGAGAGGGCATTCAGACGAAACAACACAGTCATCTACAATTCCCCCCGGTCGACCATGTGGTTGACTGCGGAAGGCAGCCATGCACCGTACGCTCCCGTTAATTATCAGCCACACTATGCGTCCTGGGGGTATGGGCCATACACTTCTACCTGTCGAGGATGTTTGAGGAGACGGGAGCCGTACATGGATGGTTACTGTCGCAATTGCGTCTCTCTGCGACACTACGAACGGTTCGACCGGAGATTGTATAGGGCTCCGGAGAGAAGAATGCTCGGCTGCTGATAAGCAAAATTACGAGGCCGTCTCCTCTTGGGTCCGGACGCGGCGGTAGTCATTTTACGTTTCAACTGTATGACAACACTGATGTGCCAGAAGCGGGTTTCCTAAAGGGGGTTCTTAATCACATGTTTTATATAATGTGGATCATCAAATGGAATCATAGGGGAGGTTCTTTGTTGCCCCTTGCCCCGGGTGAGACACCAAAGAAAAAGAGCACACTACATTCCTCAGGTAGACTACCAAGGGGTATCATCGCTTGATACCTCATGCAAACAATTAATGCCCGTGCACCCTTTCCGAGCTGAAAGCAGTGAAGTTGTGGACTATTGACCCATACGAACACTGTCCACGATATGCCCAATATGTCCAACCCACGAGAAACCTATCGACTACCGGCGACACCGTCGTCAAATCCCCGGTCTCTGAAGCCTAGGCCTGAAGCCACCGGCCTTTTGGCAACGACGGCGGGCGTCGGTGAGCCGGTTCGGCCTCCGTTCTTTCAATGCGCAGATTGCGGCACAGTATTCACACCAGCTCTGACGGACCGAGAGACACGCATCTGGAAATGTAAAGAGTGTGGATGCAAAGTTATGTACAAGCTTTGTACGAAGATGTGAGTAGCTTTATCTTTTCAGTGCAAGGCCTTCAGGGGTTACCTGGGAAGCGGGTAACTAATATGGGTTGGGTCGTTGCTTAGGAAGCGCCAATTTGAAGCCAAATAAGGCGGCAGGCTCGGGGAAATAGATAGGAGGGACTCGCCAGGCGGCACGGAGACATATTTTTGCTATCATGGGGCCGCGTCCTTACCCGTGTACCAAACCGGAACATCGAAAACGTGCTCCCTGGATCTCTGCCAGTGTGGTGTGCTCATAATTAAGGATAAATTGACCGGAGAAGATAGTTAAAGCTTTGAATCACACAAATAAGCAGTAGATGTAATCGTCAACTAGAATATAGGGATCGACTGAGTGTCGGATATACTAAAGGCTCCACCCCTGAGGATCCAAAGATCACTGCAAAAACTTGAATGCTCCTGCCGTAGTACTATTGGTAATTTCTGATCACTTATTCATATTATGGAAGACCCACAATAGGGGCTAGATTCGAATAAAGGCATCGTACCTTAACAAAGGACTTGTACTGTCTCTGATGCCATATAGGACCCTACTTAAACGCCTAGCATCTCCAGAACCTCTTGCGCAGAAACGGTACACTCTTTAGGCTGCCATTTCAGATTTCAGTATCCTTCGCTATGTCTTCAAGCGCCCTTCAACCCCAGGCAGAAAACAAAGCTGAGAGTAGCAGCATAGGGACTGAGCTAGAGTTCTTTGTGGCAGTCAGAATAGAAGATGGGAGTAGGCCCACAGTGCCCAAGCTGTTCGCATCCTCTGAAGGTAACCCTCTCATAGTCCCGGAAGCGGAAAGCATAGGGAGGGCGCTGGAGACCCATGTCATCGAACATGTGAGGCATACAATAACACTAGCCCTCGATAAGAAATTACGAGGCAAGACCAGTGTCATTGCGTCTCCTCAAGATCTTGACGATCGCGAAGCTCGTCATTTACGGCCGTACATGAGCTGGACTGTGGAACGCGAGGGGACTGCTTCAATGCCCGAAGACATCCTTGGACAGCCTGGTGTTAGTGACTACATGTGGGTTGATCTTGAGGTTAAGTCCCCGGCTCTTTGGGCGGCGGATGATGCGTTCATCGAAATCTTCGATGCAGTTCAGGCGCTACAGCAGACCTATTGGATCTGTACGCCTCCAAGCACCGCGCTGCAGTTTCATTATGGGTACGGTAAAGACTATATCCCCTTTCGGAATCTACGGAGAATAGCTGCGCTTCTCTATGCGGCCGATCCGCTGCTGGTCCAACTCCATCCACAGCATCGGCGCAACAACACCTATTCTCTCAGCAACCGCCTCTACTCGATACTCGCCCACGGTTTGACGGAGGCAGATGATAACCGAGATTCGGAAACTCCTGAAACAAAGCCAGAGTCACCGGGCCGCAGGGGTGAAGGCAGCGACCCGCAACAGGAAGGTAAGGGGCAAGGTAGCACCAAGTTTAAAACTATCTTCGCTCGTGGAATGCTGACTGGATATGATATAAGTGCTCATACCTTTTATTTAACTGACCCCGACACCCCGCTAAGCCTGGGGCCGGTTAGGGTTCCAAGAGGGTATACCTGTAAACCCCTCGGTATTCCAACAGCTGTTCGCGAAATTCTTCATTGTACTACAGCCCCTGGGTTATCTAAGCGGATGGAAACTCTGAGAGGACGACCGGCCTACGATTTCGGCGCCTATGCGGATAGCAGGTACAGGAAGGAAATCCCAAGACGGAGACAGCAGCCCAAGCGGACCATCGAATTTCGACAGGCAGCAGGGACGATGGACCCAGACGAAGTCGTAGCCCACGCTAAGATTGCGGTGCGTCTCTGCGAATGGGCCTCGACCGCCGACCTGGCTGAGTTCTGGAAGCTCATCCTCGACTGCGAGGCGGGGGAGAGCATGCCCTCATGGTTCGACGTATTCGACCTACTAGCTAGGCTCGACCTAAACGCTGAAGCCAAAGTCCTCCAGAGGTCAATGACGCCCTGGTACGGAATCGAGATTCTAGACGAAGATGCTGGCACTGCAAAGCATCCGGAGACACTGGATCCCAAAGCCTGGAATTGGGATCGGCGAACTATCATGTAGGCTAGATAAGTGGGCGATTCTGTAGGTTTAGTTGCGCGTATCTAGCTCTGATACCCCTTCTAATCCCATTGGTGTAAAGCGGCCCCGGATAAATGTAAGCGGTCCGCGGATTTTCAGTGTTCATCGGTGTTATGGAAGGTTCAAGTATCGAAAGACCATAACTTGTCCAAAAGGGCAATTCATGGTTCTGGGGAAAGATGTCCTTACCTATGTTTTGTTGTCGTCCTATAACTCTCGGCCCAACAGACTAAATCCCTTTCCTACCTATAATGAAGGTATCTACACACACATCCAGTTTTCCTGTCTTTGGGGTTGACCTCGTTCATCCGAACTTAGCTAGCCGAGACATTGATGGGTTACAGTCGCAGACGCACATAACCGTCCTGCGGCTGAGGTTGCGGCGACACTGGGGTCGAAGGGTCCTTAGCCACCTTGTCCAAGTAATCTGAGTACATCTTGGCTTTATCCCACCATTCTTTCTCCCAGTCTCTCCAGGTGGCTTTGTTGGGGAAGAACTCTGGAACGAGAGCCTGGCCGACCTTGGGGTAATCAATTTCCACATCCATCAGCACTAGCATTGTCTTCCGAGGCAAAGTCCTCTTGTAGACATCCTCTTTCTTTCTCCTGGTTGCCAATCCAGGGATTTTGGCATGTTGGTTCAGCTTCCTCAAGCCATAGGTATTGCCTAGCTCTAGAGGGATCCCGTGAACCTTGGACTGCTGATGACGACCAGCAGCATATACGTTCTGTACCATTCCCAACATGCCAACAGCCAGGAGAAACCAGGTATTCTCTTTTAACCCACCAGCCATAATCAGGTACCAAATCCAGGCGACCGCCAAGATGACTGATTTCAGCCTAGTCCAGTCGTCGGCTTTACGCACGGCGCCCGCAAGGTCGTCCAGGTACAGCCCGGGATACTTGCCGGTGGAGCCATCTTGGATGCCAGGCTCGATGATAAAGACGTGGCGGTGTCCATTACCACGTGTAATAGCGTAGGTTTGTTTAGAGTGTCGTCGCGCTTGATACTTCTCAAGCCGCCACTCTTTAAGGGATGCGGTGACAACAGCAAGGACGGTGCCGAGCGCTGTTAGGAATATTATGGACCAGTTTCCCCAGAGAATTGTAGGGATGGCAGACACTATCAGCTGTAAGAAGGCGATGAAGAGGTATAGGCCGAAGAAACCGTCTTTTTTGGGGACCCCTGCTCCAGGTTGGGCCGTGCAGATGGTGATGAGCAGCGAGGCCGTGTTCTCTCCGACTGTTTTGCACATCCTCTTCGGATCAGTTGTTTCGATGAAATCGCCGGGTGTATCATCGTCCCCGACCTCTTCATTCCATGTCGCAAAGTTGTTCACCTCCCTCTCCAGGTCCCTCAGCAGTCGGCCGAGGGTCCACGAATTGCTTGATTTCTTGATGCCGGACGAGATTGTTATCACTTCGCATGTCACATCAGGATCGGGCATCAAGCTGCCGTCGCCAAAGGCCGACATGAGACTGTTGAAAGCGTAAGAGACCCATCCAAAGCTGAAGACTACGAATGTGATGCGGCGGCCGCTTAGCTGTGCCACGGCTTTCTGGACGATGTCCCCGCCGATAATGAGCAAGACGGAGAATGCTTCTGAGGGGTTTTTTAGCTGTTCCTGGAAGATAGCCGAACCAGTTTCGTTCTGCCACAGTCGCGGCCATCGTGCTGATAAATATTGTACATCAAACGGAGCGGCTCGAGCTAGGGGCACTATAAAGACATTCAGTTAGTCGCGAACCAAGCCCGCGACACAGTGGATAGAGATGATAACATAAGCAGGGTTCTCTTCAGTGTAATAATCCGCTCACTATGACGACCACTCACTGTGTCAAATGTAATACCCGACCATGTCATCCACTAGTTAACGTTCATTATTCAGGTAATCGTATTCTCTCCGACTATCTTAAAGGGGTTATCCCAACTAGAGTGTCCAAGGAACTAGGAAACCCCACTTACCGAAGAGCAAGGATGCCAAGGCGACCCAACGATGCGGGAGCCGGAGCTTAACCGCCATAATGAAGCGTACGTAAACTTATAGCAAACAAGAAACCTTACCTCGATCATCCACTATATTCGGCAACTTATAGACAATATAATCTGAAGACGCGGAACCTGACATGAAATCCAGCCTTGTCTTCTGGTTTTCCCCCCAAAGCTGATCTGCGGGGTACCTAGTCTCTCATATCAGCCCGCACTTAGCTAGTCCAATCTCCTCAAGCCACATATTGGTCAGCTCGTCAAGGGGTGTCAATATATCACACATATTTGGTTTGGCGTCGTCAAATAGGGAAAATTTTCTCTCCATTTGGCCAAATCAGCTAATACAAACCCCAATATCATCAAATCAATCAAAGTGGGTTTCGTATTTGACTTGGATTTGACGAGTTTAAGTCTGCTTTGTTCGATTACGGAAAGAGATGCCAATATCTTTCTGCATCCAGACTGACATATCTTCCGTAGTCAGACGACGACCAGAGACGATACTGCTATCCCACGCATTCCAAATGGACCATATTCCTCAGCCCATACACGATCTAACTCGTCCCGCCATCCAAGTGCCTTACATATGTACTTCCGGCATCAGCTATGATGATCGAGGATTTCTCACCTATCCCTATCGGGTCGGTATTGACTTGGAAGATTTATGTCGCAAAGATGAGGCACATTCACCCTCGCTACTACCATTCTTTCAAGCGTGGCTATGGTTTGGCTTATTAGGGGAGACGCTGGGCGCGGGATCGCGGAGCCAGATCAGGCAGAAGGTTGCCAGCCTTGAAAGTTTCACTACCACTCTCGAAGGCGACAAGAAGGTTTTATGCACCACAGGCTTGATGGATGCAATTGTAAAGCGCAAAGAAACGACTTCGTTTTGCTCTGCGAACGAGATTTTGCTGCAAAGATTCGATGCATCCCTAACAGTGGCAACTGAAGCAGTGAACAGCATACTTCAGACTCCAACTTGCCAAAGACAGTTGTCACTGGCAAAGACGCATTCAGACCTAGGGGATTTATATTTTGTGCTCTTGGCTGTCCAGATTCTGGTGGATACCCTTTACTTGCACCGAAGTTACCTCTTTTCACACCACGATCATGGCATACCCAAGATGGCCAAGCTTGCCCCCCATTCAGGCTTGGTTGAAGTCCTGCTGAGGGAAGCTGGTTGGTGCCACTTCCAATCGCGCAAGATGAAAGATAGCTGGCAAGTTAAGTACTTCCTCAGCTCCATGCAAAACCACAATAGATGCATGCAGATTGAGTGCAACGGCGATGAGTGTCCGGGAAGATGTGATGAGGGGTCAATACGCCCGCATCACACAACGTCGACGTGTATGTGCGATATGATACAAATTAAAGATTGTGTCATCGAGTCCATAGCCCTTGCACAGGAGGTTCCCCTCTTGACTTGCGACGAGTCTTCGAAAGGGGTACGCAGCCTTGAAGCTAGCGGGGTCTCCTTGCAAGCCAAGGCCCCTAGTCCTGCATTTGTCGCCTTCAGCCACGTTCGGAATAGGGCCCTTGGAAACACTACTTGCTTGGGATTGCCATATTGCCAGCTTTCGCTTCTTCAGGAGATAGCGAATGATACGATCGAAGACGCGCGACGTCCCGTGCCATTTTTCATCGACACCCTTTGTCTCCCCCAGAACGTGAAGTCGAAGAAGGAAGCCCTAAGGCAATTACACCATGTATTTCAGCAGGCTTTTGCCGTCGTTGTCTTGGATCCTTCCCTCAAGGTTGCCGACATCGGATCCGACGTCGACTGCTTACTGCGGATCCGCTATTCTGACTGGAAAAGCCGGCTCTGGACCTTGCAGGAGGGATCATTGGCAAGGAGATTGTTATTCAAGTTTGCAAATCGGACTGTGGATCTAGACGATCTACTTCGAAAATCTGTCCCAAAGGTACTGCCATCTATGTTAGCTGGGTCTTTAGAGGTCTTCTCGCCGCAACTTAATCGAGAGATTTTGTTGGCGCGAGTGCTGGCCTTCGACCGGGATCTGAGAGACTTCGAAGGAATCGATGTTGCGGCAGAGCCGGACATGAAGAGGAAAATGAGAGCAGTCCTCCGTTTGGGATATCTAGGAGTACCCAGGCTTTGCTATCTGCGAAATGAGGAAGAGCACTTTCAGTCGTCAGTCGTGGTAGAGGCTTTAAAGGCATACTACTTCGAAAACCCTGTACACAATTGTAGAAACGATGAGGTTGTTCGGAAGAGGGTATATTCGGTATACTCTTTCGTCCAGTCTCAAGGCCTATTTGATGGCTCCCGCCGCGTTTTAGATCCATGATAGATTATAGACAAGCCACAAAGCTTAGGGAGTAACACCTTTATGGGGGAACCAACCAATCGGAGATATCTACAGAGTTCAAGCATATGAATTTGCATAGTTATGTTATGGTTTACAACAATAATCCATACTGTCGTTTATGCCATGTGGTTCGGTGGCTCTTGGCACCTAGTGATGCAAAGAATCGCACGGAATTTTGAGTCATTGGGGCGGATCCAACCCGGCAACACTACTCTTGAAGCTAGTGTCCGGCTTGGGTCGCAAACCTAGCCAAATTTGAGAGAAGAGCTGTAAAGTAGCCTTTGATGATATTAAAGGGGCCATTGTCCGGCAACTGTAGACCATGAGAGGAATGGGAAGGAGATAATGACTCATGGTGTTATTCAGGAAGCAAAACGGTATTCTAGTCGCGCCAATCCGTGGACCACCCCGAGGGCCAATATTCCGCTGATGGACATCATCGACGTTATTGGTGTTATTCTCTTCTTCATATGACACCAACCTATTGCGGTACGGAAGTACCATCTTTTAACCCGGTGATTATTATTTAAAATGTACGTCCGTATATAAGAAATTATATAAAAGTGATTCAGTAATATTTTCCAACAAGCTGAAGCTATTTCTGTGATTACTATCATTTTATTACCGGAATTATAAATTATAGAGAGTCGAAATTTTAGAAATTATTCATGTTAAATGTTATGACACAGTTGGTCGGACCTCGGAAAAGGGTCTCTTGGCAAGGCCGTAAACAGGACCCAAGTGGGTCAAGTCACGTGGGGTGGATTCACTCGACTTCCGTGAATCCATCTGAAGCCGTGGTTTCGGATACATTTGGATACAGTAAATCCAAAGGAATCCATCACTATCTATATATGTCACTCGTTACCCCATAGTTAGATAGCGACAGCTTGCAATACAACTTCGTTAACCAAGGCACCCTTGGTATTACGAGACGTGACTAAGTTACCTACTGTCTTATTGCTCAGTTTCTCACAGTACTTTGCCAACGTAAACCCGTCAGCTTAGGTTTAATAGTTGGTTAATTAGCTAAGCCGTCACATTAAATATTTTTTCAAAAACACGTTTAGAAGAAATGCAACTTATTTTAGCCTTTATATTCCGTGTTACTTACTTATTAAAGCGTAAACCCGGTTATTTTCTATTTAAAAAACTTAGTTATACAGAACTAAATTTATTATATTAGGAAAAAAGAAAATAATTTTAAAGAGAGAAATAACAAGCTAGCTGTTTTTAATAATAACTTTTAAATAATAATCGAAAATATAAAACATAAAAAACAGCAATAAATAATATAAAAAATATATATAACAACGTGGCCGTTAAGTTATAATTTTTAAAAAAAAGTTACTAATTATTAAAAAGTTTTATTCTTTAAATACGAAAATTTTTAAATTATATATTAAGCTTTGGTAATAGGTTAATTGTTATAACCTAACACGCTACAGTCTCCGGAAACGGTCGTAACAAGATCTTAAAACAACTAAATAGGTTAAAATCACGTAATAAATCATTAACTCATAAATAGTAATTATATAAGCCGGATCACCAACTTACGAGTAATAATTTAATAAACCGTTTAAAAATATTTACGCTCAATATTCTATAATTAAATAAAAATAGCTTATAATATAACTTCGTTACTTAAAATACCTTTAATATTATGAAAAGTAACTAAATTATATTTTAATTACCTTTTGTCGGCAGATGTGTTGCACTTGATCTGTGGGCTAGTGTCTTGATTCCTTCTTGCCTACTCA
>QJNV01000085.1:0-186555 GCA_004155935.1 Monosporascus sp. GIB2 | reverse complement strand
ATAATAATAATAATAATAATAATAATAATAATAATAATAATAATAATAATAATAATAATAATAATAATAATAATAATAATAATAATAATAATAATAATAGTACTAAGCCTATTAAAATAGTTGAACACGTACTATTATTAATTTTAAATTATATTAATCTTTATAACATTTACGTAAAATTATCCCGGCCGTAACCTTTCATCACCTTTAGCTAATATAATTCTTAATAAATCTTAATTGTTTTATATTAACTCGTTAAACTATATAAACCTTTTAACCAATTCTATTATCAGTATTAAATTCTATTTTAATAGGTAATGAAAATTTAAATTCTTTAATATTTATAAGTACGCTTTTAAGTATAGCCGAATAATAATATAATTTTAATATATATTAACTTTAATTAACTATAGCTTATAACTTTATACTAGCTTTTATCTGGGCATTTACAATTAAATTTAAACTTGACTTTCGTTTTTCGCATCTTCCGTAATTTATAACGTAATCGGCCCATTAAAAGATGCTCCGATGGCCACGTAATGCAGGTGGTGGCGCTAATCCCTGCAGGTGGTGTTTATCATGTGCCCTTAATCTACCTCACCTATTGCACCCAGGCCTCAGCTTTCATTTCTGTCCTTCTTGACAAAGAAAATACAGAGCCTCGCCATTCTTTTTCCACTTCAGTTAACTTTTATCTTCACAGTTATCCTCTGACCACTCTTCCTCGCCCCCGACACACAGCGTCTCCATACTCAGAAACTACCCCTGACTGGATGAAATTGAGATGGCTTCGTCGACGGGCGCTTCTACTGGGAAGTCTCGAAGAGACTTGAGACCTACCACGTCGCCAATTAGCGCAACCTCGCTTAAAGAGCAGGGTTTGGATCGCTTTGATCTCTTCCCAAAGCTCCCCCCGGAACTTCAACTACTGGTCTGGTATTGGTGGCGGCGTCTACATAAGCCCGCCCTTCGCCACTATATGATCTTAGGACCCGAGGCAAAACGATTTTATGGAGCACTTGACACGACTGTCGGCCGCTTCATGACGGACTCTCCAGTAGCGAGGACTGCCGAACGGGGTGTTGATGACCCCCCGGACCCATTAGTGTCCAAGATTCGCTTCACCAACCGGGTCTTTAAAATCGCCCACAACAGCACATTCAACGCCACATTGAACGGAATTCCACCCTTGGCCAGTAATATTTACCCAGCCTATGCATGGGTAGACTTCGAGAGGGATATTTTCTTCATCGACGGAAGACACAGGTTTCCCGGGCTATTGCGTGTTCTCTTCCACGGAATCAATCGGAGGATGCCGCCCCAGCTTGACGACGACCACTGGTCTCGCCGTATTCGGCAACTTGCCATAAGGGTCTCCAAGTCGGATTCGCTGGAAGAGCTGGATAAGAGTGCCTTGGCTCACATGAGAACGCTGAAGACTGTCTTCCTCTTACCTGTAATCCCTGTTACAGAGCATGTTTGGTTTTTCTACTGCGGAGGAAGTGAAGACGACCCACTCCTGCCCAAAGGCCTCGTGATGTTCACTGAAGCTGCGCGCGGCTGGAATTCACACCGAGCTCGTCTGATGAGCCTGCCATTCCCGAGCCTGCCCCCGAGCCCGCCATTCTCAGGCCAGCGATTCGCGACTTCACACTCTTGGCATTCTTGGCATCGATCCTTGCGCGTTGACCTACAGAAGGAACTAAAAGGTGCCGAGGCCTTCAGCAACCAGCTGAGGGCATTCTTTGATGAGATTGGACGTAAGGGAGTAGAGATTAAGATCGTGGCGGACATGATGAAGGACAAGTTTTCAGACAAGATTTCTTGAATATTCAAGTTGTGTTCGCGGCACGGCACATAAATGTTAGGAATTCTTTTGCGCGAGGGGTGAACAGGCTCGACCAAATCGCTAGGCGTTTAATGCGCTCCTTGTGGAGCTAAGCAAGAATTGATGATGACTCGGAAGGGCAGGACTCTACGTATCTTTGTAGCAATGCGAAGAACACATAACAGCCGCAATGTTATTTAAACTTTTCATCTTGAACGGCCCACCCTCCCTGTCACTTGCAAATGCATTTTAATCGCAGTTTCACGTATACTGCGTTCGTCTCAGATTTGTGTCCCCTCCTGTCTGATCGTCGACAATGCAAACAAAGTTGATTATCGATCATATGTATCATCGCCAGCCCTGCAGTTATGTCCCAGTTCAGACTGATCTCTGTAGCGCTGGGTCTTCATCGAAGGAACAATATTTAAAACGGACAGGTCTCCAGGTCAAGATGCTCTATGTGCCCCTGAATCTCTTCAGCCACATAGTCACGGGTCGATCTCGGTCCATACTTGCACACAGACTCCACGATCTCTCCATTCTAGCATACATATTTCTTTTGCCTTAATGATATTTCCGCTCCTTGGACCTTAATAATAACCGATTTAAACGAAAACGCTGCTAAATTCACCATTATGCAGAGCACGACTGCCATTTTCACCTTATTGGTGGTCGGTACGTGGTACATCTCGTCGGCGGCATAGCCGAGCCGGAGACCTTGGGCTCCGGAGCCCGCTGAGAGGCGTGGGGCTGATCTTGTTGGTTGATTTCGAATATTAGAATTGCGCTTGCCATCAGCTCGTCAATGTCTGCGAGGCCAGCGAGGCGCCGTCGCGCTATGCGAGCAGGCCCAGGCTCAGCTCGAGGCCCTGGGTACTAATGGTGAGACTACGGCTGCTACGTTTAATGCTGCACTGTGCTTTTGATGTTGGCAATGGGCCAAGGCAGAAAAGGGGTTACGGAGAACTGAACCTGGGAGGTGGAAGCAAGGAAGGCTAACCGTTGATGAATTGATTAGTGAAATACTCTTTGTCCTGATGCTGGGCCATGTAGAAAACGACAATCGCCAGTCTGTAGTTTCGTAGCCACCTCTATTCGTATATGAGAGCGTCGGCTCCTTGTTAAGAACATCTATGAGCGAGCCTGCGCCGCACGGTCAACCTTAAATGGGGAATCAGAAACTTCCGGCATATGATGAATAGTGGAGATTTACAATTTGGAAGTTCCTCTCCCTCAGCCCGTATCTATGAAGTGTCACGCGCGTTGATAGTCATGGCACTAGTATGGGGTCGTGCACATAGAAGGCTTACTGCCTCCCCTACTACCACCGATAGAGCCGGCAGCCGGGAAGCTAAGGATATGCCATTTTTGGTTATTGCGCGGGAAACTGTGGTGGCGACGTAAGCAGGCCAGTCGAACTTGAGCTCCCATCCGAATAGACCCAGAAGTGAGGTCCACGGCGCAACTATGCGTGACATGTTACGTTAGATGCTAGCTGACTCTGGAGCGGTTATGAGCCGAACCCGTCTGCAAGCTGTACACCAAATATGTCACCCATTTATCAGGACTATCTTAAAGCGAAGATGGGGATTCACAGGAGCCATGGATAATTTAATGGCTTAGGTGGTATTTGATCGATAAGAGAGGTTAGTAGGAAGTTACACAGCGACCATACCTGTGGTTTCTCGATGTAATTACTGACAACTGCAATAGTAACTCGATGTGCTTCGAAGATGGACCGGAAATTCCGATGATTTCTGGAGCTATCCAGCCCGGAACTTGGCTAAAGCGCCTGCATCTAAATGGTGTGATTTACGCTGATGTTCAGCAATACCAGTTAACAAGATCTTTGCCTATGATTCAGCGTTTCCCGCCCATGGTCGTTCAGCAACACAAGCCAGAGCCAACTTGTATAAGTAGGGGCTCGAGCTATGGCGAAATGCAAGCTTCTCTACGCTACGCACCATCAACTCTCGATACTTAGTTTGGTTTGGAGGGAGAAAAGCGCAAAAGACAAAATCCGGCAGGAATATGTTAGACGGTGGGGGGCGCGAGCAAGACCACGCCAGGATCCAAGACCAAGACACTGACCGCGAACGACACCATGTCTGGAAACAACGGCAAGGAACGAAAGAAGCCAACGGAGATATTTGGACTGTCTACTTGGCCGGATCCCGCTCCGGTGTCATGCCGGATTCCTATCTTCTACGAGACCCGGCACAGCCCGAGAAACTTGGAGGATAAGCGGTTGGACTACCTCGTACTCCATACCACGGGCGACAGAGTCGTGAAGGTGTTTTAGAGGTATATAGGAGGTGGAGCAATCTCTTAGCCACCGAGATAGAGACTCTAGTAATATAGTGTTCTTTCACATAAGCCATCATGTGACAAAACTATCAGTGTAGTGCGGGGCGTATGTATTACGTTGCAGACTACTTAGTAGAGCTGGAGTCAGTGCTGTGGGAAATGATGTGGAGATAATGCCGGCCAGTGGGCTCCGTGGGGCCGAGCTTCCGGCCGGCTCGATCGTGGTTAGTGTAGGCTATGTGAAGGTGGGGATATGAGCATCGGCTGCGGATCCGAAGGCCGAGCGGCAGGCGGTTGCGACTTTATTAGCGTCGGGCCAAGCGGCATGCTTGGGTGACAGGCCCGGGTATCTGTGAGGTGCTGGTCTTGTGTAATGTGATTGGTGGCTAGCTAGAATAAGGGGGCCTAACAGTAGTTACTTAATTATAAGATAACTGTCAGAAAAGCCATCAGATCAGTCATTGGAACTGTTAATTAGATGAGGTTTAATGCCATAAGCATTCGTAGGAATAATGTTGGCAGAAATCCGGAGGAACAAGGGCGAGGTGTAGCATAACAGAATCGTTAAAAGCTGGTGAAGGTCCGTACAGTAGTGGCTCAACTCCTACTGTGTATATATACATGGACCGTGCCCCACAGGATATGTGGGGTGCATGGCTTACTCAGTAAATCGCTGAGACCCCCAAAGACGCGAACCTTCCCAGCCTTGTCCCTTGCTGGAATTTGAGATGCCGACGACATTCAGATTTCAACAACGTGAACCTTGTCAAATTGCGCACATCCGCCAATTGAACCTTGGGCTCATTCTCCGCGTCGCCGACACGAACACCGACATTCGCATCTGCCGATCACTTGATTGTTCCTCGGACAACCTCGGCGAACGCCTATTCACGAGATGCCTCGCCGACCTGGTCGCGCTGCTGCAAAGCGCGCCGTCGCCAAACTCGGTACATGACACCTTACTTCTTTGCCCCGTTCTCCCTGCTTTGCGCACCGAGGTTTGATTATACTCCCATCGCATGGGCTTATGTAGGAAGACTGTAGCTAATGATTCACACCCGCCACTACAGGAAGCACGCCAAAGTCCTTTGACATGATCGAGGATGAACCAATGCGCGATGTCGACGGCCAGGACAATGATGAGGTCGACGGCGACACCTTCGACGGTGACGCACAGCCCGAAGGAGGAGAGGACAATGACAATGAAAACGAGGAATCAGCTGCGGAACCCGATGAGAACCAAGACTCAGATGGCCCCTCCGCCAAATCACCTTCTCCCCCACCACAACCCGTAATTAGAAGAAGACGCCTCGGTAGGCCGCCCAAGAACCGTCCACCTGACTGGGATACCTTACCGATAGAGCCACCCCATCGCGACCCCAACGATCCCCCGAGACGGCGCGGCAGAGGAGGCTGGAGAGGTAGAGGTGGTCGCAAAGGAGCTTCTTACCAACCAACTCAACAGTCTGTCGACAAGGAAGGCACCATGATGGATATCATAGACGACGAGGTCGCCCTGCCCGAGGATCCCGAGGGAGAGACCAAGGTAGATAAGCTTGGACACCTGCAAGGTGGTCGCGAATACCGTTGTCGAACCTTCACCGTTGCCGGCCGTGGCGACAGGCTCTACATGTTATCCACCGAGCCGGCACGCTGTGTTGGCTTTAGGGATTCATACCTCTTCTTCACGAAACACAAGCGACTCTACAAAATCATCGTCGACGACGAGGAGAAGCGCGACATGATCGAACGCGAGATCATCCCTCACTCCTACAAGGGCCGAGCCATAGGAATCGTTACGGCTAGATCAGTCTTCCGCGAGTTTGGAGCATTGATTATTGTGGGCGGGCGCAGGATCATAGATGATTACGAGGTCGCCAAAGCTCGGGCCGAGGGCGTCGTCGAGGGCGAGATTGCCGATCCGAACGATAAGTTCGTCGAGGGGGAAGAGTACAACAAGAACCAATACGTCGCATGGCATGGTGCAAGCGCCGTCTACCACTCGGGCGCTCCTTCTGTTCCCGCGCAGAACGGCAAGATTGATATCAAGAAGCGGCGGGTCAATGTCAACGATGTCAATTGGCAGCTCGAGCACGCTCGAGAGGCGAGGTACGATCTCTTCCCTTCTCTCCTTTTTTTATTTTTTCTATTTTTATTTTTATTTTTTATTTTTATTTTTTATCCTTTTTATCCTTTTTATCATTATGAGTTATATGGGCCTACGCCGTGGATGCATGGACTCTAACGTCCTCGCAGTCGTTTCAACGCCGAGCTCGGCGCTGTTAGGCGCATGAACCGTGCGGGTGTCTACGATATCCATACGAACATGATGCAGTATCCGGCCACCATGCAGCCTACCCACGCAAGAGTCGAGCAGGTCAAGGATTCGACAGCGTCTACCGGTGGTCCCCTCTTCCCGCCTCTGGATCCCAAGATTCCCCGCAACTTCAAGGTCGTCGACATATATATGGAGTCCCCTCCCGCTGGTGTCGCACCTTCAGCCATGGAACAGCGCGAGGTGCCGAGTTTCCTAGCCGAATTTCAAGGTTTGGGAGCTGTCTCGGACGACATCAAAAATCTACTTCCACCCGAGTGCAGAGCCGCATTCGACAGCGCACTGGAGAAGGAGAACGAGTGGAAGGCGAAGTGGGGCACAGAGAGTGAGAGCGCCCACCGACGGGAGCCTATCATCGATGCTGCCATTGTGCCTTACAGCAAGAATCCTTGATTCGGCTATCGTGTATTACTCTAGAAATCGACCGCAGAACTGGCCAGGATTCGTGCTGGAACCATCGATCCCAAGATACTCCTACGGCCAGGTATCCCATTTGTAAGAGCGCGACCAGCTATCGATGCATTTTCCGCGCTTTGCGAGCTCGTTTCATTGAATTTTACGCTCGCCTCGACAATACGGCACTCCCCACGGTTGATATGGGCGCGCACATATTCTGGCGGCCGAACTTTGAATGTATTCTAGGTCGGGGACCAAGGCGTTACACGGTCGTGGAAAACGGGCGGCGTGTGGGGGCCCACATCTAGAGATACATTGGAATCTGACCGACGAGTAGCGTCGGCTTTCATGCGAATGCGTGCCCAGCATAGTTGATAGGCCCAAAGTTAGTTGGCCTTGAGGATTCAAATCCTGTATTTGCCCTCGCTTATGATGCTTCGGGCTGTGGTCGCTACTACAATTGATATCGCTTTACGTTAAAACTTGCCCCCCAGAAGGAATGTGACCATGCTAACAGCACTGTTCTTAAGAGATGGACATTAGAATGGGTACATGATACGAATATAACGCATGGGAGCTACAAGTCCTAGCTGGGCCTTTCCCGGCCTCTTTCAGGATAATCGGTGGCATCGCTTTCACAGCGTACGGCTGTGGACCTCTGCCTATTTACCTACTCCGTAACGCCAGGCTCATTTCGCACTCTCTTCCACAACCACGGCTGCGGACCAGTTTGGGGACTCTTCGAGACGATGCTGCCAGAACTACCCCCTCTCCCAGTTCGTAACCTTCCCCGCACTTGGCAAGTTCCTAAGCGTAGATCCTTGGACAAATATCTCCGAACGGTAGTACAGTCGCGCGGCAGATACCGTGCGATGCTTCGGCAGCTGAATAGACCCTCAGCTTGGTAAGGAGTCGTCATGCCATGGGAGGTCTAGCCCCTCATCAAGCTTACTGCAGGAATACCCTGCATGCTACTTCGTCTGCAGGGTGCGTAGGCGATTAGTTATACGTTCGGCGTCCTCTTAATGCCTCGACTTCAAATGCCTGCCACGGGCAGTACAGTCAGTCAGGCAGGCCTGTTAAACCGCTCTTTACCACCTGTTGCATATGGTCAAGCTCTGCTTTTAAGCTATAGAGACTGGGACGGTCAAGAGGTTGACGACCCCGACTACTGGTCCTGGGAAGCAAGAATGTGGTTCACATATACCCCGTATTAACTCTCGAAATTGATCCAAAGCTAATGCAAGCTAATGCTGGCTAATGCAAGGGATAAACTGTATTACCGAGAGCCATCCTATATTTAGGTAAAGTGGGTCGACTTATTAACAATGGCTTGGCGAATACAAAGAAAAGGAAAGTTTATTCCGCCTGGGGAAGCGGGGCAGTGGGCCCATGTGCCTGCATTAGCTTTGGATCGATTTCGAGAGTTATTGCGGGTAGAACTATGCATTCATATGCTGCAGCTTACACCTCCAGAGATTGGTCGGTTATATATGAATCCTGCGTACAGCGCTACATTCGCCCGGAGGCTACCGTCACCCCAGCCAGCATCGACATGCAGGACATCGCGAGGTGGGAGTAAGCTTGTGAAGTAGGGCGCCCAGTACATATTTCTTGCAATGAGCCGAATACTTCGGCTAGCTCAGCATGCTTTTAGTCTACTACTACTGATTATTAGGGACGATCATCGTCATGGCTCGTGTGAACCTAATGCGAAATCTTCTAGCTGCGATTTTCATCTACGGTGGATGTGTCAGCACGGATGCGGCGCCCCGGTCCATCACGCGAGACGTCGTGATTATCGGCGGAGGTGCGTCAGGGGCCCACGCCGCCGTGAGACTGAAAGACATGGGACAGAGCATCGTGTTGGTCGAGAAACAAGCAATACTGGTACGTAAACCTAGCAATCAGTCACAGAACAGGGACTGACGGATCACACGAAAGGGCGGCGCCGTCGACACCTATACCGCCCCCTTGGCTGGGACACCTGTTGACTACGGTGTATTCTCGTTTATCGACTATGGCAACGCAAGTGCTTTCCTTGCCAGGCTCAATATATCAACTGCACCAACGCCCCAATTCGTTAGTGCCACCCGCTATGTCGACTTCACGACCGGCGAGGAGTTGACGAGCTATGTCAGTCCCGAGTGGACGGACGTGGCAGCCGCACTGGAAGTATATCTGGAGCAGTGCGAGAAATACGAGCACATGCTGGTGCCCGGCCTGTGGGAGTTCCCCGAAGGGGCCGACATACCGGAGGATCTGCTCATGAACTTCGGCGAGTTCGCAATCAAGTACGGCATCGAGGCCGCTCTCCCCTCCATCTTCATATCCACGGGCCTCGGCGTGGGTAGGTTAGCCGACGAGCTCACGATGACGGTGATGCAGACGTTCGGCGGGCAGATGGCGCGCTCTACTCTCGGTCTGCAGGGCAGCTTCGTCCCGGCGTCGCTCCGGAACCAGGACATCTACGATGCCATCGCGGCCCTGCTGAGCGACGACGTCCTATACTCGACGACGGCCGTGAGCGCGGAGCGCAGCGAAGATGGCGTAGTAGTGACGGTGCGCAACCGCAAGGACGGCGCCCTGACGGCCATCCACGCCACACGCCTGCTCATCGCCGTCCCCCCGCTCGTGGACACGCTAGAGCCCTTCGACCTCGACGCGCAGGAGGTGGCCGTATTCTCGCAGTGGGAGTACACGCGCGAGTACGCCTTGCTCGTGAGGAGCCCGTTCCTGACGGCGCTGAACGAGAGCGTCGCGAACCTGCCTCTCGCCGCGCAGCCGTCCGACTACCTCCGCACGCCCGACGTGCCCTTCGTGGACCAGTTCGCGCTCCTCGGCGGCCCTGACGAGCTGGTGCACTCGCGCATCGTCGGCGACGAGGCGCTGGACGTCGACGGCGCGAAGCTGCTGCTGCGGACGCAGTTCAACGCCTTGGTCGCGGGCTCCGATGCTGCGTCGTCCGCCGGGACGGGAGAGGAACTCGAGATCGTCGCATTCTCGGACCACGGACCTATGCATTGGCGGGCCTCGGCCGAGAGTTACCGAAGGGGCTTCTTTAGGGACCTGTATGCGCTCCAGGGTCGTCGCTCGACGTGGTATACCGGCAGTGCGTTTGCTAGCAACTTTCAGACGGTGCTGTGGGAGTATAATGAGGTTCTGCTGCCGCAAATGCTTGGTTCCTGACCAGTCAAGCCATGACAAGGGAGTTCTGGGCTAGTGGCTTCTGTGTCAGCTGTGGTGAACTTGATAATAGTTCAGCAAGCATCGTACTTTCACTGAGCTAGTGTTAGACACAACCTGGCATTGTGATCTTTGCATGGAGAGATCCTGGGTCACGATGGAAGAGCAGTGGGATGCAAAAGTTATAGTTACACCAGCGAACGTAAGTGGTCGGCTATCAAGTGCCTATATGGCAACTTCAAGCGTTTGGTAATCGGCTCTCGCGTAGGCTTTGACTGGTAAGCGGCCTTGGCTCAAGTCCAGATTAGGTAATCTACATCGGAGCCTCAACGTTACTGCATACCCATCTGGAACATGACAAGCGTAGTAGTAATTCGGATGATCGCCACACAAACGGCAAGGGTTGTGGGCACTTGTCCGGAACTACGTTGATAGCGGCGGAAAGGCTAAGTTTCGAACTACTTACACGGACATCCAGCGAGACATTGTGAGCGCTCTAACGGTGATGTGGGGGCAGATAATCTTCCAGGTCTGACCCGATCTCAACTAGAGCCTCGCGTGCGGATAGACGGCGCCGCCATGGAGGCTAGCAAGCGATCCGGACGATCGGTAGATGGTGTAGACCGAATTTCAAGGGCTTGCAACGTCTTTTCCTCTTCTAGGTGCCTGTGAGCTCCCTAAATTCGTCCATCTGTCCCCAGCGCGAGTTCCAATAATAGTGTGTTCGAACTGCAGAACCCTCCAGGCAGACTGCAGGATCTCGTACGTTTAGTTTCGCGCTAATAAAACCCAACATTTTTAGACAATCGTCCACAGCAGGGCTATAGCTGACAGGAATGCCATCATAACCGGGTATACAGCAGTCTGGGCGGTTCCTTGGTTCGCGTTGCAAAAGAACCGGGACAGCTTCCCTTCTGGGTCAGGCCATGTCCTATTAGGACAACCGGTCCTCTCCAGAATCTCTTCTTTAGCCCGAGCCGCTATAGTCTCGTCCACCTTCAGCCCACAGAGGTTGGGCGAGGGCACTTCAGGAGCCATTACGGGGCATATCATCCCGGTCAGGTCCCGCCGCGAGTCGGCGACCTCGAAATTAGTCGCGTAAGCCGGACATGCCCTCCGCTCAATATGTTGGGAGGCTCTGCGGCGTCGGGGTCGGTGCTGAAGTCGATAGAATCCTCGGAAAACACGGTCTTCGGATTATAGTTCAGGCCGTAGTTTCTTGTGCAGGTCCTTCTCAACTCGGGTATGTCAGGCGGAAGTGTCGCTCCGTTGCATTGACCAAGTCCCGGCTTGCGACGTAAACATGGAGAAAGAGGCCATCTGAGGGCCGCCCGATCTCACGCTGCTGCTTGAACGTGTCCCACTATGCGCTACCAAACTGGGTGCCGCGCAAGCTCTGGCCGATGTTCCGAGTGGCAGCGTCGTTGTAGCCGTAGAGGTTCCACGGGAAAAGGAACTCCAAGGCCCCTTGATCGTTATATCAAAGTTGCGAATGCCAAAGACAACCGGGAACGGCCAGACTGGCTTGTAGGTCCGATTGGCTCCTGGAAAAATGAGATCCAATTCGACCTTCGCAGGGATGTCGATGCTGGGGGCGACCAAGTGCACAAAAAAGATCAGCCGCAGTTGTTGGAATCCAGTCATCTGGCTTCAAGGCGCCATGATCGTGTATAGACTCTGATGCCGCTTGTGGGAGTCAATCAAACTCAGCAAACGAAAAATCCTTGGTGGCTACTTGAGTAATAATAATTAACATGTGGCACAGGACCACTTAATCTAATGAGATTCTTGGCGACTAAGGCTGAGGCTTCTTTAAAAAGGCATGTATGAAAGGAGGTTGGCAGAGACGGGGAAGTTCAGGATTCTAATCATAAATAAACACCCCTTTCTTGACTGGTGTATGGGTTAAAATATGGCCCAAAATATGCGGTTTAAATAGGGTTTGAAATAGGGGCGAAATAGGGGTTGAAGGAGTTATCCGACGTCACGCAGCTCTGTGCATATTCAGTTATGCAGTCACCATGCGGCCTGAGCTGAATATTTAGCACGGGACCTAACGGATATTCAAGATGGGTTTGACAATCTCACGTCCCCCTATTAGCTTATAAACCCGGGAATCCTATTCGATGGACAGTATTTTTTAAGTCATGAGCCCCCTATGTATCATACATCGTGTATATCTCATCACTTATCAATTATTTCTCCTCTTGCTCTGCTCGGCAAATCCATTCTCGATCTTCTCTTCAGTTTCTATCTCATTCTCCGCCGACCCTTTTTTGGCGGCAGCTTCATGCCCAATGACACCAACAATGCAACGATTGCCTGCTTTACTGGCAGCAATCCCGACTTCTGGAGCAGTTTTATGACTACTTCTAGATCTTCTTGCGACTTCGGCAATCCCCTTCGTCCAGGGCCGTCCTCGGATACATTCCTCCCTTTCTTGTTGGTATTTTGACAGCTGTCCGTGATTGGGACGGTCCTGGAAGTATTATGCTCTGCCTCCGACTTCACTCTATTATTAGACCGAGGCGGAACTCTGGGCTGAGAGCATGGGCGTAGGAGTAGTCAACTCAGCAAATGCCCCTTGTAAGCTTGATTGGTGTCGACGCCGTATGGTCGCTCGTCGTATTATCGAGCGCTTGCTCACTTAATAGCTGGGCTAGAGTTGAATGCGGCTATTCCAAGGCCGATCGGATCTAACCAGTTAGACGGCCTACTTGGTGGTGCCAATTTATTGTGGGCTTCCCCCTGAGCTCCCAAGTGGGCGTCGTCGTTCTCAACGATCTTCAGTATTCCGCCTGTCGGCCTGTCATCTTGAAACACTACCCTCTGACGATCGGGAATGACTATAGGACCTTCCTCGGGATTCTCTTTCTCCATTGAAAATTCCAGACCACGAGCAAGCTCGCCAAGCGGTTTCACAAAGTGCATCCCCTCCGAAGTTGACGAGAGTGGCGGCATAGCGGCCATCCCTCTTCAGGCGTGAAGGGAACTTTCTAAGTTCGTGTTTCACTCGGTCGTTCTTGCTTTAGGCTTGCCGCTGACTCCAACTCTCATAAGAAACGGTTGTCCTTCATGCTTAAATGCAAAAGCTGTGTGAAAGACGTTGCTATGGGTGGGTTGCGCATCCAGGTTGTTCTCGGTAAGCTCCCATTGGATGGTCGTGATTGTCGAAGCTTTTTCCCCTCGAGACAAATTCCCCGAGAAAGTCCAGCGGCTCTCTGGACGAACGTTACTTCTGAGTCTTTCCCGATATTACCTGCTCCAACCATGCCCATTCCCCCAATGTAAGGCGTCATGTAGATCCTTTTGTCTTCTGAATACGCTTAGGCAGCCCGCTCAACTGCTTCGGTCCGTACCATCCGTGCTCTCGATACGCCGGGTCCCGCTATCGCGATCTTTCGATACAACATCAGGGCGGTCGTCAAGCGTAACTATGACTGTCGCCCTCTTGAGACAACAATCAGCCGGCTGGTGGAAAATCAAATCAGGTAGATTATCCCGGCAGGAACCTTGTTATGCTCCAAGACTCCCCATTGGGTCTTTTTGAACTGGAACCAGCAGTCAACCTTCACTTTGCCAATTTCTCCTCCACCAATGGATGCCTGCAGTGATGAACATCGTCAAATCCCTCGAAATCAGACTCGCCAAAGTTGCGGCTCGGCTCAGGTCGCGTTACGACAGTAGCACTCATCATGGAAACAGGAAGACTGAAGTCAGGTAGCAGATTGGCTGGTAATTACTGTGCACTCAACTGGTTTAAATTTCTCGAACATTGAGGGGGTGGGTGGTCAAGTGATCAGCCTCAGAGCCTCGCATCCAATGCCCAGCTTTCCAACACTGTCTGCAGGTTTGTAAAGCGAACATGCATCATGCATATGCTTGGGCCACGGTTAAATTGACCAGTGTCATCCATATTTGTCAAGTCAGCAGCTTATGCCCCAGCCACCTTGATTATCCCGCAATTTTTGTCTCTGCTAACTGAGCGCAATGTCCCCCCTCTAACGTTACATGTAATTACCCCTCGCAGAACATCCTCGCGGCAACTCAGGGGAGATGGGTACGATATAAAACTACCACCGTCGGAATTCTTCCTGCAGCTCTTCATCAGCGAGAATTCGTCGAGAAACCAACTATGGCGCTGGCAGCGACGATATACAGGAAGTCATACGAAGCTCTCGAGGAGCCAAACAAGGAACTCGTAGTAAGACAACAATATATGCCGCCTCTTGACTCTGAGGAAGCCCCTCAACAACAGGAATCAGGAGAGAACCAGCAAAGGGGGAAGGGGTTTGGTGCTTCCCCGAGGGCGACAAGAGGGCAGAGAGGACAACCAAGCCGAAAGGCCACCACATGAAGAGTCTCGAAATAATCAAAGGGGCACCATCAGCTCCCTGTTGGGAACCGGAGCCGTAGATGGCGTTTGGAATCCTTTCCACAATACTGACGTAACTGTCCACCTTAGCTTGACGATGCAGGACGACTTAGACGCTAAGTTACCCTTGAGAGACTTTCTCGTTATTGTCGCCTGGGTGGCTTCTTAGGTGCTAGAGAACTCTGCAACCGAGAGTTGCAAGACAATCTGGACAAGCCGTATGCTGATTCAATGAGCTGAGGTCCTTAAGGAACAAGGCGATTACAAAGCCATGTTGGAAATCGATCCATGGCCGATACGCAATCTGGAGCATGGGGCCGCCAGAGTATAAGAGACTAGGCTTCTGGTACTGTGTTAGGAGCTCATGCAACTGGTGGCAAGAGAGCGGGGGTTGAAGAGTTCAAGCAAAGATTTGGATGTAGTCCTGGATGCTTTACATTTGGTCTGTGACCTAATGATGAACGACCATTCACATCGAGTTGGAGGCCAGTCAGTGCGTTACCAGACCAGTCCTTCCCAATCCGTTGATCTGTGGATGCTCTGGCTCCATGCCGCCCACATGCAATGTATTACCAGCGTTGGGAGCGTATATTCCCTCAACGGGCATATTCACGAGCGCGACTGGGTAAACATTACAACCATAGCACAGTAAATATCTACATCAACCTCCATAAAGTCGAACGTTTCCTGAGGCCAATTTCCCAAGGCGTTGCTATCGAGCACTTGGTATTCTGCTCAGGGGCGATTTAACCGTTTCTTATATAATTTGGACGTGGCCCCCCTTCCCCGTCGAGTAACAGCTTCACTCACTCCTCCCCCGCCCCCGGAATTCTCTGTGCTGCTATGACCATACCTTCTGTGATCTGGGCCTATTCTGTCAGGGAAAAGGGTAGCATAGAGTGGAAGGCAGGAAACTAGCTGTTAGGTAGCAGTAGAGATGACCATTAACGCCTGTCCTTTATATATCTAAGAGCGGATGTCCCCTTTATATAGCCGGGAGACCCCTGTCCAGGAGGTTCCACCGTATCTCGACCTTAGCACCTGACGTTCCCTTTCCCGTCAAGAAGATAAACGCATTATCATTTCTCGACCGAATAAAAACTCGATTTGGGCCCTTGCTTCTTCTGTGATCTAGACCTCGCTCCCTTTCTGGTCGAGTAAAAGCCTTGTCACTGCTTTAACCACACCTTCTGTAATCTGGATCTCGTTCCCTTTCTGCTCGAACAAAAGCCTCACTATTTCTTCTCCGCTTCCCCGATTCCCTGCTGCTGCTATAACCACCCCTTCTGTAATCTGGATCTCGTTCCCTTTCTGCTCGAGTAAAAGCCTTATCACTGCTCTTCCGCTCCACAGATTCCCTGCTGCTGCTTTAACCACATCTTCTGTAATCTGAACGTCATTCCCCCTTCGATCGAGCAGAAGCTTCATTACGTCCGCATCGAATGATCCTGCGATCCTAAGCACTCCTTTCTCTGTGGTCCGTACGAAATCCCCCTTTTGTGCCAGTATATCTACCATCACCTCAACCTTATCTGCTTTCCAAGATTGGCCTCGGCCTCGATATGTAGATGCTAGGTTTGCCATGCTGCTTGTTGTGTCTGGATGGTCTGCTCCTTGTACCTGCTTTCTCGTTTGTATCACCTGTTCAAACAACTTCTCTGCCTCCTCCCACCACCCCATTGACTTGTATATCAGCGCGAGCTTATCCTTGGCTGTTAGCGTGCACGGATGCTCTTCCCCAAGCTCCCTCTCGTAGGCTTCTACAACTTCTCGAAGCCTCTCTTCTGCCTTTTCGTGTTCTTCTGCGTCTTCCAATATAAACGCTGCATTCCATAACCTGATGAGCTTTTCCGAATGGCTTCCCAGTGCCCCGTTCGAGCGCTTAGGCACCAGACCGTGCATCAACGCTTCGTATTCTTCTCGACCTTGCAACTTTCCCGGGGACCTCTCCCAGTCCCAAATAAGGAGAAAGTCGTGCGGAGTATTTGTCTCCGTCCCGATATCCTTCGGAGCAGCTATCAGGATGACAGAAAAGTAATCTTTACACGGCCTGATGATCATAGGCCTTGAAACCCCTTGCAGGACACAGATGAGGTCACCAGCCTGTACGGATTTTGCCGATGCCTGAAGAGTCCACTTCCTTTCACGGCCCAAGCGTCCAGACGCATCCCTTGGGGTGATAACAACCTGTGGTCCGCCGTCAAGGTCAGTATCTCCTACAGCGGACACCCGGCCAAGGATACGGCCCTTGCCCTCGACCATCACCATGTCCAAATTGGCCCACATCTTCAAAGATACCTGCCCACCTAGCAGGAACTTGACAAGCCGTTGGAAGAGCTGTTCCCATGGAATCTCGTAGTTAGGCAATATGCCAGAACCATCAAGATCGTCAGAAGCCATGCCAAGCAAGGCGAATATTCTGTCGTGGCGCTCGGTAGCCTCGTGGGTATGGTACATGTCGATCAGCTCCCCTAGAGAACTAATGCCGAGGGAGAACCTGCCTGACGACATCTTCGTTCTCCTTGGCCGGAAGATTGCTTCTTTTATGAGGTAAGTTACGGGCCGGACCGGATTCTGCGACCCCCAGAGAAGTGATTGCAGGCCCGACCAAAACACGAATCCGTCAATTTCCGTCGATCCACACTTAATCAGAATATTTCGAGCAGCGGCAGCCTCCTGAAGTATCTGGATTGACATATTAGCAACTTTTGCCTAGTGCTGCATGTTGCTCACGTACCCAGATGCGCTTAAACCATGGCCGCTGAAGCAGTGACTGGATTGCTTGCTTAGTCTGTTCGTTGACCGAGGGCTTGGTAGGCTTCTCGATTGCAGCAACACGTATTTCCTCAAGCGCTTCATCGCTACTGGCTGCCGGTTCTCCAAGCCAAACGATGACCCGGTCTGCTCTGCTATAGATCTCTGCCATGCATCGAATTTGTTGTCCCCGTTCTTCATTGTCGTCCTGATTGATGCAAATAGCATCTATCCATATGACCCGTTCGAAAAAACGATTTCGGAGACGCAACAGCGCTGCATGGAGGTTTGCTGTGACGCGCAAGGAACACCCGTCTATTGAGATAGAGCAATCCTTGTCTGAGCTGCCCCATACGTAGGATAGAGCCTCGTACAGGTGAGTCTCGTCGCCTGATTCGTGTAGAGGGTAATCGAAGAGCCGGCATTGTATACGGGCGTTTTCGTCTTTATGCGGCGTCAGGCAAAACAAGCGAATACTACCGGGCGACAAGCGAGAATAGCAGTACGGATTCTTTACGAATGTCGTTAGCTTCATTCTGGAGTGTTATGGGAGAGTGGAAAGACATGGTCCGACCTCGTCTTGCCCCTTCGGGTTTTGGATGCGCCTGTGTGTCCGGTTGTGTGCTGCCGGAGAGTTTGTGTCGTCGCTAGCATTCCAGGGCCCCGTGGACCTAGTCGTGTCGTTCCTACAAGGTTTCCTTATCGGTATCGCCTCATGCGCTTCCGCTGAGGGACCTTCGTCGTCTCGGAGAGTGTTGGACGCTTGGTCCCCAAGTTCGTTGTGGGGTACAGTGGAGCTATCTGCCCTGGCTTGCACTGGGGCTTCAGGCGTTTGGTATACCGGGGGAGCAACAGGGGATGCACAGGGCGTATATTCGGTAGTTGACGCAGCCTGCTCATCTGTTAGGCGTTCGACGGGAACGGTAACACCCGGACTTCGATGATGAGTCAGGTCGGCGGTGTTCGAAGTTGCCGTATCGGGTTCGAGCCCCGACAACAAGGGCGAGGCGGGGCAGTTCTGTGTCTCCGGCATTTCCTCCCTTCGCCTTCGGTTTCAACTTGTGTTCCAATGCTAAAAGAAAAAGAGTATCGTGCTAAAGTTTGAAAGAGTAGATACCAAGTGCTCGTCGCAGCTGGCGCCAAATGCGAGAGGAATTTCGCATCTATGAAGTCAGATCTAACGTTAGTTGTCGGCGAAACGGGCGTTTGGGCTCGTGGGGGCAGTTGCGCACGGCACATCACGGCGCATCTCCAGCCAATCATTTCCGCCTGCGCAGCCTCCGGAGAAAACGAAACAGGTACTGCTGTCTCGTTCGTTGAGCCCCAGACGATCGCATTCGTTCGATGCCAGGAGATATCGACGCTTTTCGAAACTGGGGACAGAGACAAACGGCAACGGAGTCGGGTACCCATCCCACAGTAATTTCTGTTACGGCAAGCCGGGCTAACAGTTCGTTGCAGTCGTCGTCCGTACTTCCATTGGCCCGTAAAAGATGGGGGCGACGACGGGTACGGACTAGTCCCGGCCCGGCAACGGGTGGCTGTGGCCACCTACCAATACGGCCCATCAACAGAACAAGTACGGCCGACCATCCTCCCCAAAGTTACGGCCTCGTGTAACCGATAACAAGCGCGGCGTTACTCTATGGGCAGAATTCGAAATGGAGATACATCGAGGAAAGCCATGATATCCATCCAAACAC
Source organism: Monosporascus sp. GIB2 (assembly GCA_004155935.1). Taxonomy (NCBI): domain Eukaryota; kingdom Fungi; phylum Ascomycota; class Sordariomycetes; order Xylariales; genus Monosporascus; species Monosporascus sp. GIB2. The sequence goes on along the minus strand of QJNV01000085.1, from coordinate 167,671 downwards.
AGCTTCCGGAGGTCCCGGATTCTGAATCAGGAAAGGGGCGATGGAGGCTTACAAGGAAACCGGGGGTTTCAGCGTCTTTCGTAGTTTCATGGCCCCTCTCACCAAAGGGCAAACAAAAGAAAGAGCTAGGTGAATGGACTTAGAACGCGGATAAGCCGAGATGGTGGCGCGAGGAGCAGTCCACTGGGCCAATATTTAAGTTAGGCACATACCGCTGATGATTTTCTCTGATCTTCCCCCCATAACGAAGACACACTAGGCACTTCCCTAGTTGGATTGCGTCCAAGACCGTTTTTCTTCCCTTGATAACTATTATATAGTTCCATGGAATACATCCTCCCCTGTCTCTCGTTACCATCAGGAATCACCACCGTCACGGCACGGGCGGATCTGACGGTGAAGATAATCCACCCGTAGGCCCAGAGTAAAGCGGTCAAGACCAAATTAATTCTTGACTTGCAAACGGCGTCAATTTGACATAGGCATCCCTAATTGCCGAGCCTCTTAATGCTACATCATTAACGACTTTAAAAGTTCCTCGTGTGCCATTCCAGTAGCTTTGATAGCCTAATATACCTATTCGGCAAAAAGCTGGAAATAGCAGGCGGGAACCTAGGAACTGGGAATGGAAACTCAGAAGAATTGGAAACGGCAACCAGGGCGCCGGAAACGGCGTACTGGGAGCTTATAATTGCGGGTCTCGGAGCCAAAAAAAATTTCGAGCGTTATGTTACCAGAAGTTGCGTTTATGACGGAACTACTAGAGCTCCGTGTGCATCGCATCGGCAAAGCCTGGGGCGCATTTTTCGAATCTACTGCAACCCTGTTTGAAGCCGGCGCTACCGTCTTGTCGTCGGGACAGAACGCGACGGCCTTTACCCGCGCTGGTGCAATAAGTGCAAAGATGCATCAAAGGGGGCTATAGGAGAGAGAAAAGACAAACACACCGCAAGCCATCCATCCCAATGCATGCCGTTGTGGGTTTTATCTACGGGTGACATGTTTTCCGCAAGGCTCCTGTGGCTGCTCAAAACACTGGTTGCCGTTCGCAATCGCGCTTGCTTGACTGCATTTCTCGCGGCACTCGCGGTCCTTGGAAAGAAAATGCGCCCAGTGCCCGGCCGCTCGGCCATGGCAAACCAAGAGCTGAGACACCAGCGTCTGCGCCGACGGGGTGTCTTCCAAACTGAGCCGTCGCCTGGCCAAGGCCCTGATGCAGCCCAAGAGAGATGGCGTGATAGATCCAGAAACGAGTCAGTTACCAAGGCCTTATGCTGAGGGATGAAAGAATATGCTGCCATCGAAGAGAACGCTCGACCCCTGCGTTAAAGTTCGTTCAGCCGGCCGGGCCGGAACGGGAACCTGCCAAGACAAAAGGGAGAATCTTCGACGCCGTGCTCTCGAAGGGAAACGGGTCCGGCGCCAGGCCTAGCCGATTGGGTATCATTGCATCATTAGCAAATGAGGGGTTCATACGTAACTCAGGTCAGGGCAAAAGGGGGGCGGCAGGACGGAAAGGCACCGCGCCAAGATGGAGGAATTACCGCGCAGTACCTATAGACGAATCAATGTCCGGAAGGAGAGGAGTTGGTGGCGCTGGTCGACATCCTCTTTTTAATGACGTGCATAGGATGTACGGACCCAGCGGCTTTGGAAGGAAACCGGGTGCTTGTACTAAGTAAACGTTCTTACCAAGTACACACGACGACTTCGGATCCTGAGTCGCATAGTACGTGGGATCGGCAGTACGTGGATAGTCAAGCCCGTATGTATGGCTGTATGAATGAATGGGTGCATCTACAGGAGGTGCCTAGCAATAACGGCCTCTCAATCTGGAGCCACAAGACCCAGGACGAACAGGTGATCGGCCCCGCGCCTCCGGCGGGTGACTGCATACGAAGATTTCTCGAGATGAGGGGGCTCTGTCTTGGATCGCTATGTGGACTTGTGGCAAGTCATGATGACACTATCATCAAATCATCTGCTGCCTACGAATGATCCAATAGCGTTGATCTGGGACAGAAGATATCGACGTAATAACTCGCCAGAGGCGGCTCATGTGAATGTTGTCGTACCGCGTCGTCCAATGTTAGCACTAACTAACTAGGTACCGAAGCCCGGGGAGGCGCTTGTTGCCTGCCATGCAACTCGGTTTGCTTATGTTGAAACGACTACATATTATGTGTCGGTCGTGTGTATTAGGCAATAAGGTGACTATGCTACGGATTTGTGAGATCTCGGACCGGAGACATGGCACGCCAGGCCCGATGCGAAGCGCACGTCAGGAGAATTGCGTAACGAAATGCGGCACGGGGAGCCAGGCCGCGCATGATACCATCAGCATGGTGGCGAAAGGTTCACCAAATCCAAGCCTCGCCCAGAGCCAGAGCTACCCTTCATACCTACGCATACGTTACTCACGATTCTTGGGATGTGTCCTCAAAATGGTATTTCTAGGGCTTCCGCTTTGCCAGAGGCGCTACTGCAAGCACTTTAAGTTGGATCCGCGAAAACCCGGCACAACCGCGTCTGGCCGCGACGCTAGGTATCCAATGCTCACGTACCGCATACTTACCTACCTAGGCTTGAGCTTGCTTGGTAGGTAATATCTGGATTTGCCTATTCTGATCGAATTTTCGGAGCGCTTCTGTCCACATGAGGGAGCCTTTTAGCTTTACATAGGAGTGCATGTTGTCTCAACGCTAACAGCACTCTCGGTTTTGGTTGGCTGCCTTGCGAACCATCGGTCCCCCTAAGACGTCTTCTTATCCTTGTAAGCCTATCAGAGGACTACTTCGTTTACCCGGGGGCATCTTCATGAGGTGTGCAGCTAGAGGAAGCATGAATTTACGATATTGGATTAGGGTATGACGGGACATTCCGCTTAAAATTTAGACATGGTCACTAATTCAGACAGAGAGAAGCTATGGTGTGTTGAGGTTTTCACAATTTGCTTTTTGTTTTTTGGTTCTAGTACTGCGATTACGCGCAGCGAGAGCAGAGTGTAGTGATCTCGGGCTAGTCTCCTTGGCGGCTTCAGGCAGTGGAGGGCCCAGATGTGACAGGCATAATTGGCAAACAACTACCGCTCGGGGGAAAAGAACCTCATCTCAAGCATTTTCCTTCTTTTCAAGCTCTGGGATCTGTGCCCATCGCGACCTCGCTTCTCGTACAAACTCAACGCATGTTGGCTACTGAACCCCATACCTTTCCTGAACCATCATGCCAGTCATGAAAGACAAAAAGCACCCATCTGCAGGGGCAATAACCAACGAAAAGAGTGAACCGTCCTACACGAAGAACCGTAACCACCAAACCAACAATATCCGTATTTATTGTGTGGAATCCCACGCCATTGTGAAGGAGGGCTGGCCCTGAGACCTAGAGGCTGGAAGAACACTGATCGAAGACGGAAGCCTGGGCAACGCTAGGAAGCGGTTGTGATCCAGGCGGAGAGCCAATTAAAGGAATCGAGTTGACCCGAACAAGGTGTAAATATAGGGAAGGCAAGCGCAACTGGGTGGAAGCACAAAAGTTCCAATCTTGATGCTAACCGCCATGCTCCCTCCCTTTCCAGCAAGAGAGCATCTCTGCGTAACACTTGCGAAACCCCGCAACGGCACAAACCGAGCGCCTCATCCGAGAAGTGGCGTGATATGCCGCTTTGCGCTCTTCAAGCGTAGACCCTTCGGCATCTCTCTATGGGGCATAGCCATCCAAAAACAGACCCCCAAGGCAGTGGGCTAACTGGTTGAAAAGGCAGGCTTCCATGGTGAGCCGCCCCCGCCGGGCCTTCCAAAGGTGCCGTGAGATGCCGATTAGTAGCTTGCCGTGTGGCTCGGCTCACGCGATCATGGGTGACCAAGCCATCTGCGCTGTATCCCTGATAATTCTAAAATCTATCGCGTGACATGCAACCAAGGGAAAATGTGGTTGAACGACTGGATGATGGACCGCCGTTTATAATCCATCTCTTTTTAAACGCCCATGAAAATCAGTTTCTGCCACCGCTCCTAGAAGGGGGTAATCGGACCGATCGCAGTCTATCAAAATGAAGAAAAAAAGCCCAGACCCATAAAGAAAAATCAATCAACGCCGATTAAAGTGATTAGGGAACGCGAATCGGAGAAAGGGCGATCGGTCGAGGTGAAATGGCGCCCATCGCGTGAAATACTGCAACCACACGCCGTGACAGCAGGTCACTGCAGAAACGGGGTGACTGCAGGCGTCGCAGATCTGATCCTCAAAACCCATCCCAAATTCAAGGAACGCGGTCCCGTTGCCAGCCGTGAGAAACTCCTAGGGTATCTGAATAAAAAAAAAACGTATGTTCCTGAATATACCGTAACAAAATGTCGAAACCGACCTCATCAACATTAATCTCAGCCAACGGCTCAAGTCCTTCCGAACTTTCGCAGATGTAAGACATGAATCGTTAGCCTAAACTTCGTCTACGACGCTCGAGGCGTAAGACGATCAGACCAACCAGACCTAGCCCAAGACGGGCTGGCCATAGGCATGGTGGTGGAAGTAATGCCCAGTCTTGGAATGCAATGCTGTCAAGCACTGTGGGCAGTTGCACTCAGCAACGCTCGAGTCCCAGTGATTGTGATTGTGACTGTGACTGTGACTGTGACTGTAGCCATTCAAGTAGGGCTGGTGGAGTGAGCCGGGCCTCGAGGCGTAGTGACCAGCAGGCTGTTGATAGCCTCGATAGTCTCGGCTGTAGTCACGATTGTAAGTGCCCGCGGCTACGGCATGGTTGAACCACTCGTTGTATTGCGAGTTAATCGAGGTAGCAGAGCCGAGATATTCGGGGGTGCCATAGCCCGAGTCCGGTGGGGTCAGTGGCGGCGCCTGCCCCTGAGACCAATGGCGATGGTACTGGTTTGACCATGAGCCCTCCCGAGAGCGGAAACCAGCCGCAGCTTTCGCCGACCCAATCATTCCGGCGTGGACGGTAGCACGATCGAACTCGGCGATCTCTTCGGGCGTCCATCCTTCGTAAAGGAGTGGGTGGTGTGTTCTGACAGGATCGTGTCGGATTGATGTCACGAGGGGAGCCAGTCTTTCGCGGGCAATGGCCTGTGATTGCTGTTGTTGCTTCTGCTGCAGCTGCTGCCTCTTCTTGGTCTCCTGCCACTCTTGCCAGTTCTTCAACCAAGCATTGAAATCGTGACTCCGATCGAGATTGACATAGAGAACCCAGCCAATTTGCTCTAGCCACTGATGTTCGATCGTGTTGAGCTCGGACACGGGAATGCCGCTGACCTCGGACCACGACCGGTTCTGGAACGTGTTGTCGTCGAGGAACTTGCTGCCCAAGAGCAAAGCGACGGTGAGCATCCTCCAGGCCTCGCCCTCCTGCGGCTTGAACGGGCCTGCGGCGTTAAGCGAGTTAACTCTCTTCGCCAAGTAGTTCATGCCAAGGAGGATGGTGGTGCTAGGAAGCCGGGTGGATGTCAAGACCTGCGAAACGAATTTCCGAAAGGCATTAGTAACCGCGGCGTTAGGGAGGATGATTCTCATAGCCATCTCCGCCACATACTCTGCCATCATGTCGGTCTCGTAATCGAGAACCGCGCACACGCCGCCCGGCATGATGACGACTGGGAAGGTTGGTCTCCGTCAAAGATCAAAGGTCGACCTTTGCCGGAGAAATGATCTACTTCAAGCGCGTGGAAGAGGTTGCTCAGCCGCGTGGAGAACCACAGCACTGCTGGCTTTCAAATCCAAGGCCGAAGACAGATTAAGAGCGTGAAGGGGAAAAGGTCGGCGAAAACCTTATTGAGCTACTCGAGCCATGAATCAGGCGCCCCTCTGGGTAAGACAGTCCGAGTTCGTCGCGGATGAGAGGGAAGGTCGTCGAGGGTAGGAAAGGTAAGTCGTATGTAGGCGGCAACGACGAAGACGACGGCGAGAAAACACTGTAGGGAAAAGTTTTTCTGCAAAACCTAAAGGAAAAGGATGCTCGGAGATGGTTCGTGATGCGAGACAACCGAAGATCTGTTTGGCCCGAGGTTGTCAGGTGGCAAAGGGAATACGCTTCTCCTTGAGCGACAACTCCGTCTTGTAGGAGAAAACAAGCAGAAAAGGGAAACCTGAAACCTAACGACGACTCCTCCCAAAAAGTAAATTTTGGTCGAGGTCGATGAATTGACGGCGGTCGTTTGTTTCGAGGTTTGAAAGAAGAGGGTCGGAGGAAGGAGTGGGTAAAAGGAAAGAGTGATGAATGTCAGCCAGTTGTGTTGTTATGGAAGAGGAAGTGGAGAAACTGGTTAATCCCAAAGGGGAAATACGCCAGTAAAAGCGATTAATCAATCCATGACTTATTCGACAAATTACCCAGTTGTCCTACTATTGTATCGGTAGCAGGACGGTACACTCAGTACCCGCCAAAGTTCTTTAATATCCAAGTACCGCAATTACATTCACTGTTGCTAGTGTTTAATAGAATGTTAATAAAGAAGAGATGATGTAAAAGTAAGGCACTGAGTACGATAATAAATGGATTACCGGTATTAAAGTTAGGCCAAAGGGGAATAGCTGATGTACGATATTAATGTATCTATGTGCATAATGTACGTTCTCTATACACATTACATACATGGGCCATAGGCAGTGCTACTGCTTACGAGCAAGTACCTACCAGCCTCGCCGCTCGCAGCTTGTAGACGCAATGTTTCTCGGTAGGTACATAGCGGAGTGGACGTGATGACAACATGCAAGCACCGAGAATCACACCAGCACAAGTGTTTGGGCACCTAGGTTTTCAGATGGGGGTCTGATGGTATGGCCACTCTTGCTATGGATGTATGTACCGACTGGGTGGTTTTCAGTTGCCGGACAGCCTGACAGCGTGCAGATTACACATAGGGACTCATGTGGTGGACGTAATACATAGTTGAATGCGCTAGTCATGACAGTATGTATGTATGTATGTATGTATGGGGTTACGTAGTAATGGCTCCATGGAAGCGCGTGGGTAGGGGAATCTCGGTTTCAAGGCGAATGATATTCATAACCCACCCATCATGCAAATCCAGCCACTCATCCTAATTCATTGGTTGAGCTTTGATGCCCCCACCAACCTTTTCTAGATTATTGTACTAGTGGCAGTTGTCTGTAGGTAGTGAGGAAATAAAAGCGCAAACTCCGAGGACAATTTGAGTGCCACCGAGGACTGATTAGCAAGCATGTCGGGAAAAGATTTGACTGCCTAGCCAGTACTCTAAAATGTTGGCATTTGTCACAGAATGTCTACTCCTTAGATTCGAGTCAGGTGGAATATGTTCGTGCAACTTCAAATTTGTTTAGATGTATCTATGTTTGAACTTAAAAATTATTTGCTGATAAAGAAGTGGTGAGCGAATTATGAGAGCTTCGCCATAGCGAATTACGGTTAGAAAAGGCTGCACTGCCAATGGTAGAGTCCATCGCTAACCCTAGTGCACGAGGAAGTGGATAGGGGCTGCTTTGGTGTATGCATTCAGCGAATTCAGGCGACCAAGTCTACGTACGTACGTACAACTCTCGGCTCTATGTTCGGTTTGTCTTGGTTCCTCGACGTGCCTCGATACTGAGACTGCCACCATGCTCTTAAGAACCTTACTACGTAAAGCAAGCAATAAAGGTCCACATTTAGGGTACACATGCACTTGGTTTTCGTATCGTCCAATGTAGTAAGTATGTATGCCCTCGCTTGATGAAGATACCATGTGAAGAGAAGGGAACGCAGATTCACTCGGCCGACCAAGCCAGGCCAGCTGGCCCTTGAACAATCATGCCGTGCAGTAGCATGTGGTATGACCCTACTAGCTGCCCAGGCTCTGGGCAACCAGGGATTAGTGTAAGAGATTGCACGGGTGAACACACCCAGATGGGGAATCCCAGGAAGAGCATTGTCGTCCAATACATGACGTGGACTGGTCCATTCAGAGAACCCCCTCATGCGGGTTCCGAATCATATCTCTATTGGTTATGTCAACAATCCTTCTTCTTGCAAAGTCACTGGCGAATTTGATAAGGAGGCTTTCATGCTGGGGCGCATACTTCCGTCCAATGCTAAACTTTGTGAAAACCATTGGCAAGATCTTTATTCAAACCATGACAGAAATAAGGGTCCGTTCTTAGCGCCGATGATCTTTAGCACAGTTAGCGTAATGCCAGTCGAGTCCTGCTATTCACTGTAGGGATCAACGTCGAACGTGTCCAGGTTTGCATCTATCGGCAGTCAATCCCAGTCCCCGTACCTTGGTTCCTACAAACAGGATATGTCTCTGTAATGACCGGAACCCTAATTGCGAAGTTGATTTGTGTATCCCCCAGTCTGGCCTTTCTCCTCATCAAGTTTGCATATGGTCGCATGCAGCTTTGCCTGACTAATGTACAAACTAACGGCTTGCGGCAATCAACGGTTAGAGAAAGCGGCCACCGGACACTCCTGTCTCTTAACCGCTCAGCCACTGTAAAGCTCTTCTGCTTGGTGGAATGTACGTCTGCATTACTGCCTTGTCACAAGTCTCCTTTCGAGATGGGCAATATCTAACTGCCATATCCGGCATACTGGTTTCCTGTCTTGAGATTTCTCCGGGCTTATCTGAGGCTGATTCCCCCTTGGGGCTCCCCACCATCTCGGTTCTATTGTTCCTTGTTCTCCGAGTGTCATGTATTTGGCTGATTGCGCCCCCTGCATTCCTCGAAACACGAATGGCATTTGCTGCAGCGTATCCAGAAGTGGTGTACAATTAATAAGAGAAGCGGCATACCACGTGTTAGAACCCAGTCTAGCTGCACAATCCAGATTAGGATCCATTGCATAGCCAGGGCAAATTACTTTAGATTTCAAAGGAGACGTTTTCATAAACGAGATTGTAATTCCATTCTGCATTCATTAGCACCGTACTTCATTAACGCGCATTTCGCCGGCAGTAAGCTACAGTCGGCAGCTACCTCATATGCATGGCCATCAAGGGCATCCAGGTGTGCATACGGGCTCTTTGTTATTCGCTATGGCGTTCAATCCAGGGTCTCGGAAAGCCGGGCATCCACCGTTGTTCCCACGGTTTAATCCGGCCGGTTTGCGCCAAATATAAACTGATCGGCCTACTTCTTTTACAGAACAACCCCCTGGAACCTGCGGATTTAGGTTTTTATCTAACGCGCAGGCATGTATGCTTTCGTATCTCCGCACGTTTGCAGTGGGATACGATTTGGACTGCATTTTGCTAGCCCTTTATTAAACTGCCATCGTGGAGTCTGATTAGTTCGATTAACACTTGTTTTCGGTCAGTCTTGAAGGTATAGCTGAGTTGAGACGGGCTAAGGCCATCACCTAAACCGGCTCGCAGTACAAGGACAGCGGCTCTTGTCAAAGAACCCAGCAGAGAACTCCCTTAGTACACGCCATCAGGTTGCCGCTTTGTCAGAGCCTAACGCATCGACAGGTTGCAACTTCGCAACCTATCAGGCGCTAGACAATTCAAAGCTACCTACAGTAGTCCAGTTAAGACCATAGATCTCCGCACAGAATACTTAGTAAAACCAATAGGAAGGTTCACAAACAACCCTTACTATGTAGTTGCCTTTCGTGGCAACGCCACAGTTAGGTGCTACTGAGGATTGTTACATTCAACTTGGTAATAAGGCTTTGGACGCCGCGCTACTGGCCAAGCAGTGCGGAACAAGAGCTATATGTAGAGATTACTACGTTATAAATTTGCTGACGGGAACGTTCCTCCTAGATTCATAAAGGGCGTAATAGAGCGAATACGTACCTAATTTTGGTGAGCCTGTCACCTCTTGCATAAGGCATCGATCTTGGTACTCATCACCATGGGGTTACTGGAGCAGATGCCAGAAAGGCCACAACCTCGCCTACAGATGCTCCAGAAAGCCCCACCACCTCCGATGCAGCGAAAGACTCCTCGCTACTCCTCCCCATTGCATATATCCCGCAGGAAGAGGGGACAGTCACAGGAGGACAGTCTGTCTTACACACGAGTCGGCCGAGAAGATTTTCGAGCCAACCAAAGGGAGAATTGCAGTACCTGACTAATCTGAGATGCGTGGGTGGGCTCTAGCCGGGTGGCCGGTTGTCCGCCAACCAACCTGATGCCAAACAAACCGCTGCGCCCCCATCCTTGCAATAGGGGACACCGCGTAGGACCTTCCTCACTGCACTACCCAGAACTGGCTTCTGATCGACCTCCCTGAATATTGCGCCTATGTAGGAGGAGACCGGACTGCACATATAAGGTTTGCCACTCCCCGTAAGGTAGAAATTTTGCAAAGTCGGTGACGACACAATCGGTGTGAGCCGCCCGAGTTCACGAAGCTTCTAAAGAGCAACTAGGAGCGCAGAAAAGCCCGGAAGCCCGGCTATCGGAGGAGTCTCTCAACAACGACCGATGAAGTCACACTGGCCTGACTGGATACCCGCAATTACTACTGCATTACTGCTTGCCTGCTGCCCGCATCATTGCATCTATCTTGCGGAGCTTTTTGAGCTTTTTTCTTTTTAGTTTTTTGCATTCGACTACTCACGAAGTACGTAGAAATCCAATTATGGCTGAAACCACCGATAGCACCGCGCTTCCCCTCCCAGCGGGCGATCTTTGCGCATCCCCTTCCCCACCTACCCGCAGGCCGTACATGGGATCTCGCATTTTACGGCTAGATAGCCTCGGACTTGGCTAGAAGAGAAAGGCCGTCGAACCTGTCGACGCGCCGTGACGTTCTAGGTCCAGACAGAGTCAATGAAGCTTTTGGTAGGTAGTTCCCGATCCGGCGCTCTGCATGTGTCTAAATCTCGGGCGAAGAAAATCTCTTCATTCCACATGACCCAAGCTGGGGTTTCGTCTCAACAGTCGATGACACCATTTTTGGCACGCGAGGAGAACACTTGCATAGCCACTGGGTTCGTTAACCTCGGTGCACCAGCTCCAGATCTCAGAAATGTGACTTTCGGTTCGCCTTTTGAAGAAAGGCCATATCAAGGTACTACTGTACGCTAAGCGGTGTAGAATATTGATTACACCCAAGACAGGACCATTTACTGCATGGTTAGGCTTCCCCCCGCCCTCAGTGGCCTTCCTTCCGCCCCAGTAATATTGACCAAGTTAAATCGTTAATCGCCCGGACTAAACGATCTTTGGTAACCCCGCCAATATTCTCATATCCCCATACTGCCCTTAAAGGCCCGGGTGGGCCTAAAAATGCTGTGAACTCTGCGCACTCTGCGCACGCAGACACGATTGTACAGATGGAGCAGGCCGTAACATTAGCAGCACCGCCCCCACCAGCACATTGCTATTTATACCAAAGCAAATATCACGGCCATAGACCTTCATTGGGGTCCTAACCCCAACCTTAACTATGTAGTGGCTAGCTAAGTATATGTGTCGGTAGTCAGCTGTTACTTGGTTGAAGTACTGGTTGAAGTACTACCCCTAAGAAGTGCGAGGGTTCATGGAAGACAAGTGGTTGTATTCGGAAAGGAGGATCTGCTAGCGTGTCCTCAGGACGAGGGGAAAACTACAGTGTGTAGCTTTGTGCACGAAACACGTCCAGGGATAGAGCTACCCAGCTCCTTATGGCTTGGTACTGACGAACTTCTGACGGCGAGGATAATCAACGGTGGGTGCCAAAGAGCGTTAGTTCCTGTCAATTAATGATTCGACTTGGTCGACCCTACTGTGGCGCTTTCCTTCCCGGACATCCGCTCGATTAACACGTGAGCCAAGTGAGATACGACTTTGTAGGCAAGTTTTAATTATCCCTATATGGGTCAATGTCAGAACTGAGAAACCCCTTCATGGGTAGATACTCATCTACATACAATACCTACCGCGTATGACACAAATCGGCAGCCTGAATATAATGTCGTTGCAGATCGTAGCCATAAGTCGGATTTATTTAATCACCGACAGCCACGTACGAACCTAAAATGCTGTGTGAGATATGACAGAACCCATATTGGAAACGCTGGGCAAGCATCGGCCAGACAAACCGGTCAGCCAATACAATGCATCCCATCAATCCAACTCCCCACGATGAATCATCCATGTTAGAACAGAACAGATAGGCAGCTGCTGCATTTCGACTCCCCGCCGCAGCCGAGCGGAACGAAACATTCCTCCTTTTCTGGGACTCCTCACCCAACGGTGAAGTAAACAGCGGCCGACAGCTCGCGTGCGTCCTGTCTGGTTTGACTCATCAGTTTTGCAATGGGACTGCTACGCTGAGAGCAAGACGTATTTTGAAGTTGGGCCACGACACCGCCTGCACTATTGAGCCGTACCTGCGAATTAGCATAGATGCCCCATGTCGTCTTGGTATTTTACAATACGGGTACCCGTATTAGAGCGGTACCTTTACGACCATATGCTGTGCTGCAACATTGTTTATGTATCATTAATAGTAATAACTTAATACATATTTGAAGTACTGCTGAAATAAACCCCTTACATAATCAAATATTAACCTCGTAACCTCCCTCTACTTATTGGCCATATCCGGCCCGGTTCCCTGCATTGAAGTCGAGGCAGCAAATCGGATTGCAACTTGGCATTGTAATAGTCGAAGTTTCTCCTCCTCATCTTCATATGGGCTTCTGTAACCTACCAAAGGTTCTCTCTTCCGGTTGAAAGCAGGCGAGGGTGGCTCGAGGCCCTCATCGAATTTCCCGTTATACAGTTTCCGAATACTTCCGGCGTCGTGATGGACAATTCGACCGAAGACTCCTATCTGACGCCCCGGTGAGTGTGAATACTCCACGCCAAGTCCAGCGGAGATACCTCGGGCCCTCAGTCGTGCCAGACGCGTAGTTGGCGTATTTGGTATGCGCCTGCACTGAGAAGCCGGTAGGACAACGACGATAGGCACCGTTCACCTCTATGCTCAATAGCCCTGCCCAAGGCATCCATCCAGTATTCGGGAATAGGTTGAAGAGCGAGAGTATTGGAGATGCTGGCAAATTTTCAATTATCCCATGGCTTTGAGAGACACACCCTCGTGGTACTTATGGTAGCGGCAGATAGACAAGAGTAGGAACTTGAGATTGCCTTCGGCGCCCAGACAAGTTTAGGATAAGCTGAGTATTAGCTGCATAATACGTCAGTAGTGTTGGGAGATGTCCATAGGAGTCAAAGTCGTGTTATGATATGGTTACATAAGTATTTGAAGGTAAGACAGGTATTCGCGGCGCTGCAGGCGAGTGTATTTGAGCACGAGCTGGACGTAGCGGTACTCCAGACTAATAAGACGGCTGTTAAGCCGGCCCGTGTCATAATTACCGTACGCGCACAACCGCAATGTTTTCCACCCCAGAGACAGGACATCTTCCAATACAGCTTTGGCGTGTCGCACTTTGAGACACGGTGGAGCGCCACACGTACCTCGCACAACCACTGCTTGGGTGAATCACGGGCGAGGCTAAGGAGGTACTCCAAATACAGATCACGAGGAAGCTGGACGGTACCCGAGTCCTTGCCTAGGATGGTGTACAGCGAACTGCAGGTTTGGGATAAGATGGAGCGGCTGGTCGGGGCCAGCGCTTCTGATATGGGGCCGGTCAGCTCGAGCGGTAAACGGAGGATGAAGCAATCTGGACGTTGCTCCTTCTGGAGCCGCATCCGCTTTGTTCTGCTGATAGCGGCAAATGGCGAGCGGCGAAATGGCACGCCGCTTCAAGAAGTCTCATGTTTACGGCAGAAAGGGGAGATGGCAGTGAGTACTTCTCCAGACCGGTAGAACAAATGACACTCACTTTCCGATTGGAATCTACGGCCGGATGCCACACATTAGGTAAGTGCTGCTGGCTCTCCGGGTGTCGGGGGAAGGTTTATCACTTTGATAGAGTGTGAGTGCGATTGAATGTGCTTGATCCTATTCAATGTCAATACAACGGATAGATAGAGATAGGAAACAAAGATTTTAATCAGCCGAGGTTCCGCCTTAACCCAAAGCAAGAAGAGGACGAATTCTTCCACGGCTGGACTGAAACCCCTTCTCTTAACGCCATTGTAACTTTGAAAACCTTCCCGCCAAAACCAGCTCCGTTGACTCACTCGTTGCCATCATTCCTCCTGCCTGGGCTCTCGTTACCACACGAAAGCACCCTTTTATGGCCTCTTGGTCACGGTTGATGATCTAGCCTGTGTCTAGGTGGTGTTGCTAGTAAAATTTGGCACGATACATTTAGTATTCTAGAAGCAGTTCACAGAGCCTCCTTGTTGACAAAGATATCACCGCTTGGAATTAGAATGTTGTCCCCATCTACGCCCACATGCTAGCCCCTGTAGGGTATGTAGAATGTGTGGTTCAAAGCGGCATTGGTCTTCTTTGGATGTAAGGACTATCGAGGGATGCTGTGATGATGCAGTGGGTGGGAAGTCGAAGTAAACCGACAGCGAGTCCACTGTCCTGCGCGTCTCCTAGTAGCGGCAGACAAAGCCAAGTCTAATCCATCAAGGAAAGAGAAAAAGGAAGTGAACTTATATGGGCGATCGATTGCTCATTGTTATCCTTGCGCGCCTCGTTCACCGAGGTGGGGCTTTAGGGGGCCCCTTTTTCGTCATCTTTTCTTTGTTGCGACAAGGCTATATAGTGTTATAAAACGAGAACATACTGTACTGCCGCGCGGACGCGGTAGCCTCACGTTTACTATCATTGTTCGACATACAAAGCCGCCCCAGAACTGACCGCTCTGTTCTTTCCCAACGGTAGGCGCTTAGATGCTCTTGGAGTGACTGCTTGAAACCAATTATATCTGACCTTGTGATTTCGCCTGATGAGGTGGGCTGAGGCGGAATGAACGGGCTAGTGATTCTCGTTCCGACCTCTGGATGACCGGCCAGTTGAAGGGGCGCGGGCTTAATAGGAGATCCGGCGTTAAAGCGCGATGACGCGGGATGTTGGGAGGTATCTCGAATCTCATGCGACATTATCCTATCAAGGGGAGGATAGGGACGGCCAGGAGTCGAATCGCGCGGGTTTGTACAGCCATGAGAAAATGCTTCGCGGGTAATATCGGCCATATGTATCCCATAGGCTTTGACATTGGCCGGCATCATGGCCGGTTTGTGATTGACGGTACACCTACATGCCGACTGTCAGCCCGTAGCGTAGGATATGACTAGTGGGCGACTTGGGCGCTTTCCATAACATACCCAGCAAATGATGCCTTCGTACATTGTGGCGTGTCAATGTATTTGACAACCGAGAGCTGTACCATATATTGATCAAGGCAAGGAGGAAATTTATTTCATAAGCCTCACCTCTCCAGAGACCCCGGACACGCTTGGAAGACCGGGCGAGGGACTCGATGTTCGTCCCGGCTCGTTTCGCCACATGTAAGTGAACGAGTCATAGGCGCCCCGCATTGTCGACACTCCCGGAAATACTGCTTTGGAGATCAAGTGGGAGAAAGCACGGTGAACCGTCAAAATACAAAAAGAAGGGGTTTTGCCGGGGATTGAACCCGGGACCTCTCGCATGCTGAGGCATTAGGGTGGACCCTAAGCGAGAATCATACCACTAGACCACAAAACCGGACAAGCCCTATTTGATTGGCGGCTGTTGAAAGTCGGAAGGTATTTTATTAAATATGAAGCACTTGCTGAAGGGGGCCAATAAAGCAGAGTGGCAAGGATTTTCTCCTGTAATCAATGGCGGCGGTGAAATGGGGTGGTCGGGCACCGGAGAAGGATCCGCTGTGTAAATTAGCCCTAAGTGGGTGGGCGCGTCCCTGGTAGGTCTGGTTGGTTGTTAGGGGAATTAGCGCTCGAGAAGTGAACTGGTCGCGTCAGGATAGTCAGCCTCCTAGGTCGTAAACGCGTAACTCACGCGGTCTAGCGCCACCCAGAATATCTCGAAGACAGCTTCATATGCACTTCAGCCTTGAAACTCTTCAGAATTATTCCGCCGAGAAAGGTTCTACGCAGACTACGTACCACGTCTGTTAAGCTTGAAGTGATAAGCAAATGCAGCGCTGAACTCCGAACCCCACGCGCAGCAGAGCCTTTCTGGGGCTGTTATGCATGACCGTCCATCGTGCTGCTTAATACATTATGTTACTCGAAAACCTCATGCGGTGATTGGGCTCTCCAGGGCCGTTGGACCCCTTTTACCCGCATTCTCCCGCATATATATGCGATGCAACATGAACTTCCAAGGACGAAGGGCATCAGTACCACAATGTGGTCAAGATGGATTTGTTATGGAAATTCCCGACACAGCCGTAGGCATGAAGTTACCTTCTCAATCCTAATAGCCTAATTCCTGGACAGCTGCTGGTCCTAACTTCACTTCGTCCATCGCATTACGCACCCTTGCAATTCGTCGGTTTAGTATCAATCTTTGCCGACACTTCACTTCACGGAACATCATGTTTGGAGCATCGCCGAACGCTCAGCCCAGAGAAGACATTGAGTCGAGCATTCCTCTTCCGACATCAGTAGAGGAGATCACAACAGCATGGCTGTCTCAAGCCCTCGACTGTGGAGTAAAGGAAGCCGAGCTTGTTAAGGTGATTAGCGGAACATTGAGGAAGATACTCATCAAACTTGAATATCTGGAGGAGAATGATATGTCTCAGAGGTTATGTACCAAGGGCCGCTTCAACCCTGGTTTACTCGCGGCATATCCTGAGACGAAAGCGACCTACCGAGGTGAGGCGGAATTCTACTACTATGTTGCCCCAATGACGCAGATGCGCCTGCCTCCAGCCTTCCACTGTGGTACGGATACTGGTAGCGGTCAGGGCATTGTCATCATTTCGGATATGTCAGACTGGGACTACAAGTTTGATGAGGGTCGAGACGTTTGGCCCGCGGAGAGGATCCTCAGTGGCGCGGAGGATCTGGCCTCTCTGCACGCAGGGACATGGAGGGTAAGAAAGCCGGAGTTTCCTTGATGTCGGACGATGCGACGGGCATGAGCCCCCTCGGAAAGGTGGTGCTCGCAACTTTGGCACCCGAGGCCTGGGCAGCTCGTATGGAAAGGCCTCCCCCTGTCCCGCCATCGACCATGTGCAGTGAATGCCTCCTGTGAGCATGGAAGACCACGTGGAAGAGCACGAACCGAGAGTATCTGTGTCCCTTCACGGAAACAATTCCATGTGCAACACTGTTGTTTTCCCGAGTGGGCATCTTCGTAAATTAGCTTTCCCTACGAACTGCTGCCAGGAGAGAAGTCCCGGCTCTCTCTGGGGCTCAACACTTGAGCATGTGGTATTGATAGTTGGCCCCTCAGGTTCAGTGACTGGCAAGGTGCCCTCTCCGGTTCAGCGTTCCACGATGTCAGTTACCCGATAGCAAACAGCATGGCCACAGAAGGTCATCGTGGACACGAAAAGGCTGCGCTTGATCACTACCTTGCGAGCCTTCACAAGTATGGGGGACTCAGGTTAACGCGAGATGAGATATGGGATGAGTACCGTAAACAGATGCTACACAGGCTGCGTTGGGCGCTCACGCCACCCGATCTACAACCCGACGAGATAGTCTTTGGTATAACTGTGCGGACCTGCACCGCTGTCATCGGTCATCAGACGTTAGAGCCTTTGGAGAGCTTGCCCGAGTATGTACTAGAATGACAAGCGTTTTTGATTGTACAGAGCTACGAAGGTCTCTGCAGTTATTTTGACCATTTTAGTTGCATTAGTCTACAATATATGTAGAGTACTGTCTTTAACAAGTGCTCAGAGATAACTTTCCTACCCATTGCGTAGCATAATAACCTTCTGGCTTAGGAGGGCTGGGGAGTATTCGACCATACGGACAAATCGGGTCTAATTAATCTCCGGACGGCAAACTCGACTACGTTGAAATAAATAAAATTTAATAACTTAACCACCACAAAACCTAAAAATTAAGAAATTGGAAGATAAGTAGTTTATATACGCTTAAAGTGTTATACGTATTAAAATATTAAAACTGATAAAAAAACAAAAATGTTAAAAATATATATAAATACATATAAAATAAATAAAAATTATACCCGGTATTTATTCTGAAACCAAGAAGTAAAACTATAAAGTAATAATATAATTAAATTATATTACAAATATAAATCGTTTTGTGATATGATACTTAGTTGTATGTCTTTATTATATAAAGTTATTACATTTTAAAAAAATATGCATATAAAATACATTTTATATAATATGACTCTTAATAAGAATTTAAGGGCGAAAATAACTTTATTATTATGTAAAAGATTCATATATAAGTTTTGATCGTTTTATATTAATATTTATAAAGTTATTTAAATTTTTCGAAAAATTTAAAATTTTATACCGCCTTTATAAATAAATATTAAAAATAGTAAACATATTGTAAATCTTGCATAATTTTAATATCATCTAATTTTTCTTATATGTGTCCAAATTACGTATTTATTATATTCATATTATTTAATTTTACGTAATGTTCTAAGGATGAAAATACTTTAATAAATTTTTTTCATTTTTAACTCAAAATTTTAGCAGTATTTAATAAGAAAATCATACTTTTAATACCATAATTTAAATCTGCTCATCTTAAAACATGTGTAACCGTATTTCCAGTGTTTTTAGTTAAGTGGTTGATTTTTTATGATTATTTTCCTTGAAATTTGAGGGTGTTCGGAGATTAATTAGACCCGATTTGTACGTAGAGCTGTGGGTCGTCAATTCACCCCTATTCTCAGGCCCTAGTTCAATTAACATAATGCCCTCGATCATCCTGTCCATGTAAATGCCACCAAATTCCAACCATTACCTACTCATTAGAACGTCGCAACTGACCCAATCAAGCCCCTCGATAAGTGGTGGGTCTTATTAGTATTATCTCCCTACTGTATGTTGTCCACAAGCTTCCTGGGAAATGTGATCCCAACGGCATAACCCTGTGTCCAAGTCTCAAGCCCC
Source organism: Monosporascus sp. GIB2 (assembly GCA_004155935.1). Classification (NCBI taxonomy): domain Eukaryota; kingdom Fungi; phylum Ascomycota; class Sordariomycetes; order Xylariales; genus Monosporascus; species Monosporascus sp. GIB2. The sequence continues at coordinate 148,761 of QJNV01000085.1, read as the reverse complement.
AGACGATGGAGCATTTTACCTCTCACATGTCCACCTGACGAATTGGATCAATTGATGGTATTCCCGCTCCCCAGTGTCGAGAGTTGCAGTGCAATGAATTCAACTCGCCGAGAACAGCCCAAGGGGCAGAGGCATTCGTCAGGCCCATCTGCAGCCCTCTTTAACGACGTATGTTTCTTCAGTAGAGTGCTTCATGACTCTCAACGGGTCTACCGGCTGTGTATCTGATAATGACGAAATAGCTGGCGCATTGGTCGAGCGAGCTCACTACCCCTCACATTCTTAGATAGGGGTTAGAGTGGGTAATCAGTTGGCAATGCAGCACAGCATGATATGACATGAAAGGCCACTATATCTTGGAGGACCAAACGGTTTCATTTCTATGAACAGCTGGGCTTTTCTGCAATGTGTGCCTATATACAATTTCTTACGCAGGATATGCCGCAGCAATAGCGTCATATTCTTTCCGAGTCAAAGGCGTAACACAGCCATGTTTCAAACCCCTCGGGAAACCCGGCGCATTAGAAGGTTGCCATCTGGGAGATAGGATACCAGACGTTTCGAAAGGCACATATTGCTTGTAATTGTCGAGCCATAGGTGATAAAGGCCGGGGATAACATTATCGGCGACCGAGGCCGGACCCTCACGAGGGGCCTCGTTCCTGACGTACCCGGGAACACGGGTCCAAGGCCCAAAGAGCCCGCCCGTCGTCGTCTCTTGGTAGACCCGTACGGTGGTCTCGTTTTTGAGGAAGCGCGCCCAGGCGCCCGGCGTGCCCAGGTACTGGAAGTCTTGGTCGATCAGCGGCGTGCCCGGGAGTGCCAAGTAGTCGCGCGGCTTGCTGAACGAGGTGAAGTCCTTCGTTGTCGCGTAGCGGATGCTATCCAACGATGCAGGGCCGGTGTGCCCTGTGTCCCGGCTCGTGTAGTGGCGCGATGCCCAGAAGACGTAGTACTGCGCAGTGGCGTCGTCCCAGACGGCAGAGGGTGCCCACACCATGCCGGCTGTGTCGGCTTCGACACTGAGGGCGCTGTCAGCTCATTCTAGTCACGGCGGCTATATAATACAGCTTACATTTGTAATGAGCACTTGGACCAGTTGACCAGGTCGTTTGACTTCCAAACAACAATACCTCGGCTCCCGTTTCTGGTGGGCCAGTCCCAGCTGAAGCCGGGAGCGTTGATATCGGGGTCTCCATTGTTTACCATTAGCACCAGCTCTTCTAGGGGCTTCAGGGGCGGAAGGCTCACCAGTTGCGATCAAGAAGTACTCGGACCGGGCGGAGTTTGTTGTGAGATAGATATCCCTCATAGCCTTAGTGCCAACAGTTGAAGCAAGCACAGCGTTCCCACGGTTCAAGAATCTAAAGCTTGTAGCGCTGTCTCCGTTGGATAGATGCCACTGGATCCTTGGATTAGGATCAGAAAACGTCGAGACGAGGTATCCCACGAAGTTTGATGCTTGACGAGGTGCTGCAGGACTGGCCGACCCGAGAACGGCCGAAGTCACCGCTAAGAACCATGCCAGCGCGCGCATTCTAGAATAGATATTGTTTCCAGATGTTAAGGTCTGTTTACCCAGGCTTATCCACGGCCGGGTAGTGTTGAATAACCTGGAGCGACATCCTCGAGACCATATAAGACGGCACGGAAAGGTCAGCAAGCTAGACTATCCCCGACATCTCGACAAAATTCAAGTTGCCTCCCATCAAGTGGTCCGAAAAACTAGAATCATCAAACACGGAGAACGTAGTGGTTGATGCCGGACTTGGCACAAGGGATGCGGCTTGGGCCTCTGGGTGCCAGCACTCGGAGTAGTAGTGCCAAATACAATATGCAGACGCCCACTTAGGACGGTGAAAAGTGGACTCGCTGCGCCATCCCACTGTTTTCGTGTCAATTGGACCGCGGAGAACCTTGTAATGTCAGTAGGTGAGCCAATCCGGTGCGTCGAACGAGTTCAACTCTAATTAGAGACCGGGACTTGGGATTCAATGGTGCTTCTATTCTCTATCCGGCTTAGCTGTGTACCCGTGAAAGCCGTCCCAGTTTTGAACATTGATTAACTTGATGCCGCTAGTATAATTGCAACGGGGTTAGTTAAAGGGGGTTGGTTATCTTATAGAGTCATTTCCAACATGCTTTTCGCCTTAAACCACCAAACACAGCACTATAACTGGGGGAGCGTTCACTGGCGCTATATCTATACGATTGCTTATGATCACGAAGTCTATTATTAGCGAGAGGAATTTTAGGGAATACATCATCTTAGCCGCTTGCATCATCGAATATAACCGTATAAGATGGTATTTAGCCTCCGTGCTTTGCTGGAGGACATGGTAAGAATCCAGTACAGTGACATTATAAAGATTGTCCGAGAGAAATACACAGCGATGGTTCGCTACTAGTGAAGCAGAAGAAAGGAACGTGATTATACCGCTGGAGATGTTCAACAGGACAATGAAGCGATGCCAGTACGTATCTCGGAAAGGAGAAGTTGTCACGGTGACCAACCCTACCCCCTTTCCTTGTCATAGGGCCCGCCGTTGGGACTCAGGTTCCGATCTTGAAGGGCAATGGTCTTGTGTCTTCACCTTGTTATTTCTAAGATATTTGAGATATTATGTTCATATCATTAATTCTCCATATTAAGCTTTATATACATCTGTTTCATATTTTATCTATATTGCCCTTACATTTGAGCTTATTAATTTGAGACCGGCGTAAGTAGACTTGACTAAAGAGCTGCCCAGTGATAATGGCGAATTCCTTGTTCGCTAGGTCTAGGACAATACCATTGTCCCGTGTCTGTTCTAGACAAGACTAGAGTTTGGAACCAGAGGTAAAGAACTCTTTCACGAACGCTCACTAGTGAACGGTAGAGGAGGATTCACGGGACAATGAGAGATATCCACATAGAGGATACGAGTAGAAGATATAAAAAGCGGCGAAAGAATGCTGACATTGAGTTGAGTGACAAGCTATATTTATTCAGATTCAAGATGGGTTGCTCAGGAAGCAAAGAGGTATGTTCATTCCCAACCCAGCCTGCCGGGCCAGTCGGCAGCAGGAGTCACCGACCAGTCAGGAGTGCTCTGGATTTCGACGTAGACGAGAGTACCATCTGGCCCGTACCTTACCGTTCGAGCACCACGTATTCCGTGGCAGCCAATATCGATGCTAGAGTTGCCCCAAAGCGTATGCTGGTTCCCGAGGCGACGGTTTGGACTTTGTCGACGCGTAACAGGATGCTACCGCAAATTTATGTAACACCGCCATCTACGGATACTCTTCCTGCACTTGAGCGAAACGGAGCATAGTTAACGTTGGCTGGAGGGCGTTGACATGGAAGCACCTAATAGCGTAATGACATTGGCATACTCACAGCCTCACTCGCTTTGTGTAAGTGGTAGGTATTCTAATGGAATCCTCGTACCAGTTCTTTTCTATTCCTTTTCGAATAACTGTAGTGAATGCTCTTAGACCACCAAGATTTCCTTTTTAACCTAATTCTCCAATTTGTATGTGGTGGATGTGACGCCGAGCATAGAAACGGGCATAGCCGTTAGAGCAACAGGGTTTTGGGGTCAACTGGATGATATACATCTGTGTTCCTCTTTCATAAAGATGGATAATTGCATTTATGAATGATATGCACTAATCCAGCTCTTCAGAAGCAACCTTCCTCCAATTGAAGCTTTATGCCACTATCAGGTATTCTGGGAGCTTCAAACTCCTCACACTTTTCTCTTTGTATTGAGCCAGTCGGTCCCTACCACAATGTAAAATAATTAATGGGGATCTGAATAGTTATTAGTGAATTTCGCGAAGCTCTCATAAAACACACACCCCCAAGAAACCGCCCAATAGACCCCACGATACCGAAGTAGGGAGCTCCACCGGAGCCGCTTCCTAGCAACCATGACCTCGCGTTTCGTCTCAGGCGGCACCATCGCCGGCGACTCGTCCGCCCCTCCTCCTCCCACCACCACGACCACCACTACTACTCCTTCCTCAACAACCCACCACACAACCGCGAACCCCACGGCACCGAGCCTCGACCGCCTCGCGCGGGCCCCAAGCACCAGCGCCGGAACCACGGGCGGCGGCGCCGCGCCAGCCACATCGACGCGCTCCAACAGCGCGGAATGGGAAGCGGCGCAGGCGGCCCTCGCCGCGGAGCGCAAGCAGCGCGAGGAGGCGCGGCGGCGGGCCGTCGAGGGCGACGGGGAGAAGGGCAGCAGCCTGTACGAGATCCTGCAGGCGAACAAGGCGGCCAAGCAGGCGGCGTTCGAGGAGGCGAACCGGCTGCGCAACCAGTTCCGCGCGCTCGACGACGACGAGGGCGGCTTCCTCGACGAGGTGCGGGAGCGCAAGCGCGAGGAGGAGGAGCGCGCGCGCAGGGAGGTGGAGGAGCGGCTCGAGGCGTTTCGGAGGGCGCAGAGGGCCGGGGAGAGGGGCGGCACAGAGGAAGAGGGGGGTAATGGCGGGGCGGAGATAGGCGAGGAGATCGGGATGGGGGTGGAGGAGTGGAGTATGGCGGGCAGGAAGAGGAAGAGGGATAGGGAGAAGGAGGCGAAGAGCTTGGTTAAGGGCGTCAAGAGACGAGCGAGCGAGGGCGCGAAAGAGAAAGACTCTGAGAAGGGAAAGGAAGCATCGCCCACCAAGGAGACAAGCGAGAAGCCTGGTACCGAAGACGGCCAGACGAAGATAGAGCCGAATAGAACCTCCGAGGCAGGTGATGGGAAGATAGCCTCGAAGGACGCGCCGATAAAACCGAAACTGGGGTTGGTGGACTACGGTTCCGACGATGACGACGACTGAAGGCGGTTCGAAAGGCACTGGAGAATGTTTGGTGAACCGCTCAACTTGCATGGCAGGTGAGATACTGCTCCGGCCGTTAGTAGTACCATTGCTAGGGGAGCCCCGGACGCGGTTGGGAATACTGGGTAAGGTTTCCCGCGTACCGAAGCAGCCGCTAGGCCCTAGGCTACAGAGCAGTCTATAGGGGAAGCTTAAAGGGGCAGTATGCGGTACCGGGCCCAGAAGCTCTCTGCATATATTTGAGACCGGTAGCGTTGGCCCGCTCTAGATGGAGTAGAGGTAATCTTGCACCGAGTTGTGGCTGTCAAATGATATGTAGAGGGAGGGCAGATGGCGTCTGCTTATTCTAATACAGGTAGTAGAATATGAAGCGGGGAAGCATGCGAGCACACCATTGGGCTCGGAGGGTATAACTTCTTGGAGAGTCGTGATTGTTACACGCTGATGCGGAGACGGTGTCCAGCCTCAATGTGTCATATCTATCCTAACCACCGGCGTCAATCATACCCTCAAAATCTCTTCCTCTATGAGCCCGTTGTATAAAAGTACATATTTGTACAGTGCCTACCATCCAACCACGCATTGACACAGACCGTCTCTCCATATTCGACACAGCTGAACAACTAGCCCCCCGACAATGGTTGTCCGGGTAGGATACGATCGGAAGTTTACTCATCCGCCCAGTTAGGTCTCGGCTCGGGCTTCGCGGTGGCCGAGCGCCAGAGACTGCGGATGCTGCCCTTGATCCAGCCCTCGATCTCCTCCTCGGGGACGACGATCTCCCTAGCGCGCGCCTCCTCCTCGGGCTGGATCTCGAAGCGGCGCATGCGCATGCCAATGCGCGGGTCAACTACGATGGGCTTCGTCCAGATCTTCTCCGCTGTTGTGGTGGTGCTGGGTCGGCCCTCCTCGCCCTCTCTCTTGGGGTTCTGCTTCTCCTCCTCCTTCCATAGGGATTTCGGCCAGTCTCTCTCCTCGTGCGCAAGGACGGTCTCTATCTCCGAGCCCAACTCCGTGTCCACCTCCTCGTCCCGGAACTCCCGTGCCGCGGCGAGGCAGACGGCCGCTACCTCCCGGCCGATCTCGTCGGCGAGGTGTCGACGGGTGAGGAAGCGGCGTAGCCGGATGAAGGTGTTGCTGAAACCCAATATGTGCGGGAACGGTATCGGCGCCGAAGGGGAGAACTCGCCCGGGATCATCATGGGGAGCGAGGACGTTGGGTAGTCGCTTGGCGAGTTGTAAGGAGGCGGTTGCGGTGGTCTTTCCGGTTTTGGCTCTGGCTTTTTCTCTTCGGGCTTTGATTCGGCATCATCTCCGCTGCTCGCCTTGCTATCTTCCGTGACTTCGGGGTCCGGTAATACAGGTGCAGTCAAGGGTCCTAACCAGCCCTCGTGCAGACCCCTGACGTATTCCTTCCACGTATGCCTTCCGACGACGATGTCGCCTTGGACCCCCTTCCACTCGGGCGTGCCGTTCCGCGCCCTGATCTCCCGGACGATCTCGTCCTGCGTCTGCGCCTCGGTGCTCGGCTGCCGCGTCCGCCGTATCCTCTCGGCGACTGCGGCCCTGACGTCGCCCTCCCTCCGACCCTGCACGAACTCCCAGTCCAGACCCGACGCGGCCAGTATCGGCTTGACGTATTCGGTGAAGTGGTCCTGGACAACGCGCAAGCCGTCGTTGGGCGGGCTCTCGAGGAAAATGGTCAGCCGGCGCGGCAGCTGGGTCGGGCGGGATATGGGTTCGCGCGCGAGGTGGGAGACGGCCTTGGACCATCGAGCGGTCGCGCGTTTCTTCTCCCGCCTGTCGTAGATGATGGCCGCGGAGAAAGAGCCCAGGACCGTCCAGAAGATCATCCAGTTCCGAGAAGGCAGTTTCTTGGGAAGGTTCGGGAGGCCCATCATGCGTAGGGCCGGGTTCGGGCTCGCGGCTTTGTATGCGGGAGCCGCGCTTGGCGCTGCTGGAGACTGCGAGGCGTCAGAGAAGCATAATATGAGACTGGTATTAGAGTCTTCGTCTTACTGTTGAAGCTGGAGCTCCAATGGCTCCTTGGGCTGGAGGAGGGTTCGGCTCCGCCATCGTGAAGGAAACTGGTCGCTGACAAGTACCTCGGGGATAATTGCGCCTTATACAAGTCTACGCGGGCGACCAACTATTCGAAGAACCCCAGCGGACCATAGATAAGGCTTGCGACTTGAAGCATGGGTCCTATCGCAATGGGATCGCAAGCTTCACATCGAGCCCGGAAGGAAATTCCAAAGAAAGATAAGCTCACATCGAGGCCGATAAGGGAACTCTTGGGGCATCGGCCCCTCTATTTGGCTATAATAATATCCTATAGCTTTAACAAATATTTACTGCTTTAAGCGAGTTATGCAATTTTCAGGCACCCCCTATCTTTTTAGGGAAATCCAGCTCGAGACATGTAAGTACCTAGGTAAAATAGCAGCATCCATATCGTAATTCCTCATCTCACTAAGTTGACAATTACGAACAATAAGTCTGACACCTTGCCATATGGCGATGTTAGACGTATCACTGTATCATAGGTATATCGTTCGGTTGCTCTGTAAGGGAGGGAATATTGAGCCACAGAAAAGACAGCTTTCAGCGCCATCATGAATGACTCCATGCCCCGAAATGGAATGAATTGGTAGACTCGAAGGGATAATATTGCTCTGAATCCCTTAGTCGCCTTATATCCTTTGTTGACTATTTTCACCTGATAAGGCGCATTCTATGTCTAGAGTGGCTGTTTCAACCGCGATACACTCTCTTCGGTATTCCCCCTTTCACCGTTGTAGCCACTTGAAGCCCATATATAGGGGCTAGCATGAACGAGCCTAGCCAATATATATGTAGGAGCCAGGTAATCGAGTCTCTCTGTGGAATTCTGACCTTCTGTGCCAACATTATTTACGCATCTAGAACTCTCGTACTCATTAAACATCCAATTACTTGCGATACAGGTTCCTACGTTAACCTCCGGAAGCTACCTCCGAGATGCAGGATACCGTTGTCGGGACCTACACGCAGAATACGGACGTCCCGGTGTCATGGCTTGTCGACAATGCTAAGATGTGCGGCTATACCGGGCCCCCTAGACTGGTCTAAGCAGCCACACAAGCAAAGGTAAAGGTAACGACGAGGGAATTAACAAGAAGCGCTACATGATGGCCATACAGCTGTTCGTCCCGCCCGCCGAGCTCATCGCCGGGAGGAGAAGCCCCAGGGCCACGGTCTCCCGATCCCTAGCTTCGACCATTGACCGCCTGATCCAAGTCCGCAGTGGTTTCCACGGACTATTGGTGAGAGCTGGATGAGGATTCCGTAGTCCGGCACGGGCACTTCGTCAAGATCTTAGAAAAGCCGAGGGCCATCCTCGTGCTGCGTATGCCTTCCGGGCTAAAACCTTCTAACGCCCAAGGGAACTCAGATGCCACCCCGAATTTTAGCGAGAAGGCGAACCGCTTCGAGTTCTTGAAGGTCTACGAGACCCGGTTAGAACTTGGCCAAAAACACTCCCGATGACGACTATCGTCCCACCATCAACCGAAACGACCCGCAGTCAGGTCCCGACAAGCCCCGAGGCTGAGGTAGAAAGCGAGAGTGACCCGGAGTGGGCGTTTTCATCATCTGCTTCCCTGCATTGTGACGCATAAAGCTCCCCCAGAAATTCAACGAGGCCTGCCGGGTACTGAGACGGCATGTACGACTTCGCCGCCGTCGATCTCCTCCGGGATGTGGAGGCCGCGGTCGAGGCCGTGTACTGCGAGCACGGCGAGACGGACGACATGATCCGGCAGGTGGTGCGAGAATTCACGAGGACCCTGTTGAGGAGGCTCGGCCAAGATCGGGACGAAGACGGCAGCCCAGTCGAATTCGACGAGAACCGCCTGAACATGACCGACTTAGGCGACCGGATGTTCGGGCACCCGGCCATCTTCCTCCGGAGCTAACACACGTAGTTCACGATGGCCCCGTTCTTCTTCCAGGGTGACTACATTGAGTCGAGGTACGGCCACCGCAGCGGTAGGCCGCGGTCCGAGAAAACGACTACGAGCGCGCCGAGGAGGGCTAGGCGATTCTGCAGGGCGTGTTCCAGGAGCTCGTCATCAAGGCGCAGATCGCCGACGACCCGGCCGCAGACGAGCTCTCGCGGGGCTTCCGGCTGCTCATCGGGGCCACGAGAGAGGGGATGCAGCTCTGGCTTGTGTTCGCCGCCCAGTGCCTCTTCAAGGCCCACCGCGTCCTGGGCCCCGAGCTGAACCAGCCCTTCGAGCGGCTGCGGCCCTACGCCAGGCTCATCCGCGGCAACATCCAGGCGAACCTCAACGTCCGGCAGCCGTACCTCTACCGCCGGGAAACCCAGGAGGTTGTGCGCGACACCATCGATGAGTGGATCTCCGGCGACCCGCTGGCGACCATGCCCAACAGGGCCGCGGGGCAAGCAAGCCCTTCGCGTTTCTCAAAAACCACCCGACTCTCTGCGGCCTCCTGCTGCACTCGCTGCGGTCGGCGCACAACGACCTCGGGCTGTCCTTCCGCAACGCGGTGCAGTCCCCCCCAATTCTCGGCGCTCCTCTAGAACGCACTGCGGCAGGAGGGCCTCGTCGCGAGTTGGTGTGAGGACATGAACGCGCTGATCGCGCTCCAGTGCGCAGACGTCTTATTTGCCGGCGGCGAGACGCCCCGCCGCGGATACCGGAAGATGCTGCTCCTCAGCTACGGGCACTCGGCGCTGTCCATCGGCACGTCCAAAAGACGCGCGAATGCGAGAGCCAGGCTCACGAGGAAGAACGCGAGGAAGCTAGAGGAGCTAGCACCCGTCTTCCTCATGTGGCTGGAGCGGTTCCGGTCGGCCGGCGTCCACCTGAGGGCCGACAACGTGACAAGGATCGTCGAGAACAGCACGAAGAACGCGAGTCGTCGGGCCCGGAGACGGGGTCGGACTCCCAGCAGCAGCAGCAACAGAAGCAGCGGTTCGCGGCCGCGGAGCTGCTGCAGAAGCTTCTCCTGGCGCTCGACACCGAGACGGCGGGACACGCGTACCCGTACCTGGCGCTGCACCTACAGTGCCGCAGGTTCCTGCAGGGGCTGCACGACTGGTGCGGCCCCCTTTCCCCGTCGAGGGCCCCCGCGGCACGCGCATCGTCGAGCCCGTCGACACCGAGAGCCCGGAGCAGGTACCTGTCGGTGGGCATCTTCCTGTTCGACGTCGCCTTCGACAACACGGCGTTCCGCCTCGACGATCACGACCCGGTCACGCGGGCGGAGCGGAAGAGGGTCACGGCCGCCGACGTCGAGGGCATGCTCGGCCGTGGCGCGCTGAATAAGTAGCTGTAGATGACAACAAGTAGAGAGGTAAGTGAAAGTCACTGGGGTTTGAACTCGAATTCAGATACCAAATAGCAAGTTGATCCGGCGAATGGAGTGGCGTTCGGAAACTGGGAGACGACGGAAGCAAGAGTATCACAATACAAAGTGGCCCGAGTCAAAACGCTTTATATCCGTGACCATAACGGCCGGAATGCCAAGGTGATTCTGAAACAACTGGGCAATAGGGTTATTCATTTCCCGCTCATAATCGTAGACTAAGGGTATGTTTAGAAGTGCCTCCTGATTCAACAAATTCTCTTGAGGTTTAGTCCTGCGTAGGGCTGTTCAACAAGCCTTGACGACGATCTGGATCCCAAAGACTGTGGGAACAACCAGACCCTTTAGCATGAGTTGGTCATGATATATTCAATCTGTAGCGATTTGTCAGAAGACCCATGCCTGATACATTGCGTATGCAGTATCTTACAACTTCTCTCAGCCGTTGACGCATTCGAGGTCATCAGGGTATATTCCTCCCATCACGCGTTATGAAAGGTCCATATGGCCCAATCATCCCTAACGATTACCGATTACCATCACCCGCCATCTATTCGCGCTTATAGAGTCACATCATCCCCATCACCGCCGTCCCGGCAAACCGGGCACGCCCACGTACCGCTCCTCGCGCTCCGTGAGGAACATGACCTGGACCCAGAACTCCTTGAGGTCGGCGTCCCACCAGGTCCAGTAGCGGTCCTCGCTGCGGTCGATCTCGCGGGCCTGGAGCTTGAAGCCGCAGGTCTCGTAGGGCTCGGCGGCGACAAGCATGTACTGGAAGTTCTTGTCGGGCGGGTCGTCGACACGCTGCTCGAAGGCGCTCATGAAGCGCACCTTGGGCACGACGCCCAGCGCGATCTCCGGATACTGCAGCTGGAATAAGAGCCCTTGCTGCCGTGTCACGCCATCGCGCACCTTGGTGATCTTGTAACCCGGCCGCCCGATCTTGACCACGTTCTTCTTGACGCCCACGGCCCCGAACCCGGCGCCCACGACGCCCACCGGCAGCCCCGTGTTCGGGTCGATCTGCTGGCCCTTGCCCTCCTTCTGCTCGCGCGCGGCCCGCCTCGCCAGGTTCGTCTGGTGCTTCTTGCCCTGCGTGTGCGCCAGGTACGAGCCGTCGTTCTGGTGCACAGTCAGGCACAGCCGGCACTCGAACGAGCCGACGTGGTTCTTGAAGAAGTAGGGGTCCTTGTCGAGGTCGATGGTCTCGAGGGCGAGCTTGCGCAGGCGTTCGCGTCGGTCAGCGTTGGTGGCGCTGTGCGAAGCCACGCCACCGCCGCCGAACTTGGAGCCTGCGCGATTCTGGTAGTCCATGTTTCTGTATCCCCGGCTTTAGGTTGGGTTGATTATCTATGGCCTTCTCCTTGTCGGTGTAGAATTATTGTTGATGGAGGACACACGGAGGAAGACGCGATGGGGTGGTAGTTATGAGTCTCGATGCGACAAGGCTGGGGATGGAATTGATTGGAAAAGTACGGGAGAGGCTGAATAGATACTATGTAAGTCCTGGTAGTGAATCTACATACAAGGAAGAATTAGGTACCTACCTATGGCTGCTATGTAACTCCAGCCCACCCTACTAGCTTCGATAAGTGGCGCTAATAAGGTACCCGTAGCATTAGCGCTAACTAGCTAGGTAGCCGATTCACCTGCGTACCTTCGTAACTGTGAACGGAACGGAACCACGAAAGCTGCAAAGAGGCGCGCAGGAGGTAAGCTGGGTATATCCATATCAATATACACCATATTCCCATAATTGGGGGGTCATCCTCTTTTTTTATATTTATTATTCTTTTTCTTTGGCGTTCGTATCTACAGGTTGCCGTAATAAGTACGTCTGGGACTATGCAGTAAGAATTCTTGGTGCGATCTCGTCTCAACTATGATCACCGAAGCTACAGACAAAAGTGGTCTCTGAAGTTTACACTCAGAAACCCGATAGAGCTGATGGCGGTAAAAATGATGTTTCTTTAAGTTGCCAGGTAGGGGATATCTCGTCTACTTAGTATGATGGTTGATCAATTGTTATAAGTCGATCCTGGGGTTTCCTTCTTCGTTCTCTTTCGTGTTGGGACACCATAGTGGCTAATATCAGACCACAATCCTCTTCTCTCAAGGCGATAGATAGATTTCGTAGCCACGTATACGTTGCATCGCGCACAACACCGACCGGTTCACACACGGAACGGCGCCGCAGAAACGGCCAGAGTATCGTGTCCATATTTCCCCCCAGGCAAGTGCGGCAGGCACAATTATCGGAAGTTGTTATCGAACCGCTTGAATGTGTAGCCGATGAATGGCAAGCTCATCTCAGGCGACTCATCCGTCTGTCTACCCGAGGCCATGGCCTGGGCCTTGAGAACCGTGGCGTTGTCCGTCTGGTCGATCTCGTCAGTGGGGAAGTACGTCGTGTCAATAGCCGACGTCAGCCGCGGCTCGAACGGTGCACGAATGCGACGGAGGCTATCAAATTCGACCCCGCGGAAGAAGGCGTGGTTCTTGATTTCATGAGCACCACCCCGTCCAAGCCGGACTTCGGTGTTGCAGATGAGACTGTAGGCACAGATAGGTTAGCGCGCGGTTCAATATCCAACCAAATTGAGACGGAACATTGTTGACTTGCCTCCTGATCAGGTGCTCCGCCTCCGTCCCCAACGTAATATCGTCCGGGAAATACAATGACTGTCTCCAATTGACAATTTTCCTATAGGTGTCGTGGCTATCCTCAGCACAGAACGGCGGCCAACCGACCAGACACTCGAACATGATGGTTCCCAATGACCACCAGTCACAGTCAAACGTGTAGCCCTGGCCGGTGAAAATTTCAGGGGCGATGTAGTCCGGGGTACCGACGGTGGAGTAAGCCATGACCCGGCGAGATTTTCTCCAGTCGTTGATCTGCGACCGATTGCTGACCGTGAGGTTAATCTGATCGATGGCTACCGAGGTTCTATCTCTAGGTCGGTTCGACTTGCCCTGAAGAAGCTGCTGGTAGTAGTTGTTGTCATGTAACTTGTGGAAGCCAGTTGAGAGACCGAAATCCGTAAGCTTGACATGGCCACCTCTGTCGAGGAGGATATTGTCTGGTTTGATGTCACTTCGGTCTCAGTTAGTCAAGGCAGGGATTCGAGCGGCCAAGGCGGGCGCGAGCCAACTGAAATACTCACCGGTGAATGAAACCCAGTTTGTGGACCGCCTCAATGGCGAGGACGATCTCTGCGATGTAGAACCGCGTGATATCTTCCGAGAAGATCTCATACTTAATGAGCATCGTCATCAAGTCTCCACCAGGCAAGAACTCCATCAGCATATAGAGAAAGTTGGCGTCCTGGAAGGTGGTGTAGAGCTTGACGACCCAGGGGCTGTCGGATTCGGCAAGAATGTCTCGCTCGGCTCGAACGTGGGCTAGTTGATCCTTCTTGAACATCTCCGTCTTGATCAGGGACTTCATGGCGTATACCTGGCCGTCCGACTTCTTCTGCACCAGCTTGACCTCGCCAAAGGCACCCTTGCCAATGATCTTGATAGTGCTGTAGTTTTCGGGCTTGTCCTTGGTCCGCAAAAACCGCAAGTATCTGCCTTCTTTCTTGCCAGCATTTTGCCAAAGCTGTTCGCGTCTAGAAGAGGACTGGTTGGGATCTGCGAGTTTCTGCTCGAGTTCACTCTGTCTGCCAGGGGGGGAGATTCCTAGTCAGCACCTTACACATTCCACTGAGACGAGACGTAGCCCACGGGGCCCCTTGGGCGGGTCTGGGATAGCGATGGAGGTTCGAACGTACCTCAGATTGCGCTCGCGAGCACGCTTGACGCTGTCCTTGAAGAAATCGGCAGCCAGCTGGGAGCATTTCTTCTGGTTGTTGTTGGCGTTGATTCCGTATTTCTCTGGGTTCCTCTCGGGCGCCGGTTGGAACTCGGTGGGACGGGGACTCGAACTGGGCATGGGGGCATGCAGATAACCATGGCCAGGTGGTTGTTGGCCCGACGAGCCTGATGTTCGCGGTCGCTGACCCGGAGAGGCGCCACGTGCGCCATACGGGTTGGCCCCAGCGGCGCCGCCCAGGTTTTGGTGGGAGAATTGGTGGGCAAGTCCGACGTTTGGATCGTTGGTGCCGGGTGTGTTGGACCGGGGCTGGTAACCAGCACCGCCCCGGGCGGAAAGGTAATCGGAGGGAGGTTGCTGAGAGTACTGGGGCTGATATTGGCTCTGCGCAAAGTAGCTGTTGGGCGTAGCGTAACCCGCGCCATACTGCTGAGCACTGGGCTGGCCCTGTTGAGGGCTGTAGCCCTGCTGGCTACCGCCGCCGCCAGAATAGACGGGTTGGGGGAAGGTCGAGGGCGTGGTGGGATACGCTCGGTCCGGAGCAGGGCCGAGACGGTCGTTGTTGTTGCCGAAGTTCAAATGCAAACGATTGTTGGGATCCATCTTGGGAGCTCAACTCAGCTAGACTCGCCACGCAATACTAGCAGGAGAAGGGGTATCGTTATCAATAGCAACAGCCGCTGGACTAATGTGACGGAAGCGCGGGGAGGAAATAGAAGATAGGAGAGAAAGAAGAGGGAGGTAAGGAGCAGGGATGATAGAGAGTGACCGTGATTCAACAATGATATGTGCCCCCCCCGGGTTTCAGATCGGGGTCGGGTGGAAAGTCGAGTCGAGTCGAGCCTGGGTCGAATGGTTGCTCCGAATGAAATGTCTCAGAAGACGGGAAGATGGCTTCGTATCAAAGCTGTCACGGAGAACCCAGGACTGCTCCTTGAAATTGAGTTTTTGATAGCCCGACCCTGGCAGCTTGAGGGGCGACTAAGGTTGTGATGGTGTGGCGTATCCCTGAATGTAGTAGCACGCTTTACCTAGTATACCCGGACCTGCATGTGTACTTCCAAGATGTGTAAAGGCAGAGTTAGGTAGATACGGCTTGGAGGTCGGACACACGCTTGTTTCCTCACGATCGCAGTACGTTTTTGTTTTCTAAAGGAGTTGCACTATTAGACCAGCTTTTTACTTTTCATCCGAGATCAGGGACCACAGAGGAATGAAACTTGTCGAAAGGGGATAATGCGCTGTCCCATTCCTACCACAACGTTCTCGTTAGGCACATATAATTGCGTGCTATAAGGACCTAGAGCTACATACAGGTAGGCCGTACTCCGCCGCCCCGCGCCTGGAATAAAATATTACTGGATCGGGAAGCGTCAAACTGATGGTGCGGTGAGCTGCCCCACCATTCATAACTGGCATGGACCAATTATCCCTGAAACAGCTGGCCACTCGCAGTAGCCTTTGGTACCTTACCAATAATATTGTACAATACAATACTACTTGGGTGGCTAGTAATGGGTTACAATCCGAGCTGCAAATACTTAGTTCGTGCATATTCCCGAATGACGGCCTAACGAAAACACGAGTTAAAAAGCCGCATACATGCATACCTAGGTGCATAGGTATTTAAACAACAGCAAGAGCACCGTGGTGGCACTTGACAGTAGAGCACAGCAAGGCTTTATTCCTCCTATCGTAGGGCGATATCTTTTTCGACACCAGCGCGAGCAAGCACGACAGCTCGGTTAGCGCCAGCAGAGTCGGAGAGTTCCTATCCGGGACGACCGTGAAGCTTCTGCCTTCCACGATGTTGACCCCTGCGGACCCGAAGCAGTTCTTCGAGTCCAAAGCTTGAAGTCGTCAAGTTCCTCGTCATGATAGACGCATGTTTATCGGCTATTTCTGGGATCACCTCCCGTATGCGTGGAAGATAGGCTGAGTATCCGTTAATTACATTCCATCCTAAATGACCAGCCTAAAGGCTTCGTAACTACACATCGATATATACAGAGGGTGTAGGTCAATCCCGTTACCCCTATTCCAACGGTATATGCTGGCCGCTTTCCTTGCGTTCCACCCAGGCATCCCCTTTCACTAATTACTGGTTATCCGAGTGAGATGGGACGCCTGGTGAAACCCTGATAGTAGGTGCTGTAGATGTGCTGGTGCCCGAAGCAGCCCGAAGCAACCCGCCGTGGTCCACGCGTGCCCATGCTTTTCTAATATTTATGGCGGTAGGTGATGTACAGATCCTCCCTGGGAAAGTTGGCGCCCCATTAAGCAAAATTGCGAACGACGTAGATGTCCAAGCTGGGAGTCCCCCCGTCATGGTGTTGTTTCGCATGCCAGAATATTATGACGGCATCCCCGTCGAAAGAGAGGAGAGATTCGTTTCCTGTACTCTATGTTCAATATCCGGCGGACCCAAACCAGACTCCTTGATCATCATATGAAGGGTCGACACGGCTTTTTATGGCCCAGACATCAGTTCAGCGTCAGAATTCAGGAGGACTTAAGATGAGTACCAACAGTCTATATATATAAAGAGAAAGCAGGCTCGTTCGAAGGCATCCTAATGTTTTTCGAGTGTGCTTTCAGCGGCACCAATGGCTTACTCAAGCTATCTAGCCTATACCCCCTTTTACACTGCTACAACGTACTTAAGTAAAAAATAGAGATTCATCGATGCTGGACGATCTAATTAGGTAGTGCAGTGTCGTGGAATTGTGTCCAGTGAAGAGTAACCCGACTGGCAGAGGCCTCAGTGGCGACGTTCGGAGAAAGATACTTGCATGGATCGAGAGGACAAGATATTTGTTCAAGTGCGTAATTGCTTTCTCGGTGTGATTAAGATTTCTGCTTTAGAGATTCAGTGTACGCTAATATTTATTGTAGAGCTCTTGCGGGAATCAGAGCCCCAGACCGTTAATCCTGAGGAGCCGTGGGAGCCCGAGGCTCCTCATCAACGCTTACGTGGTTAAGGTAATAGATAGATATCTGAGTCAGCAGACGTTGCAATGGGTGATTTGAGCCTTTGAATTGCAACAACGCTGGCTTCGCCACAGCCAAGATAATGGAGCCGGCTTCAAAGACCAAAGCACATTCATAGTCAAGTGACTCGCGTTGTAGTGCACGAGTGCGGCCGCCTCTACTGGAAACTCTTGGTATCAGAATGTTGTCACATATTTGTAATAAGTATGTTTGATTTGACACTGTGAACTGCCCTAATCAATGTTGGTTGCACCCAGTGCCACCCCCTTACGAGCCATGCATATCCTCAGCCCCACGGTATAACCACGTGTTGGTTCTTCACTTCTGTATGTTATTGCCTTGATACGTTACCGCTACCAGCAGATCTTGTCCATCCAGAGAATAGGAGTAGGGAGTGTTTTGTACTAGCTGTCGTAATTTCAATAGGGCAACCTATGGACCCCTCCAAAGGAATTGCTTCACAGCCGTGAGGCTGTGATAATCTCACACCAATGCCACATCCTTCTTGATTACACTGACGCAGTTGGCGGTAAGAGATGAAGGGGGTCCACTTACAGTATGAAACCAGACCGTGGCCCAAACTGAGTGCTTCGATTTGCCTCTAAGCCTCCTCATTTTCAACCTCTATTTAAAGGGGCCAAGGCTCTGCAGGGCATAACACACAAACATCTGCTTTACTCCAGTCCAAGTCCAACACTTTAAGCCCCATAAACTCATATGCTTTGCGACTGGATTTCATAAAACATTTTCAGGTGTCTCACAGCGAACTCGCTTGCGATGACCGACGCTAAAGGCACTTACCCTCCTCCCCTACCCCCGGGATCGGAGAGCGTATCTGCTCAGCCGACAGCTGCTGCACCACCCTATAAGCCTCCGACCTCAGCGGCAGGTCCGTCAACTCTACCCAAAATATCGCAGTCCCCTCCACCGAACGGGGCCATGAGAAAGGCCGACACCAGCATGTCGTGGGGCTCACCCGCCGGATTGAAGATCCGTGGCCCGCACGACGAACACCTGGTCATCTTCCGCAAAGCATTGGGCATCAACTTCCACCGCGACTGTGCGGAGGAGTGCACGCTCGAGGAGGGCCGGAAGTCGGCCATCGGTATCTACAGGATCGTCATCATGACCCATAACCGGAAGCGCATGCAGTACGCCGCACTCACGGCGTTCCTCTATTCGTGTTACTTTGCGCAGATAGTCATCGCGTCTGGGCTCACGGCCCTGGGAGCCGGCGCCTCAACCCAACAGAGATTATGGGTTATTACTGCTCTGGGTGCTCTGAACACGGTGCTGGCCGGTATACTGGCTCTGATCAAGGGTTCGGGGCAACCCCAAAAGCTGGGCAGAGACCGTGTTGAGTATAGAAAATTGCAGAACTGGATCGAGGAGACGGAAGCTTTGCTTGCTGTTGGTGTTATCGGCCGCAATAGGACGGAGGTGGGCTTGCTGGTTGAGCACGCTTTCAAGCGGTATAACGCCACGATAGCCAGTGACGAGAATAATCACGCTGATGTGTATGTAAACTCACCGTTGGAGTCACTGGACTACCGGGACAGTGATGACTTACATGTTCGTGGGATTGGGAAGAGCATCGCGTGACTCGGGGTTTAGTGCTGACGTGGTAAAGCATTACATGTTATTGATGGCTATCCGTTGTGCTCACTGGAAATCCTTTCGCTACACCCGCACTAATATTATTGACCTCATATTTACACTCTCCTGTTATCCGCATCGTCAATCGGAGCTTCCCTCCCAGCGTGTCCCTAACTCATGGAAAAGAGGCATCTTATCTGTGATGCCTATAATTTCATTACTACACCATTCGTGACTCCCTGCTCCATTAGCAAGTGCGAATCCGAACCCGCCCTTCGGCACCTCAACCCCGTCGGCGCCCTCGCCAAATAGGTAGAGAGGATCAACGGTACCGACCGAGATGCCAATGGTATCGCCTTCAGCCCTGCGCCAGTAAAGGAAACTGCCACAGTTCGAACAGAATCCGCGTAGCGCCCCTGGGGTCGCGCTGTAGTCCTTGAGCGTGTCGGTGGCACTAGTCCACTTGAACGCCGAGAGCAGATCGACCGAATGCGATGACCAGAAGAGAGCTCCGGAATTCTTGCGGCATTGCGTACATTGGCAGGTCATCGACTGCGGAGTGAATATTAGCCTCCCTAAGTTTGTAATCATCCAACCTCCAGTTCTGCTCACACGAGCCTGAGACGCAGTCTCCCCTCTCCACACCAACGCTAACTCCACCAGTATATGGGGTTTTAGACACTGATTCGAAAGGACTGACATACGCTTTTGAAGAAATCATGGTCATCTGGAAAGTCAACGCGATACCTGAGAGCTCCACAGAGACAACCCCCGGTGATACTCTTAGGCTTTGCAAAATCGGCCATAGTTGTCATTGCCACTGTGTTGAAGTCAGGCCTGCCTGATATGCTATTCCGATCCGAGTATTAGGTGACTTTCAGGCTTTATTTATGTATAGCGAGCCCAGCTGGACATGATGCTGTAAGCTTGTCAAACGCGCCCTTCCCCGCACCTAGGAGGGGCAGAATTTTTAGTAGTCACCCAGGTCGTCTCCTGGATGCCCTATAGGGCGCAAGTGACAAAGAATGACGGCGTCGAACGAACTACTATACCGTGAAAGGATATGATGCTCCTGATGGAGTGCACTACTAATCCCGCGATAGTTTGGAGTCACTGCCCCAAATGCATTCGCTTGGTGGGCCTTCTAAGAGATGTAGATTGGCCAGCTACTCATTGGTTACCTAAACTCTGCGGTGGCCCGCCGTAATAGAGTCTCTATCTCGTATATTGAATTGGACTTTAATCAATAGTAGCCTGGAAATGAATACAAGGGAGTTGTGGTTTGCCGCTTATTCTTCACGTTCACTATGAAAATCTGCAGTATTCTGCAACGGCATCAGACCCCATGGTTATTTGTACGAGGGTAACTACCTCCTTCCTGTTAGATGGCGTCATATACTTCAATTTACGGACCAATCACCACTATAAGTCGTCCAGTTACCCCTTTCCTAACCCCTACTTCCGCCCCTATTCTGACCCAGTTTCAACCCGTATTCTAACATGATCATGTAGGGGCAGGGTAGAGGGTCTTAACCACTGATAAGATCATGGCCCACCTTGCGTAGCGAGCATAGTCGCATCAGCTTCGACCGTAGAGGTAGAGTATCCGAGTCAGCAATAATATAACGTATCTTGAGTGCGAAGGAGCTACCTGACCTAACCAATGGAACAATTCAGGGAGTGTGTGACATTACACAGAGCTGTGAACTAAATGCCTCAAGACTCAAATCCCGTAATTACTTGTAATGACATCCCTCCACTCTTCGAGAATCGTCATAGTTCCCTCCAATTTCTTTTTCACCTTGCGGAAACAGTCTGATTTAGGAGGGAGCCAAGAAGAATTGTCTCTCCCTGCGGCACATCGCTCCTGTCTTACAAGATCCAAGACGAGCTTGACTGCTTTGCTTGGGCCAGTGGCTTGTCTATGGTTTCCCCCGGCCAAGTGCCTGGGGAATGTCTCCGATTCCTCTGCGTAGTCCGTTATCATAATCTACACCGTATTTCAGCTGCCGACAGAGAGAATCTCCGTTCGGGACCTTCTAGGCTCGCTTAAGAGGGTCTTGATATCTAGGCGTGCTGTCTCTTTGCTCAAGCTTTCTTGAAGGCCTATAGTGGAATTTTGTTACTAGAACTCCGGCCATACTGGAGGGGAAGATTCATCCATGTCACCCTCAATGGCAAATTTAGAGCCAATGCCGACAGTAACGAATGCATGCCCGACCCAGCTCGCCAAGGAGCTTATGAATACCACCGTGCCTGTTCTCTCGCGAAAATAGGGTAGCATGGCGCGCGGAACTTCGACGATGCTAAAGACATCAGTATCAAACTGGGCTGAGAACTGTTCCGGTCTGAATCATGATTAGCAGATCATAACAAAATTTGTGACCGGATATTGGCGTGCTCTAACTCCTCTAAGGCGCCGCCTGTAATGTAGCCTGCGTTGTTGACAAGCACGTTGATCCTACAGTAATGGTGATAGCTTCATTAAAGGTTTCTTCGACAGATTTCCGCTCGTGGGCATTGAGTTCTTAAATAACTGCACCAGCCTTATCAGGTAATCCAGCTTCTTGAGCTTGCGTCAAGTTGCGATGATGTAATCCCACGCTCGAAGATCTGGTTTGCTCCTAAACCAAGATGAGCTACCAGTAATAGGCCAGATAAGGTGCGACATTTCAGAAGGGGATATCTTAGGGTGATTTCTGTAATTATGGTTAAGGTAGTATGTAGGTGAGAGTGAACAAGACAACCGATGGACTGCGCATTCTTATAGACAATGGGACCTTGCCAAGATCATGTTAATGAAGCATACCAAACTCTCATGGCAGTATGGTGAATTCATATAAAGTATCTAGACGGGCGCTATACTTATTAAGACGCATCCACTAGCTATCCACGCAAGATGGTGCATTCTAGCATCACAGCTTCTTAATAGGCGCTTACGAAGCAGACGGGAGCGGAAGAGAGCGGACTTCGACCGGGGGGAGCGGACATTTCTACAGCATTTTCCAGAATATGACAACGTAGGATATAGTATTTATTAGCAACTAACATTTTAAATGCAATTTTGCATACTGTAGCCGTTGCAACTGCTTAATCTTGTCTTGAAAGCCATTTTGTGGTCTCTGACAGAAGCCATGATAATCTACCAAGTATACCACCTTTGAAGATTCAACCAGTTTCTATGAACTACGTTGTCTCTTCCGGTTTTTGTGTCGTTATTGTCTTGTCGTTTCAACTTGGCTCCTCCTTGCAACTATTATGGACAAAGGGAAAGTCGACAGCTTATTACCCTTGACCATCTACCGTAATCCCAGACCAAACTATACCAGACCAGACTGGACATATGTAAGGCTTAATTAAGGCCGTGAAGTATGTGGATTACCGATTACGTATAGCCTAGTCCGTTGCTCTCGACACTGCTATACAATGCCCTGAGTTTGTTGAGGTAGAATAAATGAAGAATTGGGAGAGGGACACGTTCGATTCGGCTGCCGGTGGCCGTCTAGGATTGTCCCAGTGTTCGTACGAAATAGGTTGTACAGTACGCCCTACTGAAACAGCGCAAGAGTCGTCAGCAAAGAAAGGTAGGCGTCAAGGAGCGTCCTGTGAAGATCACATAAATGAACAACGCCGGTGTGCATGACAATGGTCGGTCTGTCATTGGTTAGGCCAAAACCAGGCGTGGGCCTGCATCATGGCCCGTCCAGACCAGTCATTTCCAGCTGCTGGCTCAGGATGCGGTACCACGGATTGCGAACCGCTTCTTATAAATGCAAAACTGCGCTAAACAAGGCGAAGCAATAACTGAACTGTCTTGCATATATCCTACCCCATCTGGTGCAGGACTTTTCAACGGCGTCTCGTCATGCCAAGTGTAAAGTACCATGCGATTGTAGCCCTCTCGTCTCGCGTTCCTCGCGTTCTCGGTCGCGCCAACTAACAGGACGACAGACGCTTTCGAAACCTCGTTGGCTCGGATTGGAAAGGCTTCAGTGGACTTTAGTTGTATGGTTAATTCTTTCAATGCATTCCTATCCTATCGTTTTTGCGCAAGCCGAGGGGCTGCCTGAGCTGTGAGCATTTTCGCAGGGAAAAGGCGCACGGAAGCCCGGGTCAAGGCTGGATTTGGATTGGTTGAAAATGCTAGATCAGGGTTGCTTAGCAATTTGATATCCTTGGAAACCTGCCACGTCCGCGTGCCCAGGACGCTCAAAAGTCGCAGTGTTGTGCGCAAATGCGCATTTCGTAAGCGCGAGTAACTGCTTATCTCATTGGACCTTCCCTTTTGACTGGTGTTCCATTGCACTTAACTGTGAGTAGTTTAGATATATATTCTTCGATTCCCACCACCACAAAGATCAGGTCTTTAAGATTATACTTCTTTGACACGCATGATTCCAGCTCTATCATAATAGTTCTCCATTATCAGTGAAGCGATCGCGCATCTGTGTAGCAGACAGAGTCTCACACTACGTAGCCTCTTCAGGCAGCATTTGACGTAGCCTCCACAGGCAGCATTTTACGTAGCCTCTCGAGGCACCGTTTTACGTAGCCTCTCAAGGCAGCATTTTACGTAGCCTCTACAGGCAGCATTTTACGTAGCCTCTCAAGGCAGCATTTTACGTAGCCTCTACAGGCAGCATTTTACGTAGCCTTTCAAGGCAGCATTTTACGTAGCCTCTACAGGCAGCATTTTACGTAGCCTCTCGAGGCACCGTTTTAGGTAGCTCTCAAGGCAGCATTTTACGTAGCCTCCACAGGCAGCATTTGACGTAGCCTCTCGAGGCACCGTTTTACGTAGCCTCTCGAGGCAGCATTTTACGTAGCCTCTCGAGGCAGCATTTTTACCATGTCCAAATCTGGCGGTTTGTTTTATCCCGTACCATCAAGACTTTGTGATTATAACGAGGAATGGGATGCATCCTTGGCAATGCCTTGGGAAGAGCAGGGCACTAATACTGTTGTGAGTCTCATACGTTTGGAATCCCAGAACAGTGGGTTTTCCATGACGGATCAGAGCCGCTTGCAGCCTCGGTCGATACCGGACCATTGAGCCACAATCAGTCTGTGTTCAATCCTTGGTCATCAATTTCCAAGGAAATTCGTCCTAGCTTCCGAGACCTGAAAACCTAGCAATCTCCGCTGGAGACTGAGGAGTCATTCACCTGCCCCGTCGACAACATGTGGACGAATGGATAATGGCGAGCACGGCTCACTTCGTGCACGACATTGATGGTCAAAATCTATATCTCGACTATCATACATCAGACAGCCTCAGGAACCTTGTTTGCAAAGGAGCGCACCGTTACTGTGTGTTTGCTTTGATGCAAACACTCCTAGCGGGACTGTCGGCAGCCGGCAGCCGGCAACCATCTACAACACTACGTTGCGTGGGTCGCGACTTGCGGGCTCTCGAGCCTCTGAGAGGAGGCTTCACGCGCCCAGGGGCCGGATCCTGTCTCCTTCCCGAAGGCTGGGAGGAACGCGTAATGAGGCATTCAAGGTTTGTACCATGGAAAGTTTTGAGATGTTATATTCTAGGGCCCGTTCCCTAACAGCTATTTAGAACCACTCTTTGTTTTCTTCATGTGCCAATGCCGAGTTGAGCAGCAGCAACTTGAATTAGGAGACGCACATTGAGTTTGAAGGGGTGGTAAAGCCTACGCCAAAGAAATCAGCTTTCCCATAGCCCTTTAGGCGAGAGGTTAGTACCTAGGCCGTCTTAATGTCTTACAGCAGCTCGATGACGTGAGTCAGAATCAACTAACTATGAATGCGTCTTCTAGCTAGTCTGAGCCAAACTCGCTGCTCCCCTTTGCGTTGATACTTCCACTCCCCCAACGACCACCGAACGGTCCTCTCTTTTCTCTCTATATCGAGTGAACTACGGCATACATCTAGGGACAGGATACATAGCATTTCCCTCCTGACCGACGGCATTCCCCACAAGACTGCTACTCTGTAAAGGGGCGACCTCGCGTTTCAGATCGATACACTCGACAATGACGGGGACCAGTCAAATGGCACGCAGGATTCAAGTCATGTCGACGACTCAACGCGGCGAACAGCACGCCACCCCGCATACCAACGGTATTGATGCACACATTAATTCCACTAAACTTCTATTACTAATAGCTAGGCAGATACCAAATGAACACAAAGAGAAATGTGGTACAGCGTGGTGGTGTCCACGGGTAGCTGATTGTCTTCGGGCAAGAACGTGTATGATCGATCGGGTGCTGTGGCAGGCGGGCAAGAGGAGGATATTCCCAGTCCCATCACAGGCATTGGGCACGTTACTAACATAAATATGGATTCAGTTCACGATGGATGGGTTCGGTGGTGGGGAGTTTCTAACTAGTGGCGCTGAAGTGGCAGGCAGAGCAGATGTTCAAGCTGCCAGAACTGGGTGAGTAACTACGGCCCACGGATTGCTTCCTTGGGAATTTAAGCATAATATACTCCAAGGCAGTGAAGGAAGCGACCGCACTAATAGTTTTGGTGCTGCAGTACCGAAGATGCGGAATCAGCAGTCATTATGCGCTCTGATCTGAATGACCAGACGGCACCGGTCTCCCTTGAAAGCCACAAGAAGTTCGCCTGCCCATTTTGTAAGCATGACCCAAGAAGGTTTGGATCGCGGCGGACGTGTGCCGGGCCAGGGTTCTCCACCATTCACAGGCTGAAGTGAGTATCAACGTGCCACCTGCTTGCCATAGTTGCCCTCATATTGACGTTTGCTCTAAGGGAACACCTCTACCGGAAACATGCTACCCCTCGGCAGAGCTGTAACCGCTGTCTTTCGCCGTTCAAATCCGCTTCCGAGCTTCTCGAGCACCAGAGATCAGCGCAAGCCTGCATTGTCGTGCCAGACAGCCAGTCTGCTGGAATCATGACTACGGCACAGCGGGAAAAGATTCGGTCAAAGCGGAAGGCAAAGCCAGGCGTGACCGAGGAGGAGAAATGGGTAGCCATCTACCGCATTCTCTTCCCGAATGAGTCCCCTGAGAAAGTACCGTCACCCTGTGAGTGCCACGCTTAGGGACATAACATTCCTCAGTCTGACATTGTACCAGATTACGATCTAAGCAACAACCCGGCTATCACCTTGCGACAAGGGGCCTCTCCAAACCCCGACAACTTCTTTCGACATCACTTCGAGGAGCTGCTCAAGACCGGTCTTCCACTCGACATTGAGCAGAGCTTTGAGGGCGAGATCCGAGCCCAGCTCGGTTCTGGAGAGGACCATGAAGACATGGTGAGGAATATCGTCGATGCAGCTCGCGGGCTTCCGCTGAGGTTGTTTCAGCGCTACGAGCAGCAGCACGGTGCTCGAGATGTGGAGGGCGAGGCCTAAGATGATGCGGCTCTGCCGATGCGCCAGCTCAACCCTGACGCTATCTGGGACCATCGGAGCTAGAGAGAACCGGTGCCCTGGGTATTTGTGCTGTCGGCGTGCCCCCATCTGCTAGACTCACCCCGTTGACTAAATCGACTATCTTCCATGTCGAAGGACTTCGATAGATGAAAGACACTTGAGATGGTGCGAGGGCTACTGATGGTCATTTTTGGACTTGACTGGTGGATGGTTATGCCTTCCTTTTCTTCAGCAGCTTTACCTGCCTTTCTTTCTCTTATTCTCGAAACTCATTCTTCATAGGACAGGATCCATAGATTAGGAATACCCTGATGAAGCTTTATTTCTTGAAGGGTTCGGAAGAAAAAATACACTGGGGACTCTGAGCTCAAACGAGAGGGATAAAGTTCTGGAAACTGTGACGGAGGGTGGTTTGAGGATACGGATCCCTCTTTCATTGCCCTTCGATCTCTCAAGCAGCATCAGTCTCTACTCTCCTCGTTCAACCAAAAAGTAAAAAAAAGCGCCAAGAACACGTCCGCACCGCCCCTTAACGCGGCTTAGCATCTTGGCCTTCACTTCCACAGCCTCTCCTGCTTCGTTCATGTTCTTTCATCGCTGACTAGATGGGGGCAGCTCGGGGACTAGGCGAGTGCATTCAGGGGGTCAAGTTGCCTAGCACACTTCGGTGAGCTGCACAGGAGTCCTCGGATCCTGTGCTCTGTAGCGATACATCGGCTGGGACGTGATGGCAGAAGGTGGTTGGATGCGAAGTTGACTCG
This sequence comes from Monosporascus sp. GIB2, assembly GCA_004155935.1. NCBI lineage: Eukaryota > Fungi > Ascomycota > Sordariomycetes > Xylariales > Monosporascus > Monosporascus sp. GIB2. The sequence continues at coordinate 122,015 of QJNV01000085.1, read as the reverse complement.
TCCGTTGCAACCGCGAACTGCAGTTTAGAGCGCCTTTGTCTGCCTTGCCACCAACTTCTACATTGCGGCCAAATTTTTTTCTAAACGCACTTTCAGGGGCTGTCCTCGATTCCATTTTAGGTAGGGGGCAAGCCGAATTTCGAGCCATGTTGTTATGGGCATCAGAGCTACTGTTAGATGGCACCGCACATCGGCCGGGTGTGGTATAATACACCAACTCTGGAAAGGACCCCATTTCACTTAAAGTATACATCTTCCGCTGCTAGCCTATACAAAAAGTGTACGCGTACTTAATATACGCCTTAACTTAATCTAATAACTGAATTAATATTTAATAATAATAATAACGTATTATATAAATAACCATCGTAAATATTAATATGCTATGATAACATGTTTAAGAAAGCAATTATAACGTAATAAATTAAAATAAAACCGGTTTCTTAAAATTTGGTATTTAGAACAGCTCTAATTGTAACCGCCAGTTAGCATTTATTATTATTAGGAACCTCAGCTTCAGAATTGACATGTAATTTTCTTTATATTTAGCTCTGCGGGAATGATAGATCTAGGGGATGTCTATAGGGCGATCCTTCTAATGGCAATAGCAAGATTGGGGTGTGTGTCGCAGAAAGGGCCCCTTCGAGCAAGGGTTTTCGAACCATCTTTATCCCTTTTCGGGAGGCCCAGAGCCCTATATCAGTGGGCCGTCCGCAGCAAGTGGGGTCACCGTTTCCTAGCTTACTAGTTACAGTATCAATATAGCCCTCTAAAAGCTGTGCATCTGATCCTTAGTAAATGTGACAGAGGGGCCAAACAAAAGGAACATTTCGTCAATACAGAACCATGACGGTAAATCAGGTGTATGACGATTTTGTCGCCGAATTTCGAGCGAAGAAGGAAGGTGGGAATGCATAAAATGCGAAATGCAAGCGGTGGGATCAGCCTGCCTGGAACAAGGCCAGCCCCTTTACTTCAACTGTAGTAAATACGGACATATAGCGAAGGACTGCCTAAAGAACGTAAAAGTTCGGTCGAATCTCACACTGTAACAAGACAAAACGAGGTCAATTTCATCCCGGCAGGGCTGGAGGACGTGTACAGGTCGAATGGAGATGGCTTCTAGGGCGCCGGCAAGGTCTGAATGGCTTCATGGCAACCCTAGGGCCACAGGGCGTATCGGCAGATTGCGGTGATTTGTTTTTAGGGGCGTTAAAAGGATCAAGGGGCTTTGATTTATAACGCTGGGATTGCAGGAACAAAAGGCCAACAGGCTATATCAGCTAGGAGAAACCTCCTATACAGCAAATCCAACAGCACTCCCAATCAGAATAGAACCCGAGACTGAAGATGTTCAGCAATCTCCCCACATGTAATATTTAATTATAACTTCTCTGGTTAAGGCGGTATATATTTCGGGTAATTACTTATTTTAAATTTCCGCAGTTTACCAGCAGGTCCGGATGCTACCAGGCCATAGCGCTGGAATTAACGTGATAGCATTCTCGCCGAAGAATAGGCTGTTATCGTCAGCGTCAGATTCTGGAACGGTTCGGATCTGGGCGGCCGATCAAGGGGATTTCAAGCACAAGCTGAGAGGCAACGGAGTTCTTGTTCGTTCAGGCGCATTCTCGAGAGATAGGGTAATAAGCACGTAAAGACAACCAACTGAAACACGGATCTATGTCTTGTACAGCAGGGGACTCAAGATAGAATTTATGATTCTCAAATCTCCAACCACCCATTCATGAACTCAGTTCATCCGATTATCAGCTTCAACCTCCTTCCCTCCGACATCGTCTCATGGGACAGGGCCCCCGCTACTGCGAACCATGTTACACCACTCCGCGTGCGCGGAACACATCAGATAAATGCAGTTCCTCTCCCTGTGGGTCACTAGCCCGCAGGGCAATCCGTATGGTATTAATCTCCGCTAGTTCCAGGGATCAAAATGTTCGTTGTTCCTAGCATCAGAAGGCACAGCCTTGTCCAATGCTTGGCCGAAACGATCGGCCCGCAGATCCGGGTGAGCACTTCCGCAGTTGTTGTACAGCAACTTCTTCTTGATATCGCAAGCCATCCACTCCAAGGAAAGAAGCGGGGCCTTGAACCATTTTCCACTGATATTCTCAATATCATCGTCTTCCGGTTTAGCTTTACGGAAGGAATTATTCTTTAAGCCGCCCTTGTGATACACTATCTTGGGATGAGTGCCTTCGTGGAATCGAACTACGGACTGATGTTCAGTGGTGTAACCGGCATGACCAGACCACGAAACGAAAAACACTTCATCATTTAGTGTCCAGACGATGACATGTTCCCAATCGTGCCTATGACCATCCGCAAAGGTGCCACGTCTGTCTTTTTTCGAATAGTAGCCGTAAAGGTACGCGCACTAGCCGTGGTTGCAACGCTGGCGGACGTAGGTTTGGCTAAACCAAAGCTGTGACTGGGCACGGCACTCACCTTCTTCTAATGGGTGGAGGCCTGTGTTTACTGACCCGGCCTGATCGATGGCAGCGGTATGGTAGCAGCCGTCCTTGTCAAAATCAAGAACTGGTTGGAATTTCTTTGCGTTCTCAGTTGCGGAAGTCGGGAAGGGCCAAAGCAAGCTAGCGGTGCTGCTTGTGAGGATTGTGGCGAGCAAGCCTATTTTTTGAAATTTGAAGAAACATAATGTTCATTAGCGCAGCATGTAGCTGTAAAGCTGTCATGGAAAAGGGGCCCCCTGACAGCTTCAGGGATCATCCGGAACAAGGTTATTCCCTGCCGAAGCCCTATATCAGTGAATCGCCCACACAAATAGGATCACCGCTTCCCAGCTTCCTAGTTATCAGTCAATATACCCTCAAGAGCTGTGCAGCTGCTCCCTAGTAAGTGTGACAAAAGCATAAACTCTCGGTTTTTCAGGTGAAGTCTTTTTCCTCTTCAGACCTGTCAGACTTATGTCATCAACGGCACGTTCAGTTAACCAAACTGGGCTTGCAGATTAACTACAGTATTATGGTTGCTTTTGGATCCCCTTCTCCGGATTTACATAGTGAATGGTTAACAGAACCCTGCTGTAGCCATGCTATGCACGTGAGAGGGAAAATGGCCAGCCACCGCTCCAGCTGACTTACCCATATCGTTTTTCGCTCACATAGACTAAGCCGGAGAAATGATATGGATATGTTAGTGTTTCGTAGCGTTGGCTGTGTCGGCGATTGCCGGTTACAAGTACCTGGCGTGCATTGAGAGCTGACTTCCAAGTTTGATCATTCTCGACGTATCCAGTTGGCGCAGTTTGAGCCGGCGACCATCATAGGCTGCCGACATATAAGACATACAGGCGTAGGTACAATGGGAAGTTGAGTACATAAGGAGAATTGCTTTCGTGCTATTGACTGCATCAGCTCTAAATCACGACAACACCGGCGCTCAAGTAGTAAAGAACAACAAAAGCCCTACTTCCAGCAAGCAAAACCCCCTTGACCAAGAGTGCCCTCTTCATCGACTATCACGATGCCCATGAACACACCACGTTATATGCTCCTTCTAGCGGGATTTCTTTCCTTTCTGCCCTTCTCACTTGCCCAAAGGACGCCCTACGAAAACCTAGTGCTGGCCGACTGCGGTATCGGCCTTGGAGTGAACGGCGGTTCGACCTCGCGTGAAATAATTTACTACTCGGGTGACGTATGGACTGGCAACGGCCTCGAGACGTGGAGTCCCAACATGATGGTTAACGTACCTTGGAGCGGTACGTACCCCTGGGGCCCAGGCTGGTGGCGTTTCCGCTACCCTCCCCAACGGCGACACCTTCTCGGTGTATATCAACCCCAGCATTAAGGACCCCAACGCGGCCGGGGAAGCCTGGCACAGGTTCGAGATGGATAAACCCCTTAAGTGTTACTCGTACCACTGGGACAAGGTTTACCAGCTCGACGACGGCAAGTGGTGCTCGAGCGCGTACGTATGCAACCACCGCGGCACGCCCTACGTTAAGCCCAACAACAGCGGCGGTGGCGGCGGCGGCGGCGGCAACACTTGTGAAGATCTGTGAAGAGATGAGGAGGGCGCGGACATCGAGGGGAAGGGCGGGTATGGTCAGACGCCGCTGTGACAGGCTGCCATGAATGGGCACGAGGTCATAATCAAGCTGCTTCTTAAGAAGGAAACGAACGTCGAGGCGAAGGATCAGGAGTATATGCAGGCGGGCGCTATCATGAGCCGTCGAGAACGCGCATGAGGGCTGGCATTGCTTGGGGAAAAGAGTGAAGGTCGAGATGAAGGATTAGCAAGGTTAGACGGCGTTGTTATGGCCCCTATGAACAGGCGGGAGACCTGTAGGCAACCATATAGCGTAAATGTAATAATTAGCTGTGCTCATCCTGAACCTACACCGACCTAATCATATCAGAGCTCTGTAACCACATCGCGCTCAGCGCTTGTTCCGGATTGTAGTGGCGGCGACGGCGGGAATAAGAGAAAATCCTCGACGACATGAAAGCAACCCGGCGAGCGCGCTCCCTCCGAAAGTGGTTATAATAACCTAATATAATGCATTGTCTTCGGATTAGTGACTGGACTCTTATAACGAAAACATAGGTAATTTGCTTAAATTGATATAGTCGTATATACTTCTTTTATTTAATTTTTTATTAATAATTTCTGATTTCTTTTTCTTTATATTATAATTATTTATATTAAAGCCTAATTTATAAACTGTTTTCTATATCGTAATAAATTAATTATAAATTTTCTTGCGTAGCTATTATTACAAACTAAGCAATTACTTTAAGTTCTGGATATTTTAAATAATGACCATAGACATATTATAAACAATTTTACGATGACCTTAGAAAAGTGAATGAATAATAAAATTTAAGAAATTAATATCAGTTTCGCTCCAGTTACCCATACTCCTTAACGCCGTCGCATGATCACGGTTTCATGACCGTTGCACCATTCCATAGCGCAAGCAAATCGCCACCAGTACCCCACCTACACTCCTCTTGCGCCTGAAAGCAGAGGTTTCATTTCGTCCGTTGCGCGTCGTAGGCCTTGATGGCCGCCTCCAGGGAGTCGAGGCTCGAGCGGTCCCCGTAGGCGTCCATCATAGCCTCCGATACCCGGCGTTGTTCCAGCTCTTGCCGCGACTGGGCGTACCGTTCTTGCCTCTCGATCTCTCTCTCTTGGTACTGCTTTAGGCCGTAACCTATGGGTCACCCGTTAGCTCCAGGGACATCGCGAGATTCGGCATCAGGTCAACCGACCTATTCCCACGGCAGCGATGGCGGCGATGGCAAGCCTCTTCTCTACCCGGCCTGATTTATGGAGAGTCGGGAGATAGGTCGGGTGGACCTGTGCGGTGTGGTAGAACGGCTTAGTTGCGTGGGGTGTCATCGTGGTGGTGGAAGCTGGAGTATAATGGTTATGTGGACTTCGATTATCGACTCAGGAGCGCTTGCTGGCTAATCCTAGCAGTCGCTTATACCGTGGTACAGAAGAGAGGTTTTGTTAGATATCTATAACATTGGATCAAGCAATCAGAGAAAAATCGCGACCATCCGGATCTTGGGGGGTTTCACCTAGGTTAAATAGTAGCCCGTAGCCTAAAGTATATTTAACATCCCAAGCCAAAAGCCTCTCGTTCTTAAATGTCTCGGCAATACCTACCCAAATGGGGCCATCTAAGCTGCGACGACAAGGTGTGGGGAACGGAGAGCTGGCAGGGGACGATCTGTGTGGGGTGGGGAATTGGGTGATACGATCGCTGGACTGATGTCGTGTGATTGTGGGGTAGTGCATCCTCGGGCCAACCCGAGTGAGATTGGGCCTAGAGAGAGGGAACGATCCCATCATATGGTTGCAGCCGCTCGATAGGGTGATGTCAAGCCGGGGCGAACAATTTCCATACGTCCGATATAAACTCAGAAAATGGACTGGCATTAAGCCGTAAAGGAAGGCCTATTAAATTTCAAATGACCAAGATTCAGTTATGGAAAGCATAATCCATACGCCCGCCGACCTTATAATCCGGTGCCTTGACGTATAGGTTCGGAACATTGTCAATCACATATGCAGTGGGCATAGGAAAAGGGGACAAACAATAGCTAATTGTAAGCCTAGCTCACTTAGTAAACCAAGAAGACAATTTACCTGAATGCTAAGTATTTATTAATTCGATGGCGGCCTGAGCATTGCAAGGATAGACCGGTAGGCACTCAGTCACCGAATACAGGGACTCTTCCCTATGGCAGCCTCCTAGCCTGAATACAGTCTCATCACCTTTCCCGCCATATCAAAGACGCTTAAGCTTTATAGTAGTCTCCTATTAGCTAGATCTCCACGATCCTATGGCATATGAGCCATGTATCTTGCTATCCACCTCTCCAGTTTACAATCACACATACTCCGAGACGTAGGCGACATAAACACGACACACTCCCATGCACAGTATGCAGAATTCCCGCATGAGCGGTGACAGATACCATTATCCAAGAAGTACAAGCGAGACTACGATACAACGTGCCCCACCGCAGCCACTAACAACCTTTGCGGCGGTGCTTACGGGACGGAATTCGAGCGCAAAAGGGTTGGCCTACTTGGCCATACTGGTTGAATCTCAGGGTAAATTATCCATTCCAAGATACTCCAGCACCTAACTTTTTAGACCTATGCCGCCTGTCCTAACACGAGGCTTCCCTCCCTTACAGCCTGCCTCTGTATCTTTTTTTTCCGGAACAGGAACATCATATCATCATAAACATCGCTGCCAGCTGCCGGAGAGAAGACCATTCCTAGCATGGGATCAATCGAGCCTTGCATAATTGTTAGGTATCTCCTTCTATCGTGCAATCAACTTCTTCAAACCTATGTGATTGAAGTTTTGAGGATCTAACTAGGCCCCCTCTCACCCTACTACCCTATTCAAGCAGCGGCCGTCCCGATCTTGTTTAGCCCCTTGAGCGAGCCGAGACTCAGGGCCAATCCCTGGGACCTGCTTCTTATACGGACAAAGCCAGTGATAGGCCCGTCCTCGCCTTCCTTCTCGATGCTCAAGTTGGCCAAGGCATCCTCGCCTAGAAACACGCAAGTATTAGCATATATCGCGGCTCATGGCGCGCAGAACTTTGGGCGTCAATAGAGAGAACACGGGGTAGAGCCTACCGAAAACACTCTTAGCATAGAGATTCGCACTCAAAAACTGGCAGTCTCCCTTCATGCTGGCTTCGGGAGTAAGACAGTTCATATTCGTGCAGGCCATGAGCTGCTCTAGGAAATCCCTCAAGCTCTTAGCCTTGCTGTTGATGTTGACCTTGTTCTCCCATTCGAACTCTGTCCACATGGTGCGGAACTGCGTCTCGGTGCAGGTGGCGGGTTGGATGTAATCCATGATGTCAACGTGTAAGTCGTTAAGGATGACGACGTTGGTGTCGGTGCTGTGCGCCCCATCGTATACAACGTTGCCGAATATGACGCCCGTGTCGGTCGAGGACACCTTAATTGTGCATTGCACATTGTGGAAGTCGTGCGGGCCCAGGTTCTGCGTCGTCGGCCGCTCAACGACCTTCAAGTCACCGAGGGTCGCGAACTCGACTGATAAGTTCTGCAGGGTCTCGGTCGTCTGGTTGACAAGGAGGACGTCCAACACGATATCAAACTGGTGGACCTTGACATAAGCCTCGGCATATACAGGGTCGGAGAAACCCGTAAGCTGTACAACCCGACTGAGCTTCGAGGACAGATCTTCTGCGGTAGATTCTCCGCCTGTGGCTTTCTCCAGGTCGAGTTCGATCTCGTCGGCGCCATCCGTCGTGTTCTTTTTTGAAAGTTGCCGGATCTGGACGACGTCATCGACTTGGATAGCTGTCTTGGCCTTCTCAGAGGCCTCCTTGGCTGCTCGCTTCTTCTCCTCGACTTGGACCATGGCGCGGAAAGCCCTGCGCGTATCCTCAAGGAAGACCTTCTCTAATTCTTTCCTTTCGGAGAATTCAGCTAGAGCCCGGATGCAAGACATGATTCGGTCCACCGAGTCTTCATCGATGGGCGCCTTGACGAATTGGGACTGGCCAACACGAATAATGGAGATCATGATCAGCATCGCCTCAGCGCGGAGGGCATTTGTCCGGGCGGCATCCGAAGAGATCTCAGAGTGTCGCATAACAAGCTTTGTAAGGGCAGCAGACAGAACAGTGGCCAGGTAGTAATCCCCGTCGAGGATGAGCTGGCGCAAAGGGGGCTTTTGAGCGGCCTTGACGGCTTCGAGTCTCGCGGCAGCAGTGGAGCTGCTCGTCAGAGCCGTCTCGGTCGCGTATGTTCCATCTGCGAGGACCTTTCGTGACCCCGAAGGAGCTGCTGGCTTCGAATGGCCGTTGACCTGGTCTGCGATCTTGTCCTCGTCGTCGCCGTGGCTCTCCAACAGACGCTGTTCCGAAGCAAGGATGGGAATCTCCCCCAAACTCGCACGTATCCTCTTCCACGCCTCTCTGATATCACTCTCCTCGAGGGAGTACTCGCCAACGATCCAGATGATTCCGCGGTAGACCTTACCTGCCCTGACCTCACTAAGCGTGGCAACCAGGCGCTCAACGATGGACGGTCGCAACTTGGGGAACTTCTCTACAACCTCCTTCACGAAGTTGATGACGTCCACGGCAGACGAGTTGCTGAAATCGGCAATGAAGTCCATCAGGAGGTCGACGACACTGGCTGCGACCTCGGAGAACTTGATAGCGCACTGGTGAATGGAGTGGATGAGCAGCTGCCGGTACTCGGTGTTCTTCTCGTACTCCTGGTCAACCGTCTTGGACAGCTCCTTCTTGAGCAGCAAGACAACCTCCTCGACGTTCTTGCTCGAGACCATCTCTAAGGCAATGCCGAGGGCTTTCCGCCGGACATCGATATCGGTGCTGGACAGAACGCGCAGGATCTCCATAACTAGATCGTCCAAGACCCCTTCATTCTTCTGGCGCAGCTGATCTACCCGGTCGAGAACGATGAGCTTGACGTTGTTGTCGGCCTCCTTGATGCTCAACTCGATGAACTTGGCGGCGGCAGCCTTGACGGCCACGGGGTTGCTGGTCAATGCTGTAAGGGAGGAGGCAGCTTCGTATACCACAGTGGATGCCCCGGCTTCTAGCAGGTCGAAGATGAGTCTTAAATACCGAGCCTGTTGGTTGTTAGGGACATGTTATAGTCATCTGAGGCATGGCGATTATTTATGCCTGCGTACCTTGTGCTGTTGGTTCTGCACAGCGTCCCTGCGGATGAATTCGAGCTCGACCAGTTGAAGGAGCTCCTCTGCGTTGGGAATTCCCTCAAAGACGGAACTCAGATAGGCCAGGGCCTTATCGTGGTCGATACTGGACAGGGCGGCAAAGGCATTGCGCTTGCAGGTTGCGTCGGTCTCGACCTCGAGAAAAGAAGCAATCAAGTCGGAAGCGTCTGGAATTAAGGATTGCGAATGTTGATGTATAGAAGCGATAGCAAAGACGGCGTTCTTTCGCACATATGCATGTCTGTGCTCAAGACATGAGCGGGCAGAGGAGAGTAGGGGTTCGATCAGTTCGGGCTCCCGTAGCTTGCAGAGGAAGCGCAATGTGTTTCCCCGGATGTACTCGTTGGGGTGCTGCAGGTCGTTTCTAATGCCATTGCTGGACCACGTTCCCGAGTTAGCAACAAAGAGCTGGACACAATGCTACGTCCCCGACGAGCGCAAGACTCCTCCCTGTCTATGTAGGCGTACTCACCAAACGAGAATCATCTCTTGCTTCAGCTTGCCACTCGCATCGAGCTTCGGACAGATCTCGTAGTAGAAATAGAGTAGTTTCTTCAATGGTTTCGACTTCGACGGCATGACGAATCGGATGATGTGCATGAGTAGCTGAGGCATAGGGTCGCCGTTCAACATGATGGTCAGGATGCGCTTCATGGTGTCGACCTTGGTCTCATCGGTTCCCTTCTCGAGCTGCAGACGCAGGTCGGAGAGAGAAGGGACATCGGCGGTATTATCTTGGTGGACCAAGCTGTACGCATTCTCCAGGAAGGTAGCCATGGTGGGCGGTGGTTGTGCTTGCGGTTCTGGACCGCTTCGTCAGGACCAAACGTCGAATGGCGACTGTCGAGCTTAAGCAGAGACGAAAGGTAACCGTAGCTAGCGAGATCGGGATTGGAAGAGATATGATATGAGGCCCGCGTATACTTGGGTCTCGGGGATTCTCCACGTGTCGAATAGTCGGCGGAAGGGTAATCGGGATCGGAGAGAGATCGAAATTACAGACTCACTCGCTCGATATTCGTTTAACAGACCGTAAGCGTCTTATAGAAGATAATGCGACCATGCATCCCAGTGAGTGCGGCCGGAGGAAGAGAAGACAGCTAGCAGCGTCTGTGGCTGTTGTAGTTGTTGAAGTGGTCGAATTGGGAATCAGTTCAGGGAGTCTATTCGTTATCCAAAATGTCCACAACTGGCAACTTTATTTACCTAACCTTGTCCGCTGTATTGAGAGTACAGTACAGGTATACACGCACATTGCTGACATCCACAAGCAAACTTGGGTACCACTCGAAATATGTTCCCTCCTGAAAGCTTGGGGCACCCTGAAAAGCTAGCTGCCTTAAGGTTGCGCTAGACCCAACTGCCCGTTCCGCCTCAGAATTATGTCAAGCCACACTTCCAGCCTTACCTCAGCCTCAGCGGGGAACTTATCGTTTATCGCTGATAAGGGAGCTCTGACCGCCCTTCCCTTTCCACGCCAGCACCCGTAGCTCTGGGGGTTAGGAGACTTGAATTGCCCCACCAAGATTTACTACGGCCTCCGATCGCAGATCCCAGGCGAGTGACGACTGCAGCTCCAAGTCTTCTCCCCGTACCCAACGGATTTATTGACGGATCCTTTGCACGGCCAAACGTCTTTTCGGAGAGCCAGAGCCCTGCTTCTTATTTCAATATGGCAGCCAGTAGCGAGCCGTTCTACCTACGATATTAGTTGCGTTGCCTACCAATCCCTGCGCGCGATAAGATGTGCTGTTAACTAACACTGCGCCCTCGATAGCTCGGGTCACTCCGGCCGCTTCGGACATGAATTCCTCGGTTCGTTGATCTTGCGACCCGTGATCTGCATTGTGCCTGTGTGATGGATCAGCGGCTAGCTGACACTTCTTCGACGCGCCCAGAGTTCGATTTCAGAGTAGTGGGCGACGGCCGGAGCGCGGTCGCGCGATACGCCAACAACTCCAACTACCGAAACGACAGCCTGATCAGGAAAGAGAGTACGTCGCATATGCATCTCTACCTCCCTCATGCTCGCTCGAGAGAGGTCCGATGGAGAATTACGAATACGCATCGACTAACATTTACGCGCGCCCGGTTAAACAGTGTGCGTCAGCTCGCTGGTTGTCGACGAGATCAAGCGCATCGTGAAACAGAGCGAGATCATGAAAGAAGACGACGCCAAGTGGCCACAGAAGAACAAGGACGGCCGGCAGGAGCTGGAGATTCGGCTCGGGAACGACCACATATCATTCGAGGTGAGAAAGATCCGCGAGCAAACAATCCTCACCCGACAATGGACTGGCTCGGAGAGATAGACCTGCTGTACTGACCATCTCCATCTACCCCCTAATAGACGGCGAAGATCGGCTCCCTCATCGACGTGACGGAGTCCGCAGACCCGGAAGGCTTGCGCGTTTTCTACTACCTCGTGCAGGATCTGAAGGCCCTCGTCTTCAGCCTAACATCACTCCACTTCAAGATCAAGCCCATCTCATGAGACAGGACGAACCCAGCGCGCTTACGAAAACTTATTGAGAGGACCGATGAATATGCGGAGGCGGTGCAGAAAAAAACGAGCGGGATCCGTTCTCTTCATTTCGTGGCAAACAATGTACGCGAAAGGCTCGTCTGTCCCGCCATAAGCTCCCTAAGTAACCAACTGGAATATACCCCCTTTTGCCAGCCTGTTGGTCCCCCCCTAAAAAAAAAATGCAACAATTATGCTTCCGTTCGCCATCATCCCCGCCTTGATATGCTTCCGGCCCTTGTGATTCGTTTTGACTCTTGCTGCCATGCGCTGTGCTGCTAGTCTTCGAATCAGCCTCCTTTGAGCGCTTTGCATCCCTTGCCTTAAGCGTAGGCCGTAGCGATACCGATATTGGCATTCGATTTTCGATATTTGAATCCTCCTTCCTCGGAAAGACTTCCTTTCGTAATCTAGACGCCCCTTGCGTGAAATTCGTATGCACCTCCCACGGGTCACTCGTATTATCATAAACAATTATCTGGGTTTCATATTCCGCCCCTATACGTCGATCATCACCTAAACTCCATGGCCGCGAAGCAGCCCCTATCGTCCACGTGGTGAAGGTCTAGTTGCTGAAATCTGCTGTCGTGTCAGTGCCGGCCATTCACCAACGGAAGGAGTGTCTGGTGGGTCGGGGCGGGGGGTGAGGGTGAGGGCAGAGGAGGGAAACGGAAAGAGAAAAGGGGCTGGACTACGCACTTCTCGCTCTTGGAATGGAAGTAAATCCCGTGGACCTCGCCCTTCTTCTGGTTAAAGCAGATGTAGTAGAAACCCTCGAAGCTGGCGCCGTTGATGGTGCGCACCCGGTGGTCCGGCACCAGGAAGTGCTCCTTCCACCGCATGAAGATGTTCTCACGCTGCGCCACGTTGCCCACCATGGGGCCTGCCCCGGCTCCGATATGTGTCGTCCCTGGCGGAGGCGACGTCGCCCCCGCGCCCGACCTACTGCTGCCGGAGGAGATGGCGGCCCGCAACGCCGGCTTGTACTGTCGGAATGCCGTGAACTTGCTCCAGTGGTTGAGGTCGATCTTCTCGGTGGCGCCCCAGCTCGGGTGCTGCGTCAGGAAGCCGTACTTGCTGCCGATGATCTCGCCCTCGAAGTACGTCGTCAGTGTCGGGTTGTCCTCTGTCAGGCCTGTTTTTGGTGCCGTTCGCAAGTCAGCACGACGAAGAAGAAGGGACGTAGCGGGCGTTTGGTCGGGATGAGACGAAAGTGAGAGTCAGGCAAAGGCAACAAAGCATAGGGGACGCTGACCTTGTATCTTCAAGTAGCCGCACAGGAACGACTCTCGGAAATCGACATATTTTATCTCCACCTGCACGTCGTAGACCTGGCGTTCCGACTGCTGCGTTCCGTGGAACCTGCTGCCCGGCCGCAGGAACGACGACGGCGAGGTCGGCAATATCTTGATCACAACGGTTAGCCATGACCCTCCCGATCTCGTAGTGCGCCGGCAGGAGGGTTCGTCCCATGACATACTCTGACATTGGAGTACTGGTATCCCATCGGGGGCGCAGAGCTATCGTCCCAGAACCCCGCCTGTATTAATCCGTCCCCGGGCTTGTCGTTGTGGGACGGCATGTCGTAGCCCGTGCTTCTTACGTTGTGTCGCCGCTGCTGGTGCTCCTGCGGTCGTGGTGCCGATGACGTATCCGCGTCACTCGGGTCTGCTATACCCTCTTCGACTTCCATGGGCTTGTGGTGCGATCGCGCATCGCCAGTATCAGTCTCCGCGGTGCCGGTCGTGGACTCCGTGGTCGCGCCGCCGCCGTCTCTCGAATCGGGCCGCGGCGATTCAGTGTTGGAGCGCGACTCCATCGTCGCCGTGGTGGCATCCTCCTCGATCATGTCATCGGAGGGCGAGCTGACGGGTTCGGGATCCGGCGATGCGGATTCGGCCTCGCGATGGACGCTTATGGCCGCCGCGTTGGGCCTTTCTTGTTCGCTGGGGCGCCAGGATCGGGGTTCCTCAGGGCATGTCGAGCTATGGGATCGGGGCGGGACTTCAGGGGGCGGATTGCTGGAGGGAGTCGGCATGGTTGAGTTATGAAATACACTGCGCTACGATTGGGACCCGGGTCGGCGGTCGGGATCGCGAGGCGGGTTCGGCTGATATGGGCTGCGGTGGGAGTTTCCGTGACGCGAATTGGATGGTTTGCGCGTGACCAGGAAATGGGGCAGACGGGCGGGGGAAGGAGAGCTGAAGAGAAGACGGCGACAGAGCTGTGTGGTATAAAGTGGGTTACCAATACTGGTAAAGAGTAATTATAGATCCCTATGTAGAATACAAAGAAGTGAAGATGAATCAGAAGGACCTCCCTGGAAAATGAACTATCGTGATGTCGTCGAAAGTCAAAAGTTGAATATACTACTATGGGGACATACAGTATGTATGTAGTATGTATGTACTACCTACGCATGTAAACCGGTTGGTAGGTAGACAGGATGCAGTATGTATGTACAGTATGGATCCGTCTCTATGGTAGCGAGGTTAACGTTAGATTGGGTATCAGTTACGTTAGTGACTGGTACGAACCTGAACCTGTACTACAAATAAAGGGTGCTACTAATTACATAAATGAGAGATGAATGGCACGAGACAGGCAGTGGCACCCGACTTGGCGGCAGTTATGGAAACAAGAATCTTGGCGTGATACGGAGAGCGGGCAAGCCGGCGGCGATGGTCTGGGGTTCGGGAGTCGAAACAGGGTTTATTACTCTAGGGATCTCAGGGGATTCTGGGGTTGGCGCGGTATCATCTGTTATGGAGCTGTACGATGATAGATGGGGTGGACTGACAGTTGGGTATGGTCTTGTCTAGCCTGCGCAGTATGTGGTTAGTTACTAGGCTGTGTGTATATATGTGCAAGTGTATACATAGGTAGTCTAGAACGTACGGCATACGGCGAATCCGATTACGGATCAAATAGAAAATACTTGGCAGCCTTGGCCACAGAAGAATGTGATTGAGGCAGAATGGGATGCCCAAGGGCGGCGGTGATCGACTGATTCAACTAACCAATCAATCCAAGCAGTACTTCGATTCGCAAGAAGCAGTGTTCTACACTGCGTTTTATGTACTTAGCTCAAGTAGCCATATCGTGCTACACATACATTTCTCACCACCTAATATACCTCCTGAGACAAGCAAGCCATCTGATCGGCTACAGCCTAGTGGTTTTGGTATTGGCTATAACTGGAGTGTCGTCTTTGCAGTCGGTTGGGGAGAATATGTCGAATTATAGAGCTCAAACAACATGTGCCCCATTGTAAGGACCTATGACAAAGCTGCTGACGATTGGGCATAAACAAGAAACATGTGACTGAAATCTGGGGTTGTTGATGAGCTGAAGACCTTAAGCTCATAAGGTGAAACTGCCCAATCCAGGTCGAGTTCATCCCAGGCGAGGTTATCTCCATATGGACTGTGGCCTGGCTGCACATTGCTTACTCTATCGGCGTTGCTGATCTTGCATCTCGTGTAAGTCCTCCCTCTTTTCCAGAATTCCCTAAACTTTGGCACAGGCTTACGTCTCGTGGTTGATAGGCCTCGACCATAGAGTGTAGTTACCGTGGTTCCGACATCTGATATGCAGCTTAATCCTCGCTTACGAAGTTAAGCTTTCGTGCTGTGCCGTGTCGTGTTCTAAGCTTTTGACACGCACGATATGGCTGGCGCCGCTATAGCTGAAAATGTAAATATGTAGCAGCGAAACTCTGGTTCCTGCGTCTGCGAACTGGGATATTAGGCTAGGGAGACGCGAGACCCCAAGCCTGTACCGTAGATGAACTAACGTCCTTCCCCACACTCTGGGGCCTCGATGTCACGCACCCTTTCAAAGATGCGGAAGGAACGCCGAAGGCGAACTGCGTTGGCACTCCTGGCGTCTTTCGTACCGCAAATGATCTGGCAAGTTTGGTGCACCCAGGTGCTTCAGCAACGTATGTTAACGACGGCCTGGGCCAGGGCCATTATGATGGATAATGGCGATCAGTATGGAGGTCGTGAATGAGAGCTATCGGCCAAGATAGAGACCCAGCTGGGAATTATCCGGTCATAGCTTCCCAGTCGCCGAGAAGCGCAGTGGCCTATGTCAATGAGAAAATAGGGGTTCTGGGGACAAGCGTGAGCACCGGGACATGACGGCGCATTAGCACTTCATTATTGGGGATTTACCGAAGTATATAGGACCCATCCAGGCGTGATAGCTGTAGGCCTGGACCGTGTCTAATATCACGAGGATCATAACTGTCCCTCTCCCGTTTATACAGACAGCTAGACATGGAGCTGACCAGTCTGATGGCCACGCAATCAATTTGCAGTAGCCTCTCGAGCCAGCGTCTCTGTCTTAAAGCCAGTGAAATATGCCCGGCGAAAGGCGTTCAAGTCATCGGCTGTATGGCCATTGATTTTCTCCTGCTCCTTTTTAAGTGCGATCGCGGACCTGTCAACCTGCGAGTCCGGTAGACGGCGGTATGTGATAAGTCTCCTCGACCCTAGCAGATCGTCAATCATACTCCACACAAGCAGAATCGCATGGGTATTCCTACACTTATTGAAGGTCTGCGTGCAGACGACGACGATCTCCAGGCACGGGTGGATGGGCACTGCAATCTCCAATTCCTCGTCGTTGGCAGTCGGCATCCAGAACGACAACCGCCCATTATCCACCAGCGTGTCCGAGGCAAAGTTGAGGATGTCGTCCAACATAGCCGTGAAGCTGTAGGGTTTCTTAGGAGGTACGAAGTCGGGGTTCCTGCGAATTTGGTCAGCTCTGTCCCAATAGGAGTCATTAACTCGTTTCTCGGCTTACTTGTACGTCCGCTTTCCCTTCTCCACGAGATTCGCGAACTTTTCCACGTCTTTGCAACCTAAGACCCTCAGCCCCTCACGAACACCGTACGGCGGGTCGCAGACGATACCGTCCAGTATCCTGGCCCTCCGTACGGGGCTGTTTGTCAAGTCGCAGACGAATATATCGCCGATCTGCTTTTCCAGGCCGTACTGTTGGAAATTCCCCTTCAGGCTCTTCTTGCCCCCTTCGCCTCGCACGCTACGGCCATCTATGTCACTCCCAAAGCCGATGGCCCCAAACTGCGCGCATGCGATGGGGAAACTACCCGTCCCGACAAAGGGGTCGTAGAAGATCTTGCCCGGGCCGGCAAGAGCTATGTTCGCCGTCACCAAGGCGAGCTCGGAGTCCATGGAGGTCGTGCTGATATAAGCCCGCTTCTTGAGGTCAAAGATATTTATCAGGTCCCTTACGCTATGGGATATCAAGCGGCCAAAGTAGACCTTCAGCGGGTTCGGGATGTTCTTGGGCACGGAGTCCCACTCCCACTCCTCGAAGACGGTAAACTCCTGCTCGGGCGAGGACATCAAGATTTGCCCGTCGAAAGGCAGGTAGGCGAGGGAGTCTATGAGCTCCTTCCTCTTGCTCGAAGACCGTGACCCTTGGTACGTGTCAAAGTTGATCTTGAATGACGATTGCTTGTATCGCGGCCACCATTGAGCGGTGTCACGCTTGATGGCGACATGGAGGTCGTCCCATGTGTCGGCTGTGGCCCAGTGCTCGTGTATACTCTGCGCTAGAATCGAGCGCTTCATGAGGGCTCTTGCATCCTCCTCGGAGGGCAGCTGCACGAGACAATAGGGAGACTGGACACCGTGAGCATAATTGTACATAACACGTGTAAAAGCGCGGACTCACCTCATCGCTATAAGATATTATCTTTAGCTCGATATTGAGGTAAGTGGCTAGCGCCTGGATTTCGGCTAGGCGAAATGTCTCGTGCCATTGGGTGAAGCGAATTAGATATTCCATCTCGAGGTCGACCCCTCAGACAACGCGAAGGTCTGGCCCCTGAATAAACTTTCAGATACTGGAAGTACGAGCCCTGAATAACGGAATATGTACGGTTTCCAAAATGCGGTATAGGGAATGCCATTTGATCCAACTCCGATACTCAATTCCGCTCGTGACTTGACTCATCAAATAAACTGCTGGTTGTGTGCGAAAACTTCAATCACCGCCAGGATTGCGGGACTATACAAGGAGGGGTGTGAATGTATTGAAAAATTGGCCGAGTGCCTAATATGGCGCCATCATTGGTTGTTGCAAAACCTTTATAAAGCGACAATCCCGCCTTGTGTAAGCCCTGCCTTAATGCAACAAAGCAGTATTAACTTCAATCGGGCTAGTTTTCTTATCCTCGCGCCTCGGTGTGGTTGTAGTTCCGTTTCCTTGGTTTGCGTGCATTGAAGTGACTTAATTCTGCGATATTCATACAGGCGCCCAATCCGGACCAAGTATGCCAACAGGACAAGATGCTCTCATTCCCCAAGCCGAGTATATACCAATCGCCAAAATGCTTCATCACCTATGGCACGATGGGGCATCCCGACCCCAAGCAGCTCCCCGTAAAAGGCAAGCCCTGGAGCGCATTGCTGGCGCAAGACTTCATCCATGAAGTAGGATGCATACCCTATTTCCGCGCATTCTTGCCATGCGACTGACAAGTCACAGGTAGATTTGATTCTGCCGCAGGGCTTGGTGCACGTCGTCAAGGACAAGATCGAACGCGAATCCCGTCCGGCCCCGACTTACTCCCGAGTCATCATGACACTGGGCCAAATTCTCGAAGGGGATTTCTTTACCGAGTACATCAAAATAGGTAAGTCAGGATGTTTCCGACTGGCACTCTTTAGTTATCAGCTTATCACTGATCATGTGGATAATAGGGAACATCATCATGCTTTCTGAAGGGAGAGTCGATGCTGAGAATGTGTTCTCTCTGAAAGACGGTGAACTTCCCCTAATTCCTCTCTAGTGAGTAGTGACTAACCTTATATTAGGCCTTCTTACCATGTATCTAGATAAGGAGACTTACGAACGAGCGGGCCTTGACGGCAAGCCCTATGGTGTAAAGGGTCAACGTGGGCTCAAGCCACGATGGAGTATGTATTGTTATCAATCACATCACTTTTCACAGAAAGCCCAACCTAATTACTGTTCAGTCGTGGAGTTTGATCTCAGAAGTCCATCAATGTTGCATGGCAAGAAGAGGTTCGATAGACTGGCCTATGCCTGCGAGAACGTGATAAACAAGCCGACAACCTGGCTTTTCTGCAATCTATCTAAGAGTAAAGACACGCATCAATGCTGTCACGTCCGTCCACTAATCCGTTACACAGACCCCAGCCCCGATCCGCTAGCGAAGCACTATCCGGTAAGGTATTCTTCGGCTCCCGGTTTTGACGAAGACCTCGCTGTGGCTTTTCCTCCTTTGAGGCCGCCATCAGTTGTCCTCGAACGAAGGAGTAGGCTGGAGCTGGACGAATATGCTACCGACGTCTACGAGTGGCTGTCGTTGATCCGCCTAGGAAGCCCAAGAATCCTGGCGAGTGACAAAATTGACCCATACCTCTCCACCTACGCAGTCCCAGGTGGTGTAGAAGACATTAGTGAAGGTAGAGTGTGCAAAGTAAGCTGGGAGGGCTTCATCTCATCAACCTGGACTCGGCAGCTTCTAGCGGATATCATTCTCGCCCTACCGTCCAAGTCGTGGTTTTCGCTGAGTGCGACAACGTTCGCAAAGAGTATCGTTGGCGACTGCACCGAGTGTACTATCCTCAGACCCCCTAATTCACCGGGAGAATACTTTCTATGGGATATAAAAGGCCATGCTTAGGGTATTCGAAAGCTTATCCGGATGATACTCAGGCGATCAGTCTTGTCTTGGACGAACATTGCGATCGGCGAGGTTGCCGCCAGCTATAGCATCTTGGACCAGCTGTCGGAGCTCGGCTTGTCCTGCGTCCGTGTGGAAGTCCTCACGCTCGGCCAACTGTTCTATCCGTCTTCGAAACTCGGAATCGACCTCCGCGGCCTCCTCCTCGGCAGAGGCCATGGTGGTCATGGAAACTCTCAGTCCACCAGGCACTGGAGGTAGGGCGCTGCTGCCCCCTGCTGAGACCCCATTGCTCTGAGCTCCGTTGGGCTGACCCCACGATCGAGCGGCCGCCTGGATTCTTAAGTACTCGGCAACTTCGGGATAATCGCCCTCTTCTGCGATCTTCTCGTACGCAGTGTAACCTTCGGAACCCTTAATGGTCAAATCAGCTCCTAGTTCCTCGACGAGGACCTTGGCGGCATCCACGGTCTCTACGACGAAAAGAGCGGTCTCTTCGTCCTCATCGCGCAGATTGACGTCGACGTGATATTCGCGTATCAGTGTCCTTAAGAGATCAAGATTGTTGTAGCTTGCAGCGGCGTGGACTAAGGAATACCCATGATCATCTTGGCCAGACGCCAGCGAGGGATTCTCGCGGAGGAGGGATAGCAGCGCAGTGGGGTTGTCGGCGGCGAGGAGGAATGGATTCGCGGGCATTATGAAGCGTAATGTCGAGAATTGGAAATAAAATGTCCCTTTGACTACCTTAGGGAGTATTCGGTCTGGTCGTCTCGTGGATTCGTTCAGCGCGATGCATCAATACTGGGGTTGATTGGCAGACCTAGTAAGTACTTGACTTTTTCGTACAGGGAGCGCCATCGCAAATTTGCGATGCGATGCGACTATGCTACCCCGCCATGAAGTACATACAATTTCGTTACCGCCTCCATTTCTAGGGGTTTCAATGGGTTACAGCCCGTCTACTCTGTATATGAGCCATCCTATTTCGGCTATATTTTATTTTTCCTAGGCATCTTGACAGCTGTCAGCGTCTTAGTAGCCCTTATGTGACCCACCTATGCACCCTTAATTCCTGCACCTACCAGATGCTTCTGATTCTTATATAATTTATAACGTTATAATTAATGTTATTATCATAATAATATGTTTAATACATTTTAGTATTACTTAAAATAAAACGTACTATAACTATTTATAAAGAAATTAATAATTATATTATTAAGTTAATTACTTTTTAATATCTTTAAATTACTTAACCATAAAGAAAAGTAATTATATTATAGTAATTAATTCTAAATCGTGCAAACCACCGACTAGTTATCGTATTTGAAGATACTGGGTATAGTATTTATCGTACGAATTATATCGTGTAATAATTTTTTGTATATTTAGCTTAGCCTAGAAAATATAGCTTAAACTTATTCACGTCTTATATTATAGTAATTAATAAAAATGCGTACTTTCAAAAAATAATTTTCTAAGTATAGCGATATAATGTTTTTATTATTATTATTATATTACGCCACGTTATAAGTTTATATAAAAAACGGAATATGCTAGTAATAATAATTAAAATCGCACCTAAAACGTTAACTTGTGGCACGTGGGTGATAGGGTGGGGCTTATTCAGGTTACTGTACCAGAAAGCTGGAAGCTGCCAACTTATTTAGGAAAAATAAGATAGCCGAAATGGGATGGCTCTTCTAGATCAAATTTTAGTGGCTAATTGGCCAGCACCTTCAGGCCCACCCCTTGCAATATCTTGCATCTGACGTTTTATGGGAGTCATAATCGATAGCTGTATTGCGACTTCACTTTTAAGCCTGCCACGAGATGTCTGTGTTAACCTTCCATGCTTGGTTAGCTCACTCCGTGCCTCTATAGAGACCTCTTAAATATCGGTCCAGCCTAATAAGTGAGCTCTTCCTATCTTCCAGTTCGGCCTGAGGTTTAGACGCGGCCGATACCTATATCAGAGCGTCTTGGCCCCATAGGGCCTGGTTAACAGCAACGGTAAGACCCGGTGACTCACGCCGAGGAAGGAACGGGGAACTTATTCATTCTCTGGCGACCTACATACTGCTGTGCTTCCCTTGGGCGAACATTAAGCTAGAAGACTCAAAAACGGGGGTCTTCAGATCGGATCATCCATACAGACACCTGCACTTGCCTCGGTAGGATACCAGAAGGAGGCACAACTTGATGCTCAGAACAAAGCGGATATCAAAAATACGCAGCTTTGTACATCGCCAACTCGACGTAGCTTCAACCAGTCCGTTGAGGCCGCTACTACGCACGTTCTCTCCGTACTGTTCTTCTTCTCTTTTTTTAAGTACCCATTCAGCATCTTCCGTCATCCACATATATCTCTTTGCTCTTCAAAACACCTTCCATCCCAGAGTCAGCAACTCTCTTCGGCCCATAATCGGGTCAGGTTTCCATTCCTCGTGCGTTCCATCTCACGTATCTTCTACGGCGAAACCACAGCAGCTCGTCATGGCTTCTTCCAAGGTACCTTACTGCAGCCAAGACGTACAGGAGGTTGCCAACCTCGTCAGAGGCCTCAGCGATGGGAAGTCCAAGACTGGTAGAGGCTTCAGGGCCAAGAAGTCCACCTTCGCCGTTAAAGGGTCGCCCGATGGCGCAACTGTCGACTCTTGGAGATTTAACGATTGGGACTACAAGAAGCCAAATCTTCCTACCTATGCTCGGGGTCTATTCACCACGAGGAACCGCCGCAATGAACCAGAAATTGCAGTCCGGGGTTACGACAAGTTCTTCAACGTCGGCGAAGTGCGCGAGACAGAATGGAGCACCATTCTCAAGAATACCCAAGGTCCATACGAACTGACGTTGAAGGAAAACGGGTGCATCATCTTCATTAGTGGTTTGGAAGATGGTACTCTCCTCGTGTGCAGCAAGCATTCGACTGGGGACCGTAGTGATATTGAGGTCAGCCATGCTAGCGCTGGAGAGAGATGGGTTGACTCACAGCTGGCCAGTATTGGCAAGACTAGGGAAGACCTCGCTAGAGAGCTGAGACAGCGGAACGTCACGGCTGTGGCCGAGCTCTGCGATGACTCGTTTGAGGAGCACATTCTGGCCTACGGTCCAGAGAAGGCTGGTCTCTATCTCCATGGCATCAATGTCAACATTCCCGAGTTCATGACCTATCCTAGCGATCAAGTCCAGAAGTTCGCCGATGAATGGGGCTTTCGCAAGGTCGGACTCCAAGTATTCGACGACGTCAACACTGTCAAGTCATTTCTCGAGGGAGTTGCTGAGACGGGCGCCCATGAAGGTCGAGACGTTGAGGGATTTGTTATCCGATGCAGGATGTCTCCTGATCCGGCGCGAGTGCCTTTCGTGGACTGGTTCTTCAAGTACAAGTTTGAAGAGCCATACCTGATGTACCGTCAATGGCGCGAGTGTACCAAAGCCATTATAGCCGGCAAGCCTCCGAAGTACAAGAAGCATATTAAGATTACCGAGGAGTATCTGCAGTACGCGCGCAAGAGACTCTTTGCGGATCCAAAACTCAGCAAGCTATACATGCAAAATCACGGCATTATCTCCCTGCGCGATGACTTCCTCGCATACAAACACATGAAGGGTTCCGAAGCCGCCAAACTTGAGAATGAGTCCGGCGGTGCTGGTCAATCTATCACCCGAGATGTCGTGCTTGTGCCCATCGCTACCATCGGCTGTGGGAAGACGACTGTCGGACTCGCGCTGACACATCTCTTCGGCTGGGGTCTAGTTCAGAATGACAACATACAGGGTAAGCAGCGTCCTAAGCAAATGGTCTCGCAGGTCGTGGGCAAGTTAATGGAGCACCCCGTTGTGATTTCGGATCGCAACAACTCCGAGCGCAGAGAGCGGGAGCAGATCATTACGGACCTGAAAACACAACACAAGGATATTCAGGTGGTGGCTCTGAACTTCGCGCACGGCGATATCGACGAGGTTCGAAGGGTGACACGGGAACGCGTTTTGAAACGCGGCGACAACCACCAGACCATCCAAGCTCAGACGGACGAATCCAAGGTTATAGGGATCATGGAGAACTTCATACACCGATTCCAGCCGTGCGATCCGGAGCGTGCGCCTGACGCTGCGTTCGACCTGATTATCGACCTAGACGCCACCCAAGACAGTCGAGCTAACTTAGAAACCGTGGTTAACGAGCTACACAAGGCGTATCCCTCGCTGGTTGCCCAACTCCCAAGCGCCGAGGATATGGATGCGGCTGTGAATGCCGCCATTGAGGATTACACGCCCAACATCCGCCATACCATCCCCGACCGTGGTGGTAAGAAGGACAAACAAAAGAAAAATAACGAGAACAGCCAGCCGACACCGGCAGTGCCTAAGAAAAAGGGCTTAGAGTACATGTCTATCTCCGTGCCAGCTAAGGATATCACGACAGCTCTCGATACCGCTTTTAAGGGCACAGATCCAGAGACACAGCGCTTCTATCGGCAACTACAAGGCACGCGTCGCGTGCAGAACCTGTTCCACGTCACCCTAATGCACCGGGCCGCGGCCAAAGAAAACCCGGAGCTTTGGGCGCGATACACGGCTCTTCAGGCCGAGGATCAGTCTCCAGACGGTAAGCTCGATGAATGCGACGTGCAGCTTGAGCGCGTTATCTTCGACGACCGCATCATGGCCATTGTGGTGCGTATATTGGACGAGGATGCAAAGTGGCCTTGCGTTAACAAGATCCCGCACATCACGGTCGGCACCCGCGACGACTCCGTCAAGCCCAAGGAGAGCAACGACCTGCTAGCGAGGTGGCTCGAGGTCGGCAGCGGGGCCGACACGAAGATTGGCGAACGTGTCCTGGACGGTAAGCCCGTCATCAAGGGCTCGGTCCGCGCAGTACTCTCGAAGTAGGAAGCGGGAGAGCCGGATGCAGCGTCTATCGAGACCACAGAGCTTGGCGCGTCATCTACCTCGAGAGGTCCACCGACCAGGGGAGAGCCGGTGTCTTTGGCGGAACGTCCACCGAAGAGACCGAATGGCAGAGGTCACGGGCGCGGCCGCGGACGAGTTCGTGGTGGGCGCGGCCGTGGGGACTATTCACGCAGTAGAGGACGCGGTAGGGGTGGTTAGGGGGGCCTGAGCACAACTCAATAGTGGCTAAGCATGTGAGACATGATTAGGAGTCCTACGAACAGGAGGCGTTATGGAGCAAGAAAAGCAGCCTAATCATGACTTTAGGCAGTTTTGTCGAGGTCAGCATTGTCAACAAGATTTTGAAACTCTCCTCATGCCATAGCCTGACCTACATATATGTAGATGTTAGCTAGCTACAAAGTCACCTGCGACCATATTTATTATAGAAGCAGATGGTGACAACCTCTCTCCCTTGAGCTACTTCGCCGGCGTGTTTAACGTTAGCGTTTCTATCCTGGTCATCCCCAGAAGGGCACGCGTTCCTTGGCCAGGTCTGTCCAGGTCTCTTCTCCCTTCCGATATATCATGACCCTCGCCCCGGTGTCCGTGACTGTCGCTACCTATCCACATGCCTCTCTGATGTACCCATTACCCGGAATAAAGCCCGTGGGCCCGGGCCGACATCGCTCGCTGCAAACATCAACTCCCTTAACCTCACCGAGTAGAGTAGACAGAGCCTTAAGCAGGAAGCTCATTGGTAACATCCACGAACTCACTCCACTGCCTCCAAGCCTCGCCAGTGGTTATAGCCCACCGTGCCCTCCGGACGCCTTCCTTCCACCGCTGCCCGCCGGGTCCCCTTTCCTTGACGACTTGCCCGTCGTCGCCGGGCCCCATGCTGCTGGTCTCGGTCTCGCAGATGCCCGACACAACAAACAGTGCTGCCGTGTTCATGAGTACAAACTCGAGGACCGGGTCGTCGGGTGGCAGCTCGCCCCGCAGGATGCGGCGCAGGATCTCGGCGTTCTCGCGCGGCTCCTTCCCCGGGAAGACTGTGGACAGAGGGTGCGCCGAGAGCCCGAAGTCCGCGGGCGTCAGCTCGAAGTGTTGTATCGAGATCTTGTGGTTGTCTGGGGACGACGGGTCCTCCTCCTCGATGAGCTGCCAGCACAGCGTCGGCCCCGCGCATGAAATCTCGTCGAGCTGCTCCCGGCCGCACACCACGAGCCCCTTGCGCGCGCCCGAGATGCGCAGGGCTTCGGCGAAGACCGGGCCCAGATCATCGCGCGCCACGCCCAGCATGCGCGCCTCGATCGCGTCGCTGACCGGGTTGCTCAGCGGCCCCAGCAGGTTGAAGATGGTGCGCCAGCCCAGCTCGCGCCGGATCGGCGCCACGTACCGCATCCCCGGGTGGAACACGGGCGCGAAGAGGAAGGCATAGTTGGTGCGCGCGTAGACGTCCGCAATGGTAGAGGGCTTGATGCGAGGCAGCTGCGCCGGCTGCGGCTGCACCGACATCAGCAGATCCGCCGACCCGGACTTGGACGTCGAGGCGCGGTTCCCGTGCTTCGCGAGCAGCAGAAACGACGAGGCGATAATCGAGGACGTCGTCGAGACGTTGAACGTGCTGTGGGAGTCGCCTCCTGTCCCTACGATGTCGCACTGGAAATGTGCAGCAAGAGCGAGGTCAGCAGGTGTCAAGAGGAGCTCTTGAGGTTTCGCATTGCATGATGCGACATGCGGCTGGCCCGGGGGGGTCAGCGCGGAGAGGGACTCACCAACCCGCCGTTGTACTTCCCTTCAGGGCGTCCCCTCTGGGCCACGACGGCCTTCAGGCTCTCGAAGTCGATCTCGGCGGCGGCGCGGCGCATCGCGGCCGAGGCCTCAGCCAGGACGTCAGCGCGGCGGTCCCATCCAGTGAAGTGGAGGGCGGTGAGCAGCGAGCCGGTCTGCACAGGGCTCAGCTCGTTGGAGAAAATGAGGGCGATAGCCTGCGCGATCTCCTGCGCAGTCACGTTCTCCTTGGCCGGGTCGGGCCAGAGGCGCTGTAGCAGGGGTCGGATGTCGACGAGGACTGTGCTGTCCCCCTGGAGAGCTATCGAGTTCGGCTGTTCGTGAGACATTGGATGGACGGGGTTTCGCACGGGCTCGGTCAATTGGTGGGAGGATAGTGAGAAAGGGCTATATTAAGTTAGAGATGCGTCAATAAACTGGTATATGGGCGCATTGGCCCTACTTGACGTTCCAAGCTTATGGGTGAGTCATCTGCCGGGACGATACGTTCCATTCTTGAGAACTCTCCTATCGTAGGTATGTATGCTCCAGAAGCTCCAGAAGCTCCAGCTGTCCCAATGCCCCCGCCATCACAGCGCTTATTGCACCTAGCAATTAGACTTTAGGCATGGAGGGGCAGCCGTCACAGGGGCTTCCAGGGTCCCCCTCCCGCCTTTAGTCTAGAACCACAATTGGGGCGGTGGGCAGCAGCAGAATCCTATCTCTGGGTACACACATACTGTAGTGTGCCCCGGCCGTCTCCCGCCTACGCCGTAGACTGACCCCCCTGTGCAGTGTAGTGCACGGACCTCCATCGCAGTAAATTTCACACTATCGAGCTCCGAAGCTGTTGCCAGTTCTGCTGAGATTCGGGAAGCCCGCGACACAAACGGCTCGATAGTCGTCGGAATAGGCCGTGCTCGGTGGGAAAGGCCTCAGTATCAACGCCACCATGCGGCCGCGGATCAGTGGCTCGGCGGCGCGAACCAGCGTCAGAAGAGCAATAAAGCAGACAACGGCGTCTCGGAGCCAGTGTCTTGCTGCCGAGCGCAGAATCCTTCAGAATTCCACCTTAGGTGCAGCAAGCTCAACCTCCAGGGATTATGCGACAGCCGCCGGGTCCGGCGCCGGCCCCATACCTCAGATACCCCTTGGATCACTAAGGTTACCCGACGACTACATTCCGCCCACCCAGCCACCGAGTGCGCGACGGCCAGAGACAAGAAAGTCACAGCTCCTGCGCTCATACACGGCGCTTCTCCGATCGACACCGCTGATGTTATTCTTCCAGCACAACAACCTCACGGCCCCAGAATGGGCAGCCATACGGCGGGAACTTCGGGCGGCCCTGGCTCAGGTCCCACCACCCGTCGTCGGGCCCAACGGCGAGACCCCCGTGGATATCGCCCCGGCAATAGAGCTGCAGGTTCTGCGGACACGCATATTCGACGTCGCTCTGAAGATCACCGAATTCTTCGACGCCGGCGCCCAGACGGACAGGTCCAACGCGTACACGCATGATTTGTCGGCCACGGCATACGAGACAATCAAGAAGGCGCCCGTGGACGACCCCGCGACCGTCTACGCGCAGATAAGCCCGCTGATGGTGGGACCCGTGGCCGCCGTCACCTTCCCGGCCGTGTCGCCGGCGCACCTGGCGGCCGTGATAAGGGTGCTGGCGCCGTCGCCGCCGCAGTTCCCGGCACCCACGCGCAAGAAGAACCCGAGCTACTACGAGCCCACGTTCCAGAGCGGAGCGCAGAAGCTGATCCTCATCGGCTCTCGGATAGAAGGTAGGGTGTTCGACCGCGACGGCGTCAACTGGGTCGGCGGCATCGAGGGCGGGCTCGACGGCCTCCGGGCCCAGCTCGTCGCCATGCTGCAGAGCGCCGGCCTCGGTCTCACAACCGCGCTCGAGGGCGGGAGCAAGGGCCTGTGGCTCGCGCTGGAGGGCAGGAGGACGCAGCTGGACGAGGAGGCTAACGGGGGTAAGAAAGAGGCGGAGCAGAGCGCGTGATGGGTGGGGAATGTGTAATTCCTCTCCTGTAAAAGTAAAAGTCTGTAGAAATGAACTACCTCGCGAGAGTGTATCAACCCAGTCGGCCGTCAGAATGCCGTTGTGTTCTATGCGCTCAGGTTTGGTGATTCTTTCATGGTTACATTTTTCTCTTTTGCCTGCAATAGGGGCGTCTTAATGGGCTGTGGACGGGAGTCCTCTACACACTTTTACTAACATAGCCCGAGTAAATATTAAAGATATTGCTACAGCTATACATACTGGCAGGCAACC
This sequence comes from Monosporascus sp. GIB2, assembly GCA_004155935.1. NCBI lineage: Eukaryota > Fungi > Ascomycota > Sordariomycetes > Xylariales > Monosporascus > Monosporascus sp. GIB2. Next base: position 93,565 of record QJNV01000085.1, on the reverse strand, counting down.
TTGGAATTTGTTCGGTGCCAAAAAGATGAGGCCTATCTTCGAGTACATCTTACCTATCACATGCATGCGCCGCAAGTACCTAGGTAGTCTATATGTGGTGCCCTTCAGGGGGGGAACAGACGCTAAACTTGGACCCTGCATATCGCTAAATCCAATCAATTAGAGACACGCTGGAATATCCACCCGACACCTCCGCCTCAGCCTCAGCGGCACCGTCTTCCCTTTGTATCGGGGTTCGGGGTATCTTGATACTACTCCCCATGACCTCCCTCATAGCGTAGGCCTCATACAAGCAGCTTATGCGCCTTACGACAGCTGGACCATAGCGGTGCCAACTTCGATTCCTCTGAGAGGCTTCCCGTAGTTACTATCTGTCTCTACGTACGGGCAGTCAGGTAATTAGACTCTCGGTCTTTGAAGTCCAATCCTCTCCGACCATACCAGGAAACCAGCCCACGTTTCCTCCGCGCACACGCGCGCAACAAAGATAAAGATGGACTTCGCGCCCTACCAATCCTCCCCACCGGAGCACAGCCGTCCCTTCTCGCCGCCTTCCGCCGCGAACTCCCCGCGCGCCTCGCTCGACCGCCGGCCATACTCGCCTGCGCAATACTACCAACACCAACAGCAGCGCGGCTTCGCATCCCCGCCGCCCCTTCAGCACCCCCAGCCCCAGCGCTCGTGGCAGTCCAGCAGCCTTGCCCCGGGCGGCTATCACTCTCCCGCGCCCGCTGCCGCCGTCGAGGGTGGCGGCGCGGGCTACGGCAATTACCGCGACGGCGTCAGCGAGTTCGATACGAGTCTCGGCATACGGCTTGACTACGAGGCATGCCTCGCCTATCTCGCGTTTCCGCCCCTCGGCGCCATCCTCCTCTTGATATTAGAGCGGAATAGCGATTTCGTGAGGTGAGTCTGTGGTTGGTTGCGGCCGTCTAGCGGGGTCGCCCCGGTCAGTTCTGTTCTTGTCGCTCATCGAAGAGCTGGGATCGTATATATGGCCTAGCTAGGCTACGGGTCATGCCCCTGGTGAGCCACGTCGGGCGAGATTCGCGGCTAACCCGAGGCGTGCGCCAGGTTTCATGCGTGGCAGTCGAGCCTCCTCTTCACTGCATTATTCATCGTGCACCTTATCTTCTCCGGGTCCACCTTCCTCAGCTGGGTCCTCTTCATTGCCGATCTATGTCTGATGGTGTGGTTGGCGGTGAGGGCCTACAGGGACGCCGACACGCTCGATAGGTGAGTGATCTGGTATCCCACATACATGGCTCCAACGCCGCTGCATGCATTAGTCAAGAGCTGAGCTTCCTGCAGATTTGAGGTTCCCTTCTTTGGTCAGATAGCTAGTCGGTTTCTGGACGACGAGTAAGGCCGACGTTGTCTCTGAATGGCTGGTGTCGAGCGGGTGTTGGTTTACTTCGCTGTATTATCTTTGGTCGCTTTTCTCATATAATTATACCCCCAGTGCCTAGCTCAGGCCGGAATCCCAATGCCAATGTCATAGAAGGCCGCTACTTGTTTACGCTTTATGTTGACATCATCAGTGTTCTACGCAAATTCTGACCCTATAGTTTACCTATCGAGATCCGGCCCCATTTTCGAAATGTGGCTACTCCTGTTGCGGAGCCGCGGTTAGAGCTTTTGATTAACAAGTAATTTTAACGGCTTAATGTATCCAGAAAAATCATTAAAAAATAGCTATTAAACTAATTAACTAGGGGCCCAGCAGTCGGCTTTAAAATAAAGGCTTTACGGGACTGAGATATACAATCTATCTTAACTTTCGAACACAAGGGACATTAGTTGTTATATTCAATAACTTGATATTTATTCTTTCGCAAGTGTACTTCTTTAAAGTACCTTAACTACAAAATATATATATTCCGATTAAAGGGGGCTTTTTCGTATAAAGGGAGCGATACGTATTGTTTAAATTAACTAATATACTTTTTAACGCCTTAAAATCCTAGCGGCGTTAATTTTTATACGTTATAATTTTTACATTATTCGTAAAGCATTTTTTGATTAATTAAAATTTTCTATAATATTTATTAATTATAATTGTTCTTGCATTGAAATGGGCCGGGGAGATTTAGTCTTGATTAATGCAGATGTTCTCAGTATATTATTATTCAGATAAAGGTTAATGGGAAAAGTTAACGAGTATATTTATAATGTTAAATCTAGTAATTAATAAATGTGCAAAACGTAATAAGTGATGATATCCTGGGGTTAAACCTATAACGAAAAAAAGTTTTAATATATATGTAAAATTCAGGTTAATTGATTAACCGAATTCGAGTATAGGTGTAATACCTTACCTTATTTTAAACCTTTTTTCTTATAATGAAAAATGATTTTATTTTATCATAAGAAACAATAAAAACTTAACGCTGAAATACGTATTAAATATATATAATTTTCTAATTAATTTTTTTTTCGTTAACGCGGTTAATCCTTTAACATTTTCAATTTAAGATTTCGCCTTTTCCTCTTTATTAAATTTTCGCGTTATAACGTTTTTTCTTTATTTTTCTGTACCTTATTTTTCAACTTTTACTTGTTAATTAATTTTTTGTATTTTTTCCAACCCGGCCATTTTGGGATAAAGTATGGTTTTAGACATTTTCTAGTTATTTTGTATATATTTCCTACCTATCGATATAAAGTTTTATAGGTACCGGCTAGCATAGTTTAAATTCGTTAATTATTAATTATTGGATAAGGGATATATCTTACTTTGATATTATATTGCGGTTTGTTTTTAAAGTCGGTTAGTAATAAGTGAGATATATGTATACTTTGATTAAAAAATAAAAGAGAAATAGGATTAAGGAAATTTCTCAAAATAGGTGATAGACGTTTATTAGGCCAAAATCTTTCAGGTTTATTTTTATTATAGCTACTGTCGTTTAAATCGAGGTATTTTTTAATTAATTTTTTGAAATTTTCGATTAATGTTTTATTCGTTATAAATGGATTACCTTTTAATTTTATATTTCGTAAAATAATAAAGAATATAAATATTACTTAAAAATTATAAATCCAGCTTAAAATTTATCTCAGCGTTTAAATTATTATTATTCGTATAAGGGGATTACTTAATTTAACTTATTCCTAATTTTATTAATAAAATTTAAGCTTTTCTGTATTAATTATCCGAAAGGTAATTATCGAATATTATAATAATACGTTCTAATTGCATATGTAAAATATTAATTTAGTATGTATGGCTTTTATTTTTATCCAGATAAAGTCCAGATTGGAATTATAGAGTTTTACATTTATTTCGGCTTTTATGGGCGTAAAATATCCGTAAGTTATGAAACGACCAGTTTTAACGATATATACTATTTTTCCTTCGGTTGCTTTTCGTATAAACATATGTATTAAATTAATAATATTAATTAATCGGAAATTTTTTAAATTTTAGAGGAATATAAGGGTTTTCTAAAACGGTGTAGTAAATGGCCTTATACTAAATTATCGGGATGTTTTTAAATTAAGGTAGGATTTCGTTATTATTTTATGGGCGATAACTTTTTTAATTTCAAAATGTAATAAGTATAAATCGGTTAAAGTTAACCTTTTTAGTAATATAGTTAACGGGGAGATAAGGTATTTGGTTATAGTATAGCTTTATAAATATTTTTATAAATTTTTAGTCGTTAAAAATATAAACGTTCGTATTTTTATTTAAATCTCTAAATTTAAACTAATTAAGCTTCTTAGAGCTTAATTTAGAAATGTTATTACGTTATTTGTTTGCAGTTTATTTAATAATAATAAAGTTATAACAAATATAACGTATTATATAAGCTTACGACATATACAAGCTCGCGACGTATTTTTGTCCACATTCCAACTATCGAACTTTAATCATATATTATTTAACACCGATAATATGCAACGTCTTATAACAAAATCGAGAATAAATTTAGCTATCTAGGCGAAAAAGAGATCCTCGAATTTTAGTATTAGAAAGCTTAGTTCGATATATATTATTATCGAAGCGACTTTAAAAGCCCGATATTATGGTAAACGAGCCTGAGCCGATATTATCCCCAATTTGCGAAAATTAATTCCAATTAAAAAAAATTAATTACCGAAAATTTTTTTAACCTAAATGCGCGGGTGCTTTTTATCCGACGTTAATATATTGAAAATATGGCGAATTTGTTATTTGCGTAACGCGTTATAAAGCGTATCGAGGTTAATTAAGTATTTAATTTTATTAAACGGTAATAAAAACTTAAAATGCGTTTAAATCGAAGAATAAATTATTAAAAGGTTTTATACGAAAATTTAAAGGTATTTCGTAAATGGTTTAACCTTATTCGGAATATAAGTGCTAAATACGGTATTACGGAAAAAGATATTTATAATTTCAATGAAATAAGGTTTTTATTAGGGTTTCTTTAATAGTTGGTATAGTTATTATTAATACTGAAAAACGTAGAAAACTTAAATAAGCCCAGTAAGGATATCGGAAATAAATTATAGTAATATAAGCTGTTAACTTTTAAAGTTAGGCCTTACCCTTATTTATTATCCTTACTGGAAAGAACCACCTTTTTAGCTAATTCGACGATAATCTATTCTTATCCGATTAAAGGGTTGCTGTAAGCGAAAACGACTGGACGATAAATAAACTGGGTTTAGAATAGGTTTAATATTTCAATTAATATATTCGAACGCGTACGAAAAAAATCGAAACTTTTTTTTATCCTCGACGGCTACGAAAGTCATTATTCGATAAAATTTGAAAAATATTACGCTAACTATAATATTATTATCTTTTATATACCTGTTAATTTTTAATTTTTTTTTTATTTTTTAACGTATTTTATTTTTTTCGGTTAAAAGGCGTTTATCCGCTGTATATCGAAAGTTTTATACGACGTTACATTACTTATATTATTAAGAAAAACTTTATCGCCGGTTTCCGCGATGCGTTTAAAGCTGTTATAACGATCGATAATATTAAATTGTAATTCGTAAAAACGGGATTTGTTTTATTCGATTTTAATCGCGTATTTTCCGAGTTGGAAATTTTAGTTATGCTTATATTAACCGTTTTTTTACTTACTTTTACTAATTCCGTTATTTTCCTATTTACGAAAACTCTTAGAAATGTTATCGAAGCGATTTGATAAAGGCGTTATTTGCAAAAAAAGATTAAAAATTACTAAAGTAGCTTACTGATAAAGATAATTAAATCGGTTAATTTTTTGATAAAAAAGTAATTTAATATTATTATACGAAAATGACTTTTTTTTGGAAAAAAGACGGCTTATTACGCGAAACTGTCGGCAGTTGGTGCTTTGAAGTGCTCCCGGCTGGTGGGTCAGGCTGCAGGATGCAGCCTGGGACACCCTTTGTCTGGAAGAAGCTCTTTGAGCATGGATTTGGATATGTAATGGAAGCTTGGCTCAGACGTTTGTAGTCTAGTTTAACATCAACACACAGTTTGCGCTAGGCTACTGCACTTGATCACTGTGACTGCTGACAAAACAAATTATATTTTTAATAAGAGATTTGCTATTTGTGCTGTATCCCCTTTGCTATTCGTGCTGTATGCCCCACCTTCCAGCTGATACACACCTGGCATAGCTGTCAGTTTCCAACTAATTCTACCCTTAAGACCCCGCTTTATTAAAAAGTAGGACAACACACCCAATTTCAATTAATTCCGTATATCACAGGCTCTTATCAATAACTTCAATTAAACCTTTACATCTACCACGGCAGTATTTCGTAAAATAACAACACAATTTAGCTAATATGTCAACGGAATTAACGCTTTTGCAGCAATTTCTGCAAAACGCCGAAAAAACCATATAACAATTAATCGTCAGTCAGGTCAATCGTATCGGCCACGGCCGAATTGGGCACCCATACGCCTAGCTCCAGCTCGAAATGACTTGTTACGTATTGAGGACGGTGCGTAGCAGCAATGAGTTCTTGCTGACGGCGTCTAAGGTCCAGGGCAGCCGTGGCGGTTGAGGTTATCGTCACCCTAGGTGCTGTAGACGGCGCCGCGGGCGCCGTTGAGGCTGTAGATACTGTTATTCCTTGCTTGCCACCTCGTCCGCCACCCCTTCCACGTCCACCGCGTCCACCGCGGTGATATATAGCCCTACCACCACGGCCTCGGCCTTGTCCCCTCGTTGCGGTCGCTTGCGATTTCGTAGGCAGCGTGGATGGCGTGCTACCTTGAGCGTTGCCCCGGGTTGAAGGCGTAGCTACGCCGTGGCGTGCCCATTGCGAAGGTCGAGGTGTGATATTGCCTTCGGACTCCTCGATGGACTCCCACTGTGAGCGCTTACGGCGGAGTGATTCGTGAAGGTCTCGGCGTGTATGGGCTCGTCGGGTCTCTAAGCGGAGGGCTTCGGATAAGGTTATCGGGGCGTTGCGAGGGCGGCCACGCGTCTGGGCAACCCATGGCTCGCGGATAAGTAGGAGGGGGGTCTCGTCAGCCTGTACATCATTAGTTGCGCCCTTGAAATAGTGGAAGCTACTTACCAAGTTTCGCAGTATATGCCATTGCTTATTAATATTATCCGCTGGCAGCCCTTTGATATGGGGATTTTCAGGCGTCAGGTGGATGTTTGTGGTATATGGTATGAGCGCATGGCATACCATACTGCGCCCTGAAGGTACCTGTACACGGCGGCAGCGGTTGAGGTATGGAATTAGCTTGCGTTGGAAGCCATGATAACGCCCGGCGGTGTTGTTCTGCTAGAAAATCAACAGCCTTCTTCGAGCAACGAAGTACAACATTTCCTAACCACTAAGTTGTTTTAACTGCTGCAGAAGGGTTGCAGTTGAAGAAGATAATTGTAGCTAAAAGCGTTGCAATTGCAATTGCAACCGCAATTGCAGCTGGGAGTTAACAGGTGGCAGATCTGTGGCGGCTGTAGGTAGCTGTTAAAAGTGGGACACAGCACAAATAGCGAGGGGGACACAGCACAAATAGCAAATCTCTTTAATAAACGCTAGAAAATTAAAAACAAACGTTTTTAAAAAGGAGGGATTTTTTTTAAGGAAAAAGTATAGGTCCTTATAATTACAAAAAAAGGTAGTGGTAAATAATCGCGGCTAATAACAGCCGAAAAGGGTTATCGCAAAAAGGTTTAGGCGAAAAAACGGAAATATGGCGTTTGCAGCAAGCCCGAACATAATGCGCGTATTTATAAGGAGGATATAAAGGCGGTTAACAATAGAAAATCCGATTAGTTTAAATTAATTTAATATATTATAATTGTTTAATTCGAATTTGCTATCGCGATATGCTAAAATGTGCGTCGCGAGCTTGTCTAATACGTTAATTAAATTAATCAAAATGTTAAAATATATATTAAAGTATGTAAACGTATAGTAGGTAAGGAATGGGATTTGGTATAAAAAGGCAAGTATGTATATATATAGGTAAATTTAAATCGTAAAAATTATATATATATCGGAAGACGTTTAAGTTATAATTATTAAACGTTTATTATAATTAATTAATAATTTATAAAATATACCTAATAATTTTTCTAGAAAAATTTCTATATACCAAGGAAATTCTAGAAAGTTTTATTCGATATTATTAAAGGAGGCGCTGTAGGTTGTTGTCGTTTATAACTAGTCGGTTACTGCTGTTTAATTTTTGTATTATTTTTAGGTTTTTATTTCTATATTTTCCTATCATTTTTTTAATAATTTCTATTATATATTTTAAGTACATCTGTATTTTCGTTTACCTATTTCTATTTATTAATCTAAATTTTTTGATTAGTTTATTACAAGCACTTTTAAGCTATTTAATTATTCCGAACGTTAAGGTTTTTATATTAATGCAAATTTTCAGTAATTAGTTAAGTAAACAAAGTATTTTTTATCAAAAATATTAGCGATTAGATTATTATTATTAATTTTGCGATTAAGCGTATTCGAAATATCTAAAACCTTAACCGTTTTAAAAAAATCCGTTGCTATGTCCTAGTTATTTTTAATACTTCTTTTTTTATTCAACCTGTTATTCGCACAGTAAATAAATTATTAGCTTTTAATCTTTAACGCGGTAATAAACTCTTAATTGATACGTATAATTTTCGCAAATCTTAAAATCCTATATACCGTTAGGTTTTTATAGTTAATTTAAACCTTTAGTTCGGGTAACGGTTTAACTTTACTGCTTCAAGCGATTGAAACCTTCTTACCGCGGTATTTATTATAGATTATCCGCGTTTTCTCTTACTTTAAAATGTTAAATTATTAATCGAAAATAATTTAATAACGTCTAAAATTTTAAATACCGTTAAATAGGTTTCCGGAAACCGCCGCCTAATTACGCTGGTACTTTTTATTAACAATAAAAAAGCTTTTTCCTTTTTTGGTTTATTAATTTTTACAGGAAAAATTATTAATAAACTTCCAAATTTATATATAAGTTTAAGTTAATTAAAATTTCCTGGGTACCATATTAAAGATATTAAAGATATAATTAATATTATTACCAAATATTTCAAAATAGGTTATTATTTTTTATCTCTAGGTTCATATACTAATTAATAATAAATATTTAAGGTTATGTTTATCGCGTTTATTTTGGAACTTATTACAGAACGGTACTTAAAATAGCGAATTATCGGTACTAATTTTTAGGAACTTGTTAACGCTTAATTTCCGATCGTTAGGATATTAGTCTTTAAAAACAAACCTGAAATAAATATCATATTTATTAAAACTTTTCGTACCAGGTTTTTAAATTACCTTATGATATATCTCATTAAACATTCTCGGTATGTTAACGGTTTATTTATTTAAGTTTTCAGAATATTTAATTTAATACCTTACGAACTTTACGAAAAACGTTATTGCTATTCCGAAACTTTATATATACACTGAATATATTCCTTTTTTAGTTATATATCGATTCCAAGTTTTGTTAAAAATTGTTACAAAAATTATGTTAAGTCGATTAAGAGTTATGATTATATATTCCGAAATAGTTAATTCGAAAAATTCTAGGCGCGTTTTATACGGAATGCGTAAGTTTAGTTAAACATTATTAAGTTAAAATACCTAGTTCGCCGCATTTTCGATAAAAAAAATATTTTAACGTTTAATTTAAAGCTAATTAATTAATCTTATCCGTAAGATTAAAGATCGTAATATTTTAATAAATTTAAATACAGTCTTTGCCGGTTGTAATTTTAAAGAAATGAAGACGGGAGTTCGGTTAATTTGTTTTATATATTAATATTTCGTCAGTAATTTTAATAATTTTTATCTTCTGTTTGATTAATTAATTTCGTAAATGTTATTATCGTTTATTATTATATAACTTTTAAGTTATTTATTTAATATTTAAATCTTAATATTCGTTTAACAAATTTAGTAATTCGAAATTGCCAGTTTTCTAGTAGTTTAACTTTTATATTAATCATTTCGTTTATAAAGTCCTTTAATTAATCCGGTTCATTAGGTAATACTTTCGTCTAGTTATTTTTTTATTAATTAATCGGTTTTTAATAGTTTTTTTCATGTTTAACAAATTATTTTACTTTATTAATAACAAAAGTTCTATATAGCAATATCTTATTAATTCCTTCTAAACGATAAATACTTTAATTAATAATATTATTAATTAAGTACGGTTTTATATAGCGGTACTTTAATTTCGTTTTTTAGATATATTAATATATTGCAGTATATTATATAATAGTACCAAGCTGTCGACTTTTAAAAGTCGCATTCTTATTTTATCTTTGTTTTTTTAATTAGTAAATTAGATAACTTTACGACGTTACGCGGTAATTATTTTAATTACCTTAATAATATCGTCGGTTTTGCGTTTTATTAACTTAATTTTTTACGCGATTAAATACTTTTCGGCATGTTAAGTTTTCATATTATAATTCTTTATCTCGGTATTATAATTTAAATCGGTAAAAGGATTTTTTAGCCGTATAATAATTTGTAAAGGTCAAACTCGTAACTTTGTATAATAATAATATGTTAGGGGCTAAGGAAGCGTGAAGGAGTATAGAGGAAGTGTACGCATTACCAAGATGGCGCTAAGCATTTAAGGGGTTATAATTACGCGATCGCGACGATATCGTCGCGGGGTAATTGCTATATAGCTAATGACCCCCATTCCCTTTTAAGGGAATAAGGGCAAGTTTTGGACTTGGTTTTAATATACCCGTATTATTTCTTTTATTTTAATCCCGCTATATTTTGATAAATTGAAATTTCCTTATTTCGATTAAACTGTAAGGAATAAACGAGATAATTGCGATTTCGTATGATAATAAGCTAGATGCTTCGGTTATTAAATTTATTTAAACCGTAGAACTTAAGTTAGCTAAATTATTTAAACTAATTTCGATTAGGTTTCGGCGATGATTTAGTAAGTACGAAAAAAAGTTCGAGTATTAGATAACAAAAGCGACCATTTGAAGAAAAAATAACGGTACCTGTAAAAGAATATTACGGAAAAATAACAACGTTTATAATTAAACCATAAGGTGTAAAAATTAAATATTATATTACGCGTTTTCGATAATAACGTAATAAATTCCCTATATATATTTTCCCGATTAGGTTTTATAAGTTTTAATAATATTTTTATTAAGATTTCAGAATTTAAAATATTTAAAAGGTTTATATTACTTAATAACGAATAAATTAAAATTTAATAAAAATAGAAAAACAATATACTTAAGATTTTACCTAACTTAAAATATTATAGAAAAAATTACCTGAAGTATACGAATTTTACGACCTAATTAAATGTTACCTTCGAAAACTAAAAGTTTTCGTTACGATTTTACCAAATAAATTACGCATTAACGTACGTTATAAGTAATTCGCTTACGGATATTTATTAGAAATTAAAAAAGAATAACGAAATTTCCGTTATATTCGTTTCGTAAATTGGAATAACTTGTCGGCAACTAGTGTTTTGAGGTGCTCACGGCTGGTGGGTCAGGCTGCAGAATGCAGCCTAGGACACCCTTTGTCTGGAAGAAGCTCTTTGAGCATGGATTTGGATATGTAATGAGAGCTTGGCCTAGACGTTTATAGTCTAGAGCAATATCAACATACAGTTTGCGCCAGGCTACTGCATTTGATCACTGTGACTGCTAACATAACTTAAAGGTAATTTTCGAAAGCGTTTTCGAAAATACGTTACGATAATTTGCTTTTACTAACGCTGAATTTGATAAAGTATATTAAAAAGTCCAAAAAAGTCGATATTTTCTATTAGCGGTATAAGTAAGTTTTAGTTACATTTTTATGGGCAAGCGGTAAAAATTTTTTAATTAATCATTTTATTATACGGTTACGTTTTTATATAGCTAGCTTCGTATTCGTAATTCTTTCGCGCGAAACTTTAGATATAGCTTATAAAAAAGATTTAAATATAGAATTATTATTTCGGCTTTTCGCTTTAAAAACCTTAATTATATTGTAAGCAAATCGATACCTTTTTAATATCTAATAACTAATTTAAACCTCGTAATCGTTACAAAATTCGAATTGCGTAACAAATACGATTATACATTACGATAAGGCTTTAAGAAATAAATAAGGAATTTATTTTTATTAAAAAAAAATAAACTACTGTAAAACTAATTACTTTAAAAAGAATTAAAATAAAGTAAATATATTTCGATAATCTATAGATAGCCATTACGTTAAAAGAGGCTATGTACTCTGTAATTACCCTGAAACGACATATTTTAATTACGGTAAAAAAAACTATTTCCTAACGAACTATCCGAAAAAACTTTCGATAAGTATTAATATAAGCCTTATACGAAATATTTGTCAAGAAGAAAAGATTTTTTTACTACGTATATATTATCTCTTAATTATACGTAAGAAGAATTAATTTATAAGATTTCGCAGCTAAATAGACTTAAAGGTAAATTATAATACGATACGTTATAAAATATTTAAAAAAAAGTTATTTACTTTAAATAAAACCCGGACCGATATTAAAAATTTATTTAAACGACCTTATTATAATATATGGATACGTAGCTTTATACATTCGAATTATAAATTTATTCGATATTACGAAAATAAAAAAGCATTATTTCGTTATTGTAAATGTAAAAAAACCGGATATTATATTAAAACTTCCGTAATTTCGAAAAATAAATCCCGCGCTTAATTAATTACAACTTAAATAAAAATATCGATTCAAACGCGAAAATATTAAACTTGCCAGCATAATGAAAAAGTTGTGAAATACCATTTTTGTTATAATTATAGTAACTATTATACCTATAACACTAGATAAAAACGATAAAAAACCCGCACTAAAAAATACGAAAAGTATAAAAAAAGATACGACAGTAATTACGTTAATATATTTCCGAGGAAGAAATTACCAAGTTACTAGAATATTTACTATATAAATACGTGATAAACTTATACGAAAAAAAAGGAACCTTTTTAAAATCCCGTTTACTTATTGTCGGAGAAAATACTTAAAGTTCTTAAAAATTCTTAAAAGTTGTAAAAATATATATATATATATATATATATAAATTAAACGCAATAATAGTTTAACCAGAGCTCTTATATTATACGCTCTAAAAGAAAGACGCGTTACGTTTTTATATTGACTATAAAAAGCTTAATCGGATAATTCGTAGAAACCGCATACCATTACGTTTAATATATAAAATTCTGAATGGTTTAGTTAATATTCGCGAATATATAAAATTAAACCTAAAGAATACGTACTGTTAAATACGTATCAAAAAAGGTAACGAATAAAGAACCGCGTTTAAAACGAAATACGGTTACTTTAAGTACTTAATAATGCTATTTAAATTTTCTAACGCCCTAGTTACGTTTTAAATATATATCAACCGATCTTTTGCAGGCTTAATGGACAATATCTATATCGTCTACCTCGACGATATCCTAATATATAATAGGAACCTAAATAAACATAAGTAATATGTCCGCGAAGTACTTAAAAGGTTAATAAAATAGAAGTTATATATAAATATAAATAAATATAAATTTTATATATCTTCAGTTTCCTTTTTTAAATCTTAAATTTCGTCGAATAATATCGAAATTGTCGGCAGTTGGTGCTTTGAAGTGCTCCCGGCTGGTGGGTCAGGCTGCAGGATGCAGCCTGGGACACCCTTTGTCTGGAAGAAGCTCTTTGAGCATGGATTTGGATATGTAATGGAAGCTTGGCTCAGACGTTTGTAGTCTAGAGCAACATCAACACACAGTTTGCGCCAGGCTACTGCATTTGATCACTGTGACTGCTGACAGAAATAAAAAAAAGTCGCGTTAAAGCTATTAAGCCTAGCAACTACTAGAAAATGTTTATAATATATAAATTCTTTTAAATTTTATAGGATTTTATCGACAATTTATTAAAAATTATATAAAAATAGCTATACCGTTAACGAATCGATTTCGCGGAAATACCAAAAGCCCTATATAACTATCTTTCTGAAAAAAAAGATAACGTTTAAAACATTGCAAATAACTTTCGTAACGGGAAAAATATTCCGGTATTTTAATCTATTACTGCCTATTCGTATCGAAATAAACGCGTCTAAAAAGATTATTAAAACAATTATATCCTAATTTCCTAAAAATCACTAATACCTAATGATATTTACATCTCGGAAAATAACGCTAGAAAAAACTCGTTACGTTGTAAGAAGTAACAAGCTGCTCATTATCGTAAACGCCTTTAAAAAACAACGTTATTTTATTAGTTATTCGTAATTTCTTATTAAAATAATTATAAATCATTTTTATCTTAAATATTTAAAATTAAAGTAACGGCTTAATGTACAATAAAAAAAATAATTAAATTCCCTTACAATGGTAAATTCTGTTATCACATTCCGGCGAAAGAAAAATAACTTAATGAATAATTTATCTAAAAAAAAAATAATTTATTACGAAATAACGAAAACGAAAAAAACCTAAAAAAAGATAATAAAAAAAGAAAAAAACAACGTTAAAAGCAAAAATACCTTACTCAAATTTTAAAACTATAAGTATTTATCACCTTATTAACAAAATCGCGGATATTTCGCGAAAATTAATAACGCGCGGGCCCGGAAATAAAACGGCCAAGGACGTACCCGAAAAGATAAGGTATATACTAGCTAAAATTGCAAATCGCGAACTGCTCGTCTTACGATAACGGAATACGAATAACGTTATCGAAACGGCATTACCGCTGGATAAAAACTTAGTAACTATTTAAATTTTCAAATTAGAGTAAAAAGATTAATTCGTTTTTATTAGCAGTTATAGTGGTAAATGCAGTAGCCTGGCGTAAACTGTATATTGATATTAAACTAGATTATAAACGTTGAAGCCAAACTTTTATTACATATCCAAATTTATGCTCAAAAAGGTTTTCCTAGATAAAGGATATTTTAAGCTGTATTTTGCAGCTTAGCTTACCAACCGTAAATATCTTAAAGCATTAATTATTAATACGCTTTTTTACATCAAATAATTTCGATTATCAAAATTTTAAAAATAATTAATGAAGTTTTAATTTGTCAAGGAATTAAGCTTTTATATTAATTAATTTTAAGTACTTTTTAACTTATTTTATATTTATATCTTTTTAAGTTTTAAGTTCGGTATAAATTATTCGAAATTAACCTTATTTAAAGGTTTCATAAGTATATTTATTAAGTTATTTTTACTTTTAACGTATTAGACATTAATATTATTTTTTTATCTCTTTTGCCATCCGTAATAATATTCCAGCCGAATATAGTATTTTTTTTCGAGATATTTAAATTTTTATTATTTATTTTAATATATTTATATTATTTTTTATCTTATATTTTTCGCGGTGTTTAAATTCCGGACAATAAATTTTAGTTTTTTATAAAATTATAAAAAAATCTTCCCCGAGAAACGTCGATAGTTATTAATTTAGATTTATTAGGAGTAATTCGGATATTTTTATCTAGGTAATTTCTTTTTTTATAAAATATCTTTTTATAAAATATTTTTTACGGGAAATCGTTAATATATAACCTATATTTTATTATAATTTTATTAATTTTTTCATTAAAACTTTTTAAGGATTTTTTATAATATTAATAAAAATAATTACTACATGTTTTCCGCTTATTATATTGTAAATTCTTTTAAATTTAATATTTAATATCGAATTTTTTTCATAATCGCCGATATTGTTAGTAATATTAACGTTCGTATTTAAATTTTAAAGTAATTTATTTTGATCGTTTTTTATAAATCAATACATATATAATAATATATCGTTATTAATAACTATAGTTATCATCATTTCCAACTTAATACTAATAGCTTTAACGTAATTAATTTCTATAACTTTAAAGTATTTAATTATTTAAAATATAATACTTTTAATCGTTTATAACCGTAACTTAAAATAATCGGTTCCTTCTAATTTAAATTTTTAAATCGCTTATAACTTAAGATATTTAAAGTTCTGAGTTTTTATATAAACGGTATAATTAATTATTATAATTATAAAATTATTTTTTTTCTAATAATTATTGTAAAATAATTAACCTTTTAAAACGTTTTATTATATTATTATATAAAATTTTAAACCTATTATTTATTAATATACACGCTAAACATTTTTTTAATAAAATAATACAAATTTCCTAAACCTTTAAAAATAAATTATTTTTAATTTTAATTACTATTACAGCTATTACGAAAATTATTATTTTAATTATTTTAATTATTATTACCGTTTTACTATTTCTTTTATAATTTAAGGTAATTTTGCGCTATATAACCATACTTGCTATAATTAAAACAAAATAGTTCGCTATTTTTATTTTATACGGGTTTATTATTTCGGGTATTTCCCTTACCTTTCCGGACGTCGGCGGACTATTCGTTATTATTTTTTCTTTTTTTACTACGGTTATAGAATTTGCTATTAAAATTATCCATTAATTACTAAAAGAAAAATCCGTTTACCGTAATATCAACTAAATTGGTTTATACTAATTGTTAACGCGGTTTTTTATAATAATAAAAAATATAATAATGTATTTTTCTGTTTTAAATCGTATATAATAATTTTTCACTTTTCGGAAAAAATTTTAAAATTTAATAATAAATTATGCTAGGTTTCCTCCGTCGCAAGTAACTTTATTAAGCTTTTTTAAAAAAGATTTTTGCTTAAACTTACCTATCGTTACATAAATATTTTGGATTATTTTTCAATATTTTTGTACTTTTTTTAATATTTATAATTAACTCTAAAAACGCCTTTTTATAAGTTTTGGTAATAACTTTCGCTAAACGTAATTAATTTAGTTAACCTAATTTCATTTCGTTTACGTAACAAATCTTTTCCATCGTAAGGCTTAGGACGTTACTTCAAAGCTCCCAATTAATCCAGCCTGCGAAGTGGTTCTCCTTGTCTAGGGAGAAATTAAAGCGCTTCTAACGCAGCTTCGAATCATCTCCGTTACTGAACTTCTTGGAGCCCTTCTTCCTGCTAACGCTTAACTCGCTGGAGCTGTCTGAGCTACTGGAGCCACTACTGCTATGGGAGCTGTGGCGGTCTTTCTTCTTCTTTGGGGGACCCCCAGAAGAGGAACTGTTTGAATCATCAGGGTTATTACGGGCCACTCCCTTTCCCTTGGGTGGCTTGCTTTTTCTCTCTCTTCGGGGGGTTAGGGTTAGGTTTCTCTGTGGACCACCTCCTAGGCTTCGTTTCGCCTTCTCTCAGTGGGTTGATCTCCTCCATATCGCTCTCCAGGGCGATGGGTACTTCCTTGGAGCCACTTGCCTTGACCTCAGGTGGTGGGGCGCTTTGTGACGCCTTCGGTTGCACACTAGTGCTGCGCGAGCTCTTGTGGCTGCGCGAGCTCTTGTAGCTCTTGCTTTGTAGCGTATCCAACAGCTGCATCATCGCATTTTCGAGTCGCTCCACTGTATCACCGGCCCTTTAGTTCTGAAGCTTCAGCTCTCTAACCTCATCTTCGACCTGCTGATACCTGTCCTCTCGTGCCCTAACGTCGCGTCTGATACCGCTCATGTTGGTACTCAGGGAGGTATAAAGCTTGTTCAGGTTATCAGTAGTTTCGTATCTCTGGATAAGGGTTCTATATCGGTCGTTCCTTAGCTGTTAAGATAACTAAGTTAATGGGGTGCCTTCTGAAAACTCCCCGAAGGCAGGTCTCTTCCCTGCCGCCACACTCGATGTGGGTTTTTGTTGTTCCACCTTTTCCTCACTATAATATTCTTCGTCCTGGGGAACGCTCCTATCGTGGGAAGGTCCCTGCTGGGGAAAGGGGAATAACGGTTCGGATGGGCCACTTTGCTTAGCAGGGAGCTGCCCGGGGATCTGCTACTTGCTCGCCATCGTTAACTGCTAAACTCTCTCTCATTAGCTAAGCGACTCGCTCTGGAATCTCGCGCTCTCTCCGTTAACTTAACTCTGCAAATAACCACTTCGTTTAACTTGCTAGGTACAAATCAACCAAAAAATACTACCATATCAGCAGTCACAGTGATCAAATACAGTAGCCTGGCGCAAACTGTATGTTAATGTTAAACTAAACTATAAACGTCTAAGCCAAGCTCCCATTACATATCCAAATCTATGCTCAAAAAGCTTCTTCCAAACAAAGGGTATCCCAGGCTGCATCCTGCAGCCTAACCCACCAGCCGTGAGCACCTCAAAGCACTAACTGCTAACAGTTTTTAATAAAACTTGAAAAAATAAAACGCTTGAAAAAACGTAAAATAAGTAAACAATTATAACGCGTTAAGAACTATAACAACTTATTAAAATATAAAAAGGTAATTTATATACCATATAACCCGGGCTTACGTAAAAAGCTCGTTAACTAATACTATAACCTCCTTATAACAGGTTATTTTGGCTTTATAAAAACATATAAACGGTTAATTCGGAATTATTTTTAAAAAGCGCAAAAGCGGAATATCAAAAATGCTTTAAAAAGTTGCTTTAAATATTAAAAATTTAAAACAGCGTTATATTAACCTTACGAAAAGTTCGTTTCGTTACCGATTCTAAATCGCCCGTTTAAAAATATTAATATAGACTTTATTATAAACTTACCGCTATTTATAAAGCTATACAGCGAAAAAAATTGTATTATTATTCTTATAATAATAAATAAAATAACGAAATATACGTATTATATTACAACGATAACGCAATTAATTACTAACGGTTTAACCGAAATATTTTTCCATTACGTTTTTAATTAATACGGTACGCCCGACGACATAATTTCCTATTTTAACTTTTTGTTTCTGTCAGCAGTCACAGTGATCAAATGTAGTAGCCTGGCGTAAACTGTGTGTTGTTGTTAAACTAGACTACAAACGTCTGAGCCAAGCTCCCATTACATATCCAAATCCATGCTCAAAGAGCTTCTTCCAGACAAAGGGTGTCCCAGGCTGCATCCTGCAGCCTGACCCACCAGCCGGGAGCACCTCAAAGCACCAACTGCCGACAGTTTCCGAATAATTTTTAAAGGATTTTTTATAAGCTTTTCGCGATTAAGAAAAAGTTAAATATAGCTTTTTACCTACAACTAAATAGGTAAATGGAAGGTTAAAAGTAGCTTTTAAAGTATTATTTATGAATATTTTATAACTGAAAGCAAATAAATTAAATGTCGCATTTATCAATAATATAATTTACGTATAATAAGAATTACTACTTAATACTTAAGATAATACCAGTTAAAAGATTTTTTAGATATATTTTACAAACTTTAAAAAATATTATATTTATACCGCGGTAATTTAAAAATTTTAACCTTATCAAAATAACTTAAGAAAAAATTATGATAATGTGAGAAAAAAAACGTTATAAAAATACTTTCATAAAACTCAAATTACGTAAAAAAAGTACTATAACAAAAGCCGCCTTACAAAAAGTTTCGAAAAAAATAATAAAGAAAGATTTTTACTAAATATATTAAACCTTTCCAAATTACAAAAGTTATAAATTTAAAATTAACGTATATTATACGGCTTTTACTTTAATATAATAAACTTCATATTATTTTTCCTATATCGTTATTAAAGCCGTAACATAACAAAAGTAACATTAAAGAAAAACGGAGAAACAACCTTAATATAGAAGCAGAAAAACGTTAAAAAAAAAAAAGTTCTAACGTACTAAAAAACCCGTAAGAACAAATAATACCTTATAAAATAAGTAGGTTTCCCCTTCGAAAAAAAATATTTAAAAACCTTACGATTACTTATTAGTAAAGTTTACCACTTCGTATGAGACGTTTTTAAAATAAAAGAAATTAAAAAAATATAAAAAATTTTTAAAAAAGAAACGGCATAATCAAAAGCTGGTAATATAAAGGAAATAATCATTATTGCTTATTATTTATTAAAAGGCGTTACCGCCAATACGTTTAAGTATATTTATTTTTAATAAGGCCGCTACGGTTTATACGGGTATCTCGAAAAATAAATTAAATTTAATTTACAATAACGTCGAAATAAGTATTTTAAACCCGTTTTAAAAAGTACCTAAACATTATTATTATTACCTTCGATTTTATTTTTTACCTTAATAATAACTTAACTAATAACCGCGGCAAATTTACTAAATTTTCCTTTTTTTAAAAAGTTAATAAAGACATAAAAATAAAGGTTATTAGGTGCTTATATTAAAAAGAGTACGGGCATTTTAGACGAACGCGATAGTTTTTTAAATAAGAGAGAAAGTAGGGCCTTAGAAGGTCGAAACGGTATCGTTACCGTTAAGCAAAACGCCTAGGTAACGTTGACAAAAAGTACGTCTATTAACGGTGAGAGAATTAGTACCGACTTTATAAAAAATTAATAATAGGCCAACCAAATATAAAACAGTGAAAAAAACCTACCTTTTTTTTATACGTATTATAAATTACCTTAAAGGCGTTTTTGGTAAAAACCTAATCCTTTTTAGTTTAACGGCGTATTAATAATAACTTAATAAAACGGTAGAAAAAAACCTATAGCAGTTAAAATAGTAACTTTATTAATCTTACCGAACTTAATTTTAGGCTTAAGAAAAGTATAGTTTTTAGTAAAAACTTGCAACGCTTTTACGACGGTTTTAACGATATTGTAAAAAAAAACCGGAAACCTCTCGTTACGAGTTAATTATAACCTTTTAAAATAATACTACTATATAAGTATACCTCGATTATAATTTTATTATTATTACGCGATGAAACGTATTTCTCCGAATTTTTAGAAACCCTATCAATAACGTAATTATAATCCGAAATATAAATTATAGCGATAACGTAACGAAAATACGTACGCTTACAAAAAGTATTAAAAACGAATTATTAACGATATTAAAAAAATATTAAAGAATACTTACAAAATTCGAATTCGCTTTTTAACGGGTATACCGGGTGCTGTATTAAAAGGTTTTTGAAAAAGTATATTAAATTTGTAAAAATGGTTAAAACGAAGACTAACGAATAAATATAAATCTGCCTCGTTACGAATTAATAACAAAAATACAAAAAAAGTTCGAAGCGAACTTTAAAAAATAAGCTGGTTACGAATTTACAATTAGCTACGTATTAGTATATTTAAATATGATAAAAAAAAAAAAAGTTAAGATAAGGAGGAAACACACTTTTTATATCTAAAAAACGATATGCCTAAAGCGGTACGGATCTTTTGTCGGCAAAATTTAATACCTTAATTATTTTGCTGCGAATTATCTTAAGGATATTCTTTATTTAAAATACTTCATAAAAATTACTTTTTTTATTTATTAATTATTATCGATTATTACTTTATTTTTATTCGTTACGAAATTAGCGCGCCTTTTTAACGAAAATAACTTTTCAGTTATAACGTAATAAGAGTAATTTCGTTTAGGCTTTCAAGGTAAAGGCCTAGGGGGGAAAGGGCCTTATTAGGGGTTAAGAAAACGTGAAAAAGTATAAAGGAAATGTACGTATACTAAGATGGCGCTAAGTATTTAAGAGGTTATAATTACGCGATCGCAACGATGTCGTCGCGGGGCAATTGCTATATAGTTAGTGCTCCCATTCCCTTTTAAGAAAATAAGGGCAAGTTTCAAACTTAGTCTTAATATACCCGTATTATTCTTCTCACTTTGATCTCGCCACATTCTGACATATTATTTGCGAATATTATTTTAGGCAAAAGTTTAATTTATTTTCTTCCGGTACTACGCGGCGCTTTTATCACATTTTAAACAATTAGAACGTATCCTACCTTAATAAATATTTATTACTAAATAATATACGTCGCGCTAATTTTTCGTTTGATTTTAAATACCTTATAAATTTCGATAATTTCGTCTTTATTTTTAAATTTTTTATTACTCTTAATTTTAATAGAAATTCCGTATCAATTAAAAATTTATTTGTTTAAAAATCTTTTAATCGTTGCAAACGTAATTATACGTGACGTTTTTGTTTTTAAGTAATTAGATAATTCGTATCAAACTTCCATAGTATCTTTATAAGTATCGTTATTTAGCATATATTAAACGTTAATAACTTAAATAATAGCAATATTTAAAAATTTTAAAAAGACGTAAATTTCCTTAAAACGTCAATTAGCAGCTTTTTAATATAAAATATAAGTGAATACCACTCTCTATATATACTTGTATATGTTGCGTTAATAATATAAAGTAATTATACGTTAGTAAGTTTTATGTCGTTTTTTATAACCGTAATTTTCATGGCATTATTTAATTATTATTAGGCGTTTTTATTCGTTATTGATAATTTTATAATTGCTGTATTACTTTCTTACCTTACGTTATAAAATCCCGTTTTAAATATAATACTTTAAAGTTTCGTTTTTAAAGTTAATCCGTTATTTTATCGTTACGTTTACGAGCCAATTAGGGAGTTTTAATATCGTAAGAAATTTAACGTATTTTTGTAACCGTTTAAATTAAGTTTTAATAAAAGGTTTATTTTTCCGTTGGAGTTATTGTAGTAATAAAATTTAACCGTATAACCTTTAGCTGGATATTAATAAAATTATCGATTGCTTTTTTTCATTCATCGTTTATTTTATTACAAAGTTCGGTTAATTCTTTTAATAATTTATTAACGGCCGTATTTTTTTGTTAAGTATATATATAATCTCAAAATCGAAAAACTTGATTTACGTAATTTACCGGGTTAATAAAATATTAAGTAAGAAGTTTATAAAGTTATTAATTTGGGCAATTAATATTTTAACATCGGTTTTTTTAAATATTATTTTTATAACCTATTAAGTGTTTTACATTATTAATTATTTGACTTAATATATTTTTAAAGCTTTTTCTATATGTATTCATTTTTATTATAATTTCGTTTATTTTAAGCTTATAATTAAGCGTAATCAATATTAAAGCTGTCGTAAAAATTTTTTTTAAATAATTTTATAGTATGCTTTTAATTAAGGCCTTATACAAAAAATTAATTTTTACGGAGTAAATAAGTAAAAAGGTTTACCTTAATAGTATAATGCATAATAAATATCCGGTAATAAACGGTAATTCCTAGGAAAGTTTTAACTTTCGAAACGTTTTTGTAAAAACCGATTCTTAGGATTTTTATCATTTTTATTATATCGGGTCGACGATTATTCGTATTAATAAAGAAATGTGACGATAACTGTAAATTTATAATATTATTAGGAGATTTGCATACTAATCGTAACTCCGGTAAGTTTGTAATTAAAAAGAGTTTTTTTATATTGACGATATACTTAAAAACGAATTATTAAATTCGGAAAAATTTCTTTATCGTCTTAACCGCGTTATTAACTTTTAATTCTAACGTTATTTACGTATAGTCGCGTAATATCAGGTATTAAATTGTAAAAAATCCTTTTAATGATTCGATAAAAATAAGTTATTAAGTTGGTAAAGTTTATCAGTATAATAATATACCTAAGCAATTTTAACAATATTATAAACGTCGTTATATTTTTGCTAGCAAAAATAAAAATAACTTAATAGTATCCGGAAAAAATATTTATTAAAAAAAACAAACAATAGTAAAATTCGTAAAAAATTAGTCGCAGTTTTTTAGTATAAAAATATCCCGTAAGGTAATGGGGCTTAATTTCGTAACGGAATTAATCAGTTACAAATTACCGTTCTTTTTTTCTATAAATAACCAAATATTTTAATACGTAATATACGATTATATTTTTATTAGTTTTATTTTAGAACGGCTTTTCTCTATAATAATATTTTATTTAAGAAAACTTTCTTTATACGGGTATTTTGTCGCCGACTTGATTAAATATAACTTTTATTTTCATTTGGTTAATCGAATTTTTAAAGTATAAAAATAAATCTAGAGAATAATGTTATAAATGGGGTACTAGGTATATTTTAGGCTTTTTTTTACTTTTCGATCTCCCGTGTAACTTTTTCGAATATTTTAGCTTTTTACTTTAGGTTTTCAGGTGGTACCGATATATCGAGTGGTACATTATTAATAAAAACTATTTTCTTTATTTAAGTTTGTATATGATACTAATTTAAACCGTATTTTCTTTTCTTTTGTATTTTCTCGTATCTTTTCTCATAAAACCTTATATAAGATATGTATCAATTCTTTATTGTTAAATTATCCTAAAATCCTATTTCTTAACTTTAATTAGTTTGTTATAACTTTTTAGATTATTTTATAATCCTAATAAAGGTAAATATCTTTAATCGAAAATATATAAAGGTTTATAATTAATTTATTTATCTTTTCGTTAATAAGTTTATTTGCGTTAATCAGGCGGCTTATAACTTTACCGGCTAAATTTTTTTCCGGCTAATTATCCGCCTAAATACTGCGTGTAACTCGTTTTGCCGGTATTTAGAAAATAATAATTTTCGTCGGTCCAAATTCTAAAATTCCTTTTATTATATCTCGATCTATATTAAACGTTATTTTTACTTTCGCTATAAAATTAAATCCTAATATTAACGATTACGTAGCGTAATTATTACTAATAATAAAAAAAGGAATAATAAGCGATTAATTAAATAACTAAATAAAAACTTTAATTATATCCTTAAACTTGTTGTTTTTTTAAAAATTGAAAATCTATAAAAAAAAATCGTATTTGTTTTATTGCCAGTTTATGTGTTTTAACATACGATAAAATTATAATATTCGATTCGACTCCGGTATCGACAATACAATTAATTAGGTTTTTTTTAATTAAATCCAATTTTAATAACGAGCTTAAATAACGGAATAATATATTTAGTCGAGTTATATTACTATATTAATAAAATACTAATTCTTTTCCTAATTTTCCCGCTTATATCTAATATTTATAATTAAAATTCTAAGAGTTTATTGCGGTTTAGTCGGCTTAAAAATACGGATTTTTGCTTTTATTATTTTGATTATTTTTTTATTCCTACGATTTAACGTTTTAAAGGTTTTCGTAGCTATAAAATTCTTAAAAGCCTTATTAAAATTTGAGTAAACCTCGATTAACTCTAACTAGGTGATTTCGAACCTCTCTTTTTTACGTTTTCGTAATTTTTAACCTTTTAATATTTTATTAATTAATTATTGATTAAATTTCCGAAACTAATCATATTATCCATTTATATGCTTATTTTAGCGTTTATAAATAAGCGTCTGTTTTATAAAACGTTAGTATCGTCGAGTTTATTCCGTTTTCTAAATTTTCCATCCGTTTCCTTTTTTTACCAGGTTTTTTAATTAATATAACGCTGGTAAAAATAGGTAGTTAATCGTTCGCATTAACTTTTAATACGCGAATGTTCTTGAAGTACCGAACATCTTTATTTTTAAAAGAATTACTCCATAATTGATTAATTAATAATACCTTTTTATAAAACGGTATCCCGTTTTTCATAATGAAATAAAATATGTTAATTTCAGTAATTCGGTTTTAATTAGTAACCGGCTTTACTTAGTCATGTTTAAAAATTATTATAAGCTATAGTACGATTAAAATATTAAATCGAGTTAATTTCGAGTTAGTATAAAATTTAAATTTGCTTAAACTATCAAAATCCTTTTTTTAATAATTAAAGTATTTCATTTTACTTTTAATATAATAAAGAAAATTTGAAAATTATAAGTTTATTTTAAAATCTTTTTCTAAATAGGAATCTTTTCGTCGATTTCTTAATTTTAAAATACTATTAAAAACTATATTATACTTGAGTTAATTCGATCGTCTTTATTTCCGAGGTAGATAATATATAAATCATCGGCGAATAAGATAAATCCGGTTTTTCCATATTCGAAAATAATTGATAAACGCTTATTACATATCCCTTTTTTCTACACAATTAATACGATTTTTTTTTCCAAATTACTAAATCGTCTTTTACGGCCTTAATAACTATTTCGTTTATCCTAAGATCTTATTTTATTAAATTTATTTAGTTAAAAGTTTAATTTATTAATCAATAAATCGGCACTGTAATATTATACTTAGGTAAGTTTTTAGCTAGGTAGTATATAATATTATAAAACTTGGACAGCTTTTAACTGCCTCTTTTTTTCTTTAAAGGTATTAAAATTTTAAATTTATCATATTTAGGTAATCTTTAACTTTTATAAAATATTAATAAACTTTAATACTTAATTAGACCTTACTAATAAAATAAGCTCGGATATAAAATTACTTTATTAAGCGGGCTTAAATACTTGTTATCATATTGTTTTCATTTAGCTAAAATCGAAACAAACCGTATTCGATAACCGTCCTCGTTTTTTATATCGAATTAATTCAGTTTTATTAAAAGCTTAATTCTTACTTAATATCGGAACTTCGTTACAAGTTATCGTATACAAATTTTTGAATTGTATAAATACACTATTAAAAACTTTTTCAAAATAATTAGTTAAAAACTTTTCTAATAAACTTTTAATATATTTATTTTTATTTATAATTTTATCCTTAGATTTGGCTTTTTTTACGACATTATAAACTTACTTACGTACGTTATTTTAAACTTAATTTATTAATGTTTTCAACTAATTTTTAATAATTCGTACCTATTTTAAATTTTATAATTTAATAATTTTCAAAATATTTTTAATTACCTCGATTTGTATGATAACGTACTATAGAGGTAAGCGGTATACATAAGTGAGCGGTACACTCTTTAGCATTCCGTAGTAATAAATAACAACAAATTCAAATAATTTAATAATATATCGCATTAATTTAAATTAATCGAATTTCTTTTTCGTTAAGCGTATTTACAGCTTTATTAAAAATACGCGCATTATATCCGGGCTTGCCGCAAATATTATATTTTCGTTTTTTCGTCGTAACCTTTTTACAATAATTACTTTTAGCTATTATTAGTTATATTTCATTATTACCCTTTTCCTTTTTAACTAAAAAAGCGTATTTTTTTATATAGTAAATATCTCTTTTTAGCAATGTGTATTTTTAGTTTTCCGATTTTTATTTAAGATATAATTCGTTTTACGTAATTAAGTAACTTTTTTTCAAAAAAAATAGTTTCGTATAAAAGTAATACATTTTTTATTAAAAGATTAACTAATTTAATAATCTTTAACGAATTACTTTTAATTTCTAATCTCTTTTATAAATAACGTTTTTACTTAGTTATTTTCTTAGTATTATTAAAGGTTTTTACAGGTGGGGAATAAATGGAACCGGCGAAGGTTAACGGGGAGACGGTCGGCGTAAGCATAATTAAAAAAGTTTTAAAAGTAGAACAAACGGTAATAAGATCGAATAAAACGAAATTAACTACGGCGAATCCGGGTTTAATATTATTAGACGTTATAATAACTTTAAACGCGCTGTAAAAGCCGGTAAAAAGGTTTTCTTGAGCGATATAAATATAATAATATCGTATTAAACTTTCGATATATAACAAATAAACGCGTTTTAAAAAAAATACGTTAAAAGATTAACATTTATACGAAAAATACGGAGGTATATAAAATGTAATAATATTATAATTAGCGTAATACTTTTCGAATTTTATCGAATAATAGTTTTCTTAACCGTTGAAGATAAAAAAAATTTCGATTTTTTCGTACGCGTTCGAATATGTTAATCGAAATATTAAGCCTATTTTAAATCTAATTCGTTCGTTACTTAGCTATTACAATTAAATATAAATTTCTCATTAATTATTGAAAGTATATTATCATAAAATTAAAGCTTAAAATAATTTTTTTCTGTTATAATTATGAATAATAATATAATCCTATTTTAAAAATTAAGATTTAAATAATTATAATACATTTTTCATTTTTTTATATATTTTATTTAAAAATTTTTACGTTTTTCGATATTAATAAGCAATATACCCGTTACTATAAAAAACCTTATTAAAAATTAATTTCGTCGAAATTATAAATATCCTTTTTTTATACAACCGTATTTTGCGATAGTAACTCGAATAAGTTCGAATTATTTACGAAATAATTTTAAATTTCCCTATAATATCTGTTAATAATCGATTTTCCGATTTAAACGCGTCTCGAATTTGTTTTACCGTTTAATAAAATCAAATACCTAATTAACCCCGACGTATTCCGTAACGCGTTACGCAAATAGCAAATTTGCTATATTTTCAACATATTAACGCCGGATAAAAAACCCTCGCGTATTGAGGTTAAAAATTCTTTCGATAATCGATTTTTTTTCGGTCGGCGTGAATTTTTATAAAAAAAGATAATATGACTACGGGCGTTTTACTATTAAATTACGCTCCTAAGATAATATATGGAACTTTGTAAATAAAATTAAACTTTTTAAAACTAAATTTCGTGTTTCGTTTTTTAGCCTAAATAGTTAGATTTATTCTCCTTTTTTTGTAAGGCGGTTCATAATATTAATATTAAATAATGGATGGTAAAAAATAAATAACTAAAATGGCTAGAAAAAGTATACCGGTTACTTGTATATACCGCTTACATGTGTAATACGTTAACTTTTTTAAAGATAATTTTAACTTATTCCTTTATACAAAGGTTATCCGTTTAATATACTAACTTATTAATTATTTTAACCTTAGTTAACTTGTATTTTCAATATAACTTACTAACTTTTTCGAACTAATCGGTAACTATAATACTAAAAAAGCGAAAGTTTAAGAAAACGGACGCATTTAGTAAAACCATAAGCGAAATAACCTTATTTATAATATTTTTCAGAAAATCGCATCTAATTTAATTAAACGGTTCCAAAAACGTAACTTTAGATATAAAATTTACCAATTTAATAAAAATTTATAAAAAAGTTTAAATAATTTAAAGGTATTTTCCCTTAAACGTTTTAACGATAATATTTAATATTTCTTATAATCGATTTTTAATTAAGATTATAACAAACTTAAAAAAACCAATAAAATTATTTAAACGTAATTCGTTATTAATTTTACTTTAGTATCTAGATTTTAATAATTAATAACGGTTAGTAATACTTAATATCAAACTTTAAGCTTTTTAAATAATAAAAAACTTCGAGGCAGGTGATAACTTTTACTATATAATAATTTTAGCTAACTTTGACAGACGTTTAACAAATTAATTAAATCTTAAGAACGTTTATTAATTAAAAATAAATAGCTCGGAATTAATATATTTTGATAAGTTAATCTTATTTTTTAATTTTATAAATATATGCGAAATTAAAATTTATAATATTTCCGTTTACGATTCAGGGTTTTTTGTAATTAAAATAAAGCTATTACCTTTTCTTTTCTATCTAGGCAAACTTATGTTTCCTAATCGGCACGTTCTTATCGGCTAATATCGGCCTTAATTATTTTTAACCTTACCATTAACAATTCGATTAATAATTTTAATATTACAATAATCTTATTCATCAATAATAACGAATTCTAAACGATATTTGCAAGTAATATCATTAAAAGCTATTAACCGATTGCGGCGAAAATAATCAAAATTATGTTAATCGATGGATCCTCTTTAAACTTTTAATTTTATAGTTAAATATTAGCCTTTTTCCAACTTTTTTTTTAACTAAGATCGGGAGCTTTACCGCCCTTTTTCTCTTTTTATTTACATTAACAATTAATCCGTATCGTAAACTATATTAGCGTTATTTTATTTTCGATTAATTTAAAATTTGTATCAATACGTTACCAATAACGTATTCTTACGTTTCTCAAATTTATACGGTTAACTTTAGGTAATTAATTTTAATTATTTATATTCGATTAATACTTAATCGTAATTAATTAGTATTTAACTTTTAATTTCGTTATATAAATTTTCTTGGAATATAAATTATATCTTAATTTTTACCGTCGGTTTAAAGAAAAGTAATTAGGCTATATCCTTTAACTATCATATTTCTTAAATATATAATTCTCTAAAACCGGTTACTTAAATATTTTGCTTAAAAAAAACCTCGTAAATTTTTAATCCTAAATATCTCCTTTAATTAATAATGTTTTCGCGTCTTTTTATCGTCGTCGAGTATCCATATAATCGTCGTCGTATAAAACATAATACGTACTTTTACACTTTAACTAATTATAATTTATAATACTCGCGTTTGTAATTAAAACCTTATCTTCTCCGATTATTAAGCGAAAAATCGAAAGTTACCTCGGTAACTAATTAAAACTAATCGTCTTTCTGTAATCACTATTTAAAATAAATCAGGAAATTTAATATATAATTATTACGAATATCTTTAAGATATTATTATTAAATGTAAAGTTAATAGACAAAGTTAATAAATATATTTATAATATTAAACCTAACAATTAATAAATATAGAAAATATATTAAATAATAATGCTCTAGGGTTAAACCTATAGCGAAAAAAACGTTCTAATATATATATAAAATCCGGGCTAACTAATTAGCCGAATCCGAGTATAGACGTAACACCTGGCCCTATTTCAACATATATTGAAAAGGTTTACGTAATAAAACTTTAATAATCTCTTAAATAACATATCGCTAATAAGATTATAATTTATTTTATATAAAGTATTATTATTATTATTTATAATTATCACGAGCTAAAGGCTTTATTAAGAAATTAGGCAAGGCCGATTTTAGGGATAGATCTCTATATATATAGCTAGCTACTTTTACGTTTCTGCTACGCACCGACTTAACCTTGGACCCCACCTAATGCATAGACCTAGCAATGCATAAGGATTTCCACCAAAACCCGCGATATACAAAGCCGAATAATAAAATAGCAAAAATATATATAATGAAAAGAAAGTTATATAAATAAAAGAGCATCATAATTCATTAGAAAAACAATGTTTATACTATATAACTACTTTATAATTTGTTTAAATATTAACAATTATAAAATTTAAGAAACTAATTATTATAATCGTAAAATATAGTAATTTGATTTTAAGTTTACGAAAATCTTATTTTATAAGTGCTTTAAATCATAATTATTATACAGTTAAGTTATAATATAATATAATAATATTTTTTTAAATAAATTAAAGCTACTAAAATTTTAACCGAAATTTCGTCTAGTTATACGTTTTAGTATAGAAAATACGAATTTTTATTATTGAAAGATATTACCGCGTCGTTGTATATTAATATAAGGTTAATTCTATATAGAATATATATAAAAAATTATTATATACTTAATATATAGCTTGCGATTTCTGAAATACTTATATAATTTAGCCAAATTATATTCTAATTAAATTTTAATCGTTTTTGTTAATTTTTATTTTTATTTTTATAATAAATTTTAAAAATATTATAAGAATTAAAAAGTAATTTAAAAGTACTAATATAAGAGGAAATAGTGAAAGTGAAAGATATAACTAAACAAAGTGAATATATAAACTTGTTATAATTATTAAAATTAATAAATAATAAAATAAAATAGTTTGAAAAGTATACAATTGCATATAAAACTTGAAATTTAGTATTACTTTAAACAGATATTAAAATATATAAGCTTATAAATTATCCTAATCATAATTATATTAAAATAACATATTTATGTCCATTTATTCATAATTACGGTTATAATAACTTTTGTTAACTTCAAATTTCAATTTTTATATTTTAATTATTTTACTTATTTTTTTCTTTTAGTTTGTTTAAAGTTTCTACTTAAATTTCTTAATTATATAATATAAGTACCTTATCCGTATAAACAAGATCAGGCCTTTTGTAAATTTAAAAGCCGTTTTATTTTATCTTTTTTTGTTATTTTATTATTAATTTTTGTATATCGCGGGTTTTAGTGGAAATCCTTATGCATTGCTAGGTCTATGCATTAGGTGGGGTCCAAGGTTACCTGACAAGGGATGTTTTTATTTGGCCTCTTACTTAGTACAAAACACCGAAGGCCATTTTTACTAGTCTGATTCCTAGCTAAGCCATGGCGTTTATGTTCGACAGCAACATACCTGTTATATACAAACTTTTAAATCTGAAATGCCGAAAAGTGTTAGGCCCCACATTATAGCGGGACATATGTCTTACACAAATTGATTCATGACTTATGTACTACTTATCATTCGTTTAAATCTACTGGTGAGCATTAGTATCTCCGGAACAGCCGGAAACCTACACAATAAGCGGTAACTGCTTTTTAGTCCGTGCTTTTCAAAAAAAAAAAAAAAAAAAAAAAAAAAAAAAAAAAAAAAAAAAAAAAAAAATGAAACCTTAATATCCTATTAAGTTAGCCAATGGTGATACATCCATTTATATATATATTTTTACAGTGATATTTGTACCAATATCTGTTTATAGAACAAATCGATTATTACATTACATTATAACGAAAGGCTTCAACTAACGCTGCGCGGCCTTTCTCCTATTTATCAGCCCAAAGTGTAACTTTTTCGCCGGTAGCGGTTATTGTGCTAGCTTTCGGCAGTTGGGAAGATAGAGGCAAATCGCTAGTTCCAGCCATATTTTTTGGATATGGTAGTGAATGGGCGTCAATGCACCCTAACTAGGATGGTTGGTGGCGTTGATTGCGTTAATTCGGCCCCTTATCACACTTAAAGCCGGAAGACGAAAACGCTGGCGATAACCTCTTTTGTAACTTTCTTAACGAATTCTGGGAAGCACTCTTCAACTTAAGCAGTTACCGATAAAGGAGTAAATTACAAATTAGCACACACTTAGCTCGGAAAGCAAAGCCCGTTGTATCCTTCTGAAGTTTGCATGTTACTATTTCATACCGAGTTGAAAGCAACGCAACCTGATCCACTGCGTAGCCACGCGATTGCGCAGCCTTGACGTATAAACCATCCAACCGGCCTAGCCGATTATGAATATCAATCCATTTGAAGCTATTATTATGGCCCTAACGGCCATAATAAGTGGGCTGTAGCGTACTTATAAAAATGGTGTGGCGTCCTGTGCGTACAGGCCGTGGCGGCGCGGAAGTGAGACCGACGCAATATAGGCCGAAGCGTTACGCGGTAAAATACATAAACTCCTATATAAAGTTCTAGGAAAGCGAAGTAGCTTTTGGGCGTCCATACGTCCAACGCGTAGCCATCGATTTGAGAAAATTGCTATTTCCAGCCACTGAAATTAAGGGCCGGTGGATATGCTGCAATGCATTCCACCGGGATGCTCGGTAGAGTGGATCGCGCTGCTTTTAACTTTGATATCATACCACTTCAGGGCCAGGGAGAAGCGATCAGCGACCGTATATAAGACGTTTAGTTAGGTGAAACCGTTCGAGGCTTAAGAGCAAGTGCGCACAGATTAGGGGACGAGTCAGCGGCACACATAGTTTATATTTGGCTTGAAAAAGTGGCGGGGAACGCGGACCAGAACCCCATCCATCCGAATTCGCTTCCATTAGGTCATTTCCACCAGCCCGCCAACTTCGTGCCTTTACAATAGGTATTATACGAAATATGCTATTGTCTGGCCATGCTGTAAGGCTCTACACCCCCGGCGTTTTCAGATCTGGCATATCAGAAGACATATCAAGCATCACATTCCATTCAGCGTGTATAAAGACGTAGCTTCTACAAGTATTGCTGCCCTCCTTTTTGTCTTCCCATTGCATGCAAGTGCTTCATCAGCTTTTTGTGTCTGAATAATCAATCAAAACGAAGGAATCCCAAACTATACTTCTGAATCTCTTCTACCGCCGAACAGCATGGCGACGGATCAGCAGGCCTCACCGCCTAATAATAATACCAACGCTATCCCGGGGATCGTGGGTGTCTTAGTCCTGTTTGCGCTAACCTTGATGACCTACGGTGTCCGTATACATAGTCGAGTTCGTCCCGCTCTCAGGTTGACGGTTCCTGATTATATCATCACAATAGCTCTCGTAAGTGCTATGAGCAACCGTTTTGTGCGAATTATGCTAATGTTCATGATAGCTATGCGAGATAATCGTGTTTGTCAGTTTGCTGATAGCCATAAATTTCGGCCTTGGACGCTACGATTACTACCTTTCACCGGTTGATCGCGTTAACATCCTGAGATCTCTCTTTCCACTGGGATTACTCGGCTTTTGGGTATCTTCCCTCGCCAGAGTGGCAATAGGAGGGATGCTTCTTCGCCTCTCTATATCGCAAACATGGAAAATAGTTCTATGGGCCTTGATCATTATCCAGATAGCTATGCCTATTGGAGCCGACATCTTTCTGTTACTGCAGTGCCGCCCTATCCGTGCCCAGTGGGAACCTGTGCCCGGTGCAAAATGCTGGTCGGCAGAAATATCACGAAGCTATACCAGAATATATGGAGGTTCGTATTTCACGAAAGCTTAAGCTCGGGAGGCGCTAATCAATAAAAGGGATGGGGATAGCAAGCGATCTTGTGTTTGCTATTATGCCCGCATTTTTCATTTGGCCGATGAACAGGCCCGTCATGGAACGGGTGTTGGTCATTATCCTAATGGCGCTTGGAACGATCGCGGCTGTAGCCGGAGTAATGAAACTCGTCCATTCTGCAGCTTGGGACCCCCGTAAGCATACTATCCGGGACTGGATGCCACTACTATGGTGGTATAGAGTCGAAGAGATTGGTCTCATTGCTGCAGCATGCGCCCCGTTTCTCAAGCCTCTCATCGAACGTATGCTCGGTCGAATCGGCGTACCGCAGTTCCGTTTTGTGACCATCGTCTTAAGGACGATCCGCTCTAATCCAGCGGATAAAGCAAACGAAGTCGACGAAAGCAGTTCTTCGATGCAAGTGTCGGGGCAGCGGACAACAGAGGAGCGGCGGTTGGGACCGCAGAACCCGGATCGGTTGCAGAGTGTCATTAGTTTGGATGGCCTCGACTACCGCAGCGACGCGGTAAAGCCCCATGGAGAGCTGGCCTATGATCAGGCCTAATCATAAGCTTGCATGTATTACTAGGCATGGATTCCCAGACCAGATATCAAACACTAGCGGAGTCGACAGATCATTGTAAACATATTGTCAGATAAGTAGCCCGATAAGAGTGCACTTATCAATTCAGTCTTTTGGTGCAGTGGCTACGCAACACATATAGCTTGTGGCGATGAAACGAATATTTTGATACCGCAGGCTTTACCTTGTTCCCGACTGTCAGATGCAAACGTAATAGAGACGGTGGGGCCTCTTAGCTAGTAATATACAGAGGTTGTTAAGTGTATATAAAGGGCGCTCTCGTTCACATATAATGGAAAACGGAAGGCGTAAATGGTTCATATATTTCTACCTACCGTCGCGCGTATGTATTCCAGCGTTTCCCGTTATTAAATTAAATGACCTAACATCGAAACGCTATAAATTAAATCTTTAAATTAAATCAACTCTTGCCTGTTTAGTTAGTTAACAAGTATATGACCCTGACCTTACACCTTAAAGCATTGAAATAGGTCGGGGAGATTCAGTCTTGATCAGTGCGGATTTTCTGAGTATGTCACTATCCGGGTAAGGGTTGATAGGAAAAGTCAACGAGTATATTCATAGTGTTGAACCTAGCAATTGATGAGTGTGAAAGCGTGATGAGTGGTGATGTGCTGGGGTTGAACCCATGGCGAAACGAACGTTCTAATATACATGTGAGATCCGGACTAACTGATTAGCCGAATCCGAGTACAGGCGCAACTGTGACGGCTAGGTTAATTAACCAACTATTAAACCTAAGTCGACGGGTTTATGTTGGCAGAGTATCGTGGGAATCTGAGCAATATGAATAACTTAGTCACGTCTCGTAATACCAAGGGCGTCTTGGGTAACGAAGTTATATTAAAAGCTGTCGCTATCTAACTAGGGAATAACGAACGTATATATCCTTATGCCACATTACTGGTTTATCAATACTTAGTTGATCATTACTAAGCAATGCTTAATACTGCTTAGTCGTGATTAGTGCAGCCCCGTTAAGCACTAGTTACGTAATTTAACCTATTTGGATCCTGTTTTGGTTTAGGGTAACCGTTTCCGAAACTTCCTTCTTGTAGGGTCGTAACACGATTTCTCCTTTCCACAAATCTTGCCCTCAAGATTTTTCTTGTGGTAAGTATTTTGCTTTATTATGTTAGGTCGCGTAGTTAAAATTCGTCGCTAGGTTTTGTCTTTAACCGTTCGTCGTCAAAACCTTTTTCTTATTTTTGACGAATTTAGTTTTGAAATTATGCCGTATTTTTTTTGTTTTTCCAAAGGTTGGAAATGCGAAATAATAGAAAACGTATCAAAATGCAAAGTTTGTGTCCGACGGGGTATTCCTTGTGATGGGAATGGTGTCCCTTTTTTTTCGTTAAAGAACATTCGTGCTAAAAATTAGCGATTGGAACGTGAAAAAGTACTAGCAAAGGAGCGTTTCCTGGAACTGCAGCAGCGTTATTAACGTAAAATAAATAAGGCTATTATACGTTTAATCCGACTTCGAAAACAAAAAGCCTTTTTTCGATCCAAAGGTGTGAGGATGGTGCAGCGCGAGTTATAATCTTTAAAGGAGCTGGAAAAGCAAGAACGCCGTGAATAAGCTGACGTAAAGGCCTTTATGGCCGCGCTCGTGCCGCCTATTGGTCCGGTGGATTGGTCGGGTATTAAAAATACCGATTTGTTTACTGAGGATATTAACTGGAGTTTTATCCTTGGTGGCCCCGTCGTTACTAGTGAAAACTTTTTAGTAGGCGTTATACACCGACAAAATTCTTAGCGGGTTCCCAGAACGTTTCCGAATCCGGGTATCTTTTCCATTTAATCAGATACTGCGTAAATCCGTTAATTTTTCGTATGTTAAGGATTTTTTCTGCCTCGTATTTTTGGTCGTCCTCCATTTTTACCTTGTTTTGCTAGGTATATACTTTGATGGTATCTGTTATTAATTCGAGTAGGGATACGTGGAAAATTGGATGGAGCTTAACCTTAGGTGGTAGGTTTAATTGATAATTGTTATTTGAGATTTTCTTAATGATTTTGTAGAAACCGATGTATTTAAAGTCGAGTTTTTTGTTAGGTCGTTTCGTTTGGATATTTTTGGTAATTAGGTAAACCATTTCTTTTTCCGAAAAGGTTGGTCCTTTTAACCGTTTTTGGTCGTAGTATTTTTTCATTTGGTTTCGTACGAATTTAAGTTTTGTTTTTATTTTTTGATATAGTTGTTTAAGTTATTCCGCTGTAAGCATAGTTTTAATATTAAATAGTTTTTCTTTTTGTAATTTTTTGTAAACTTCTGGAGTAAACCTAAAGTTAACTGTAGCTGGTATGGTTTTAATGCTTTTATAATAATTAGTGTTATAAACTATTTAAACGATTAGTAACTTTTCAACCTAGTTATTTTGTTTATAATTAACGTAATATCGTAAGTATGTTTTTAATGTTTGATTTTGTCGTTTTGTTTGGCCGTCGGTTTGTAGTTGGAATACGCTGGATAATTTGTGGTTTAGGCCGATTTGTGTTATTAAGTTTTGCCAAAATTTCGAAATAAATATGGTGCTTTTGTCGGATATAATATTGTATGGTAATCCATATATGTTGAAAATGTTTTTAAAAAAGATGTATGTTATTTGTTCGGCGTTTATGTTTTTATTATAAGGTAAAAAATAAGAGAATTTGGTAAATCGGTTAATAATTACAAAAATGCTGTCGTAATGTATGCCCGTAGCTGGATTTTTTGACAAAGGAAGTTTGGTGATAAAATTTATGGTGATGGAATTTTATGGTTGTATTGTAATTGGTAATGGTTGTAATTTTCCGTATGGCTTATATCGTGATATCGTTGTTTTTCGATATAGGTCGTATTGGCGTATAACTTTTTGAATTATTTTTTTTATTTCTGGGAAGCGGTAAAATCGGCGTAACCTTTTTAAGGTTTTGCTAATTCCCGGATGTCCGTATAGTGCGTATTTATGCATATTTCGTATTAAATGTTTCTTATATTCCTTTGGAACTTGGGCGAATAGTAAATTATTTTAGTTTTGTACGTATGCGTTAAAGTTTTGTATTGTTTGGTATAATTCTGGTAGTATTCCTGTGATAATGGCGATTTGTCGTAAACGTAAGTATTTTTCCGTCGTTATATCGAATATTACATGATTGATTTTAGTTATTTTTTTTTAAGGTTTAGTCGTTTGTTAAGGGCGTCGGCCCTGTTATTTTCTGAGCTTTTACGGTGGATGATAACGAAGTTATATTTTGTTAGTTTTTTTGCATAACGGAGTTATCGTGTTGTAAGTTTTTTGGTCGTGGTAAAACGGGTAAGATTTTTGTGATCCGTATAAACCTTAACCTGGTGTTAGTTACTTTTAAGGAAATGTTTGAATTTACGAAATGTTTTAATAATAGCTAAAAACTTTTTATTAGGGATAGCATAGCGAAATTTTAGTTCTTATAACTTGTATGAAAAAAAAGCAACCGGGTGTAAAATATCTTAATTGTTTCGTTACCCGATTACTGCGCCTAAAACATAATTTGACGCGTCGGTTTTTAACTTTACTGGGCGGTTTGGATCGTATATGATTAATATTAATTGGTTCGTAATTACTTTTTTAAATTGTTGAAAGGCTTTTTCCGTTTCGGGCGTTTATTAGAACTTTTGTTCTTTTCGTGTAAGAACGTTAAGGGGTATCGTTATTCGGCTAAAGTTTTTAATAAACTTTCGATAGTAATTAGCAAATTTAAGGAAAGCCTGTATTTTTTTGATTGTAATGGGTTATGCCCAGTTGTATATTGTAGCGATTTTTTTAGGGTTTATTTTGATATATCCAGGAGTAATAATGTGTTTTAGGTATTTAACTTTTTACGTGTGGAATTGGTTTTTTTTCTGTATTAATTAATAGGTTAGCGTTTTGAAATAATTATAATACCTTGTGGATATGTTTTTCGTGTTGTTCTTGGGTTTTTGAAAAGATAAGAATGTTATCGAGGTAGCAGATAACAAAGATGTTAAGATGTTCCCGAAGGACATGGTTGATTATACGCTGAAAAATAGCGGGTGCGTTAGTGAGTTTTATTGGGGTAACGAGGTATTCATAAAAACCATATTTGGTTCGAAACGCCGTTTTCCATGCGTGGCTTTTTTTGATTCGAATTAAGTTGTACCCATTTTTAAAGTCGAAAGCGGTAAATTATTAAGCTTTGTAAAAACGATCCTTTATTTTATTAATTAAAGGTAATGGCATTCGGTTTTTGATAATAACATTGTTGAGTTGTCGATAATTTATTATTAATCGTAATTTGCCCTTTTTTTTAGGTATAAAGAATATGGGGTAACTAGTTGGTAATTTGGATAATTGGATCCATTTTTTTTAAGTCGATTTTTTAAATATTTTCGAAATATTTGTAATTCCGTTTTATTAAGATTGTAAATAAGGTAAAACTTAGTTGAGGTTTTTTCCTTAAGGATAATTTCGTGGTTTTATTTATTATGCTCCGGTAGTTTTGTTTTAAGTTTTTTGTTAAATAGTTTCTTGTACTTATGATATTGAGGTGGTATATTAGTTAATTTTTCTGATTTAGGGGTTGGTTGTTGTAAGTCGTTATTTAGTTACTGTAATTTTGTTCTAATGGTGGTAATAATACGTCGAATTTTTTTGTGGTGCCTTTTTTTTTTTTATGTCGTTTTCCTGTAGGTGATGAGGTTTTTGTCGTGTCTTTATGCCGATATTCGTTGCTATTTTCGATCGAATATTAAGATTTTTATTTTTTTTCTTACTACTTATCGCTAGACCGTGAAAGAAATTTTACCTGGTTAGTTGTTTAATTAATTAAAGGATTATACTAACGTAATCATATTACTTTTAAGATTATGTCGTAATTCCTTAACGGTATAATATCGAAGTTGATGGTTATGTGCCGTCTTAACGTAATAATATCGAGGTGATTAATTTCGCGCGTAACTTTCCCGTTGTTATAAAGGAATAGTTAATTTTCGGTAATATTCGCGATATAAGGGTTTTTTTTATATTTCTATGGTAATTTAAGTCGGTTAATTACTTTAAGTATAATATAGTTACCTTTTAAGGCTTCGCTGTCCACTATAGCGGTATACTAGTATGTCCCAATTTGTAGTTTTAATGTGATAAGGTTTTTTTCGCCTCTTATTACTGCCAGAGCCCTTTTCGGAAGTTTTTGTTGCTTTTTTTGGGTTTCGCCTCCCCGCGGCTTTCCTACAGGGGGCTTGGTTTTTTTGGGGGTTATTTTAGCCGGTATGTTCGTTTTTTAAGGTCCTTAGTTTGGTTTCGTAATTATTTGATAAGATAATGTTGCCGTTTAATTTGCGGTTTTAATACGGTTATGCGTGTTGCATACCGTTTAATATCTTTTTAAAGCTGTAGGTTACGGGTTTTTTATATTTTAATATTCCCTTCCAGTTGTAATATTTTTTCCGTTTGTTGCCGCATTTTT
Source organism: Monosporascus sp. GIB2 (assembly GCA_004155935.1). Lineage (NCBI taxonomy): Eukaryota > Fungi > Ascomycota > Sordariomycetes > Xylariales > Monosporascus > Monosporascus sp. GIB2. Next base: position 53,735 of record QJNV01000085.1, on the reverse strand, counting down.
CGGTTTTATTATATGAATTATTTTTTTATAGCGTAGGTGGCTTTCTAGGTAAAGGTATTTTTATCGGTTCCCCATAAATTTTTGGTAACTTGCTTTAAGTTGGCTAAAATTTTTTTTCGTTCTTAAGGATTTATAATGATGGATAACTGAAAGTATAGATCCGCGATTAATTATCGTATAAATAAATTACGTTTTTTTAAAGCTGTTTCCTTTTTAAGGTCGTAAGTATACCATTTAAAGTAATAAAAGGGGTTTTTTTAAGGGCAATGTTCGCCCGTTGGCCAACTTTATTCGGTTATTTTTTAATCGATATCTTTTCGCGTACTGATAATTTTAAGATGTCGATATTATTGCTTATCTTTTTTGTTGTTCCCTGTTTTGTTAGGGAAATCGAATTTTTTTTATATCATGCGTATAATTCGTCGGTAAATGGATTATTTCCATACTTCGTAAGTAAGGTATTCTGGTCGTCGACAGTGTATTACATATTTTCGTCCGTATCGATTGGGCGTTCCTGGGCAGATAGCCTTTGTCTACTTTTAATGGTTTTGTAATCATTTTTTCATGATCCATGTTACTTATCGTTATTGTTTTAAGTGCTATCGAATTCCAGCTTGGGACAATTTTTTGGCTTTTCGTTATTTTTATATTATCCCAGTATAAAAGAATTCTGGTAAATTTGCTTTTTTTCGTATCATGGTGATGGTTTTGTTATTAAAATTAAAAGGTTTACCGTAAGGTTTATTAGGTCGTCCTTCCGGTACCGGGGTCCAGCTTCCTAATTATTTGGGCTTTTTATATCGTATTGCTGTATATCCCATTTTTTTGCAGTTATAGCATTTGGTCTTACTTTAATCTTTCTTTTTCTGGACCGTTTTTATCTTTATAGGTCCGGGTTTCATTTTATGTGCAGTATTTTGCCGTCGAAATATATTGGTATTAGCATGATGTCGTAGTTTGTTATCGTTCTTTTTTTTGGCGTTACGTATCCGCTAGGCGTACTGTCGATTATTAATCTTAACGGCTTTGGCAATATAATCGGTTAGATATTATGGTCGATTTTTTTTAAACAGTTCTTTTTATATTTCCTTTTTAAGGCCATCAAAAAAACGAGCCATTAAGGCTTTCTGTCCCCAATTAAGTTTTAAGGATAACTGGATAAATTTAATACCGTATCTGGAAGCGGATTTTTTCTGTCGTAATAACTGGATGCTTATTTCCGCTTTGTTTTTTTTATTTATTACCCCAAAAGCCTTTTATAAGGCTTGTTCGAATATTTTATAATTATTATAAACGCGTACCATTTCCACGTTTTGCTATTCCAGGGGCATAATAACATGCTCTCGTATAACGGATTCGAATCAAATAGTTGTATATCCCGAAAATCGTCCTGCTGCGAATTCGATTCGTGCAGTCGGAATAATTAATCGTACTGGGAAATACCCGAAATATGCTCGGCATTAGGTGAAAAACAGCTATAATTTAATAGATGTTCCGTCGAAGGGTTTAGGTTTAGAGGGTTTCAAAACTTTTCCTGGTTCCTTAATAAATCCTGCTTGGGTCGTTACTTTTCTAGGGGCTTATTGGGCCTGTTCCAAAAAAATTCGCGTAACCTGGAGGGTTAAAATAAGCTCCGCATTATCGCGCTCGAGTTGGTTGATGCGTTGGTTTATAAGGTCTAAACGTCGAAGGACTTTTTCTTTAGTTAAGGGGGGGGGGGGGTCCTTTTCGTCTAAGTCCATATCGTTATCTTTAGGGACTTTATAAGCGGGCTACTTACTAATAGATATATTATCGGAATATTGCTTAGAGTTTGACGGTACTGCTAAACAAAAGCTTTTAACGTATAACGGTTAGGTTAATTAATTAATTATTAAACTTAAGTCGACGGATTTATGTTAGTAAAATATCGTAGGAATTTAAATAATATGAATAATTTAGTTACGTTTCGTAATACCAAAGGCGTCTTAGGTAACGAAGTTATATTAAAAGTTGTCGTTATCTAATTAGGGAATAACGAACGTATATATCCTTATGCCACATTGCTAGCTCATTAGTACTTAGTTAATCATCATTAAGCAGTGCTTAGTACTGCTCAGTCGTGATCAATGCAGCCCCGCTGAGCACTGGTCACGTGATTTGACCCACTTGGATCCTGTTTCGGTCTAGGGTGACCGTTTCCGAGACCTCCCTCCTGTAGGGTCGTAACAGCAACACCCTGCCCCATTTCAGCATATATCTCTGAAAAGGGATAGAAGTATTAAGGTAACCTTTAAAAGATGTTAACAACGAAAGGTAACGACCTGGGCCTCCAGCTGTAAGCACCTTAAAGTATTAACTGCCGATACGCTCTTTTACTTTTAGCTAATCTCGACCTTTAAAATTTTAATCTATACGGGAACTCAATCTTTATTTTCGTTATCCTTTAGTATTATTTAACTTTTTTTATATTTATAATATTTTCAAGTTTTAAAATCGCTTTAAATCGCTCGAAATTAACATTATTAAGAGGTTTTATAAGCTTATTTACTAAGTTATCTTTATATTTTACGTAATATAATACATAAGCGAACGTAATATATAAAGGAGCGTAATACTTTTTAGCGCTTTATACTTATAAATCTAAATAACTTAATAATAACATATCGTACTAATTAAAATTAATCGAATTTTTTTTAAACGTATTTATAGATTTATTATAAATACACACATTATGTCCGGACTTGTCGTAAATGTTACATTTTCGTTCTTTTGTTGTAACCTTTTTACGACGATTACTTTTAATCATTATTATCTATCTTTTTTTATAACCTTTTTCTTTTTCGATTATAAAAGCTTATTTTTCTTATATAATAAGTATCTCTTTTTCTTTTAAACAACGTTTATTTTTAATTTTCGACGGTTATTTCAGATGTAATTCGTTTAGCGAAATTAAGTAATTTTGTTTAATAAAAATAATGTCGTATAAAAATAATAAGGTACTTTTTATCAAAAAATAGCTAATTTAACAATTTTGTCAATAAATTACTCTGATAATTTTCAATTTTTCTTTCTAAATAACGCTTTTATTATATTGCTTTTTTCTTTATATTTTTAAAGGTTTTCGCAAACGGAGAACGAATGAACCGGCGGAAGTTAACATGGAAACGGTTAACGTAAGCATAATTAAAAAATAGTATTAGAATCGAATAAAATAAAACAAGTTTTCGCAAATCCGGATTGAATATAATTGGACGTTATAAAAACTTTAAACGCGTCGTAAAAGCCAATAAGGCAAGTTATTTATTTTAACGATATAAGTATAATAACATCGCATTAAACTTTCGATATATAATCAAAAAACACGTCTTGAAAAAGAAAATCAAAATATGTTAAAAGGATAAAACTTACGAGAAAAGTATACGAGCATACAAAGTATAATAATATTGTAATTAACATAATACTTTTTAGAATTTTTCGAATAATAATTATCGTAGTTTTTAAAAATAAAAAACCGTATCGACTCTTTTCGTACGTATTCGAATATATTAATCGAAATATTAAACTTATTTTAAATTTAATTTGTTATATATTTAATTATTATCATTTAATATAATTAATTAATCGGTTATTAATAATAAGTTATTACGGATTTAAAGCTTGAGAAAATATTACCTTACTAAAATAACAAGTTACGATATAACTTAAATGTAAAAATTAATAATCTAAATAATTATAACTTTTTTATCAAGTTTATTTAAATTTTTAAATTTTTCGACATTAGTACTTACTATATCCGTTATTATAAAAACTTTATTTAAATTTTATTTTATCGAAGTTATAAATAACTTTTTTTATAATATCGTATTTTACGATAATAAGTCGAATAAGCTCGAACTATTTACGAAATATGTCTGAATTTTCGTATAATACCCTTTAATAATACACTTTTCGAATTAAACGCGTTTCGCATTTTTTCTTCGTTGAATAAAATTAAATACTTAATTAACCCCGAAGCGTCTTATAACGCGTTACGCGAATAATAAATTCGCTATATTTTTAATATATTAGTGCCGGATAGGAAACGCTTACGAATTGAGGTTATGATTTTAGTCGATAATAAACTTTCTTTCGATCGGCGTTAATCTTATCAATTTGTGAGCAGTTAAGGTGATTTTCTGAAAGGGCTTTGATTTGTGGCCCTAGAATTGCAAGGACAAAGCGGTAGCAGCTATATCTAGCTGCCTTTCCCTAGTTGTTGATGAGAAAAGTCACACAGGAATTAAGACACTAACCTAGAGATCAGGTGTAATACATCTGCCGACACAATTAAAGATAATGTTAGTTCCGGCGCAATTACCATTAGAGCAATATACTATAATAAAAGATATAATTTTATAAATACAGTTAAACTATTTACAACTAAGCTTTAAACTTCGATTTTTAATTTAAATAGCTAAATTTCTTCTCGCTTTTTTATAAGTCGTTTTATAATATAAATTTTAAAAAATTAACTATTAAAGATAAATAACTAAAATAACTAAAATAGTGTTGCGCTCGCTTGTGTATTACGCTCGCTAATATTGTACGTTATTAGAAATAAATATTTTTATACCTTTTAATGGACGTAATAGTATTTTAGCTAAATATAGTCTTTTCTTCGTGTTATTTATATTATTATTTTTTATTTTAACGTTCATATATTATCTTTTAATATGTAAATAAAGCTTTTACGTATAAAGTTTAATTTTGATAAAAAGCTGTTATTTTTAGTTACTTTCATTATATCTAATAATAAATTATAATAAATTTGTTTTATTATAAGTAATCTCAATAAACCTTTTCTAAAATAGCTTTTACTGGAACTTACCTACTATTATATAAGTTTTTCAAAACGTTCTCAATATTTTTATAGCTTGTTCAATACTTATAATTAACTTTAAAAGCGACTTTTTTTAATGTTTAGTCGTAGCTTTCGTTAAAGGGAATTATTTTTTATCGTAAAATTAAAACCGTTATTGAAAGCTTTTAATTAACCGGATCTACTAAATAATGTTCATTATCTAAAATAAAATTAAAGTATTTCTATCATAATTTACTATTATTATTATTAAACTTTTTAAAGTTTTTCCTATTTTCAAGCTAAAACTTAACTTACTAAAATTATTAAACTATTAAAGCTGCTATTAAGAAAGTTATAACAGTTTTCCTTTTTTTTTTAAAAAAAAAACTCCTAACTAAATCCGTAACAAAAATTATTTTAATTATTAAAATTATGACGAGTTACTCCCTTTCTCTTAAATAACTTACCTTTTTTCTTTTCAGAAAATCGGACTTCTTTATACACTACTTTTTAAGCCTCGTTTCGTTTTTTTAATTAATTAATGTTCTCCATATCGCTTTTTAATACGATAAATACTTCCTTAAAGCTATTAACTCTAATCTTAAGTAAAACGTTTAAAACCTCGCGTTTTAAGTTAGTATATACCTAATAATTATATTATTATATTATTTATACGCTCTTTATATCGTTATTTTCTTCGTTTTAAAATCTTAATTCCTTAACTACTCTCTTAACTTTTAAATATTTATCTTTTTGTACCTTAACGTTACTTTAAATACCACTTATATTAATATCTAAAAACGGATAAAATCCGTTTAAATCACTTTTTAATTATTATCTTTAAATAAAAGTTCTAACTCGGTTGTTTTTTAGTTACTAAAGCTGTTAAATTATTAAAACGTTTTCTTTTAAAAACGTCTCGAAAGTAGGCCTTATTCCTATTACCACATTTAATATAAACATTTATTTTATTTTTTTATTGTAAAGTTTTTCGTTTTAAAAACCGTTCCTATTCTAAGAAAAATTTAACTAAAATAAAGGTCAAATTTTAATAAGCCGTTTTACTTAACAAAAAACTACTCGGAAATTTATTACTCGTTCGCCATTGTTAACTACTTAACTTTTTTTTCAAATTCTATACTTTTTTCATTAACTTAACTTTATAAATAACTATTATATAATATATTACATTATTAATTAATTAAAAAAGTGCTACTATATCGGTAATTATAGTATTTAAATATAAAATATTAATGTAATTTATATATTAATATTTTAATAAACTAAAAAAGTTCAAAGCGAACCCCTTTCATATACATAGTTTATGATTAAAAGTTTTTTTTATAATGAAAGGTATTATAAAAAGTTTTTTATAACCTAGGCCACTAATCGTAAGCACTTTAAAGTACTAACTGCCAATAATAATTAATAATTATTATAAAAAGTAATTTATTAAACAAGATAACGCAAATGTAAACAGCCTGAATAACTTCATTATATCAAGAAATATATTATTACATTTTTAAAAAGCTTTGCTATATGTAGGTAATTATCAATTTATGTATGTTTTGACTATTTATTACTAGGGTAATTCATTAGGTGAGGTTCAAGGTTATATAATAAGCAGAGGTAGTCTAATCGAGGACAGACCACCTCTATACGCGCAGTAAACTCATTCTAATATCTACTCTTTTTCGATTCTATGAGACCCTGGCATCACGCACTAAAGTATATAACTAAAGAAGATATATATTAAAGGTTGCACAACCTTTAAAAGGTCTTTAATAAAAGGTAAACGTAATAAACTCTTTAAAATATAGATAAAAACAATAGTAGCTTAAAAATAAGGATACCGGAATAACCGAAGCAATTTCTATTAACCTGTTTACTAACTAAGCCATGGCGTTGCTAGGTTTAATATACTCTCTCAGCTGTTAAAAGCTAATAGCTAAAGCTTTTACGACATTAAATAACTGCCTAAGAAAGAAATACCGTGGTAGTTAAAGTAAGGAAATAAGAAAAACTAAAAAAATACTATAAAGATTAATATCTTTTAAGGTTAAGACTTATAGTAAGTTTTTAATAGAATTTGAATTTATACTTCTCGGTATTAGTATCTAATATTATACTATTAAATCATAAAAGCTTTATTAGAAAGTTTCTGTATTAACCTTACCTTTAAGGTCGTTTAAAGTTCGGGAATAAGGAAGGTATAATAAAACGAGTGAATAAAAAGAAATAGAAATAATAGCTTTTAATTACTAAGTAATCCTAGGAATAAATTAACGCTTTTTATATTTTCTTACCTTTAAAGCCACATTTTTAAGGTTTAATAACCGAATAAATTATTAATGCTGCTATAGTTTTAATAGTTGAATAAGCTCGTTAAATATTATAATATTAGTAAGTATTTATTCGATTTTAGTTTTTCTACTATGTAAATTTTATAAAGTTATTAATTATAAATACTAACGTATTTTAGTTTCTTAAATAGGAGTATAACTTTTTAATAATTGACCGTATCGTTTATTTGTTATTTATTTAAATAATTAGGTTTTTTCCTAATTTTAAGTTAATAACTTTAAAAGGCTTTAGTATAAAAAAGGCTTTTTAACGGTTATAATAAGGTTAAAAACTTTGCTTTCATATTTAAAATAATAACTATATCCTGCTTATTAGCTTTATATAGAATAAGGCTAGTAAAAAGTAATAATATAAATCTTTAAAAAATTTTCCGATGAAGATAATTTGCGAAAAAAAGCGTTTTTTACATAGATAAACGTTTATACGTCAAGGTTTTTATTACCTCTAAAATATAAGGTTAAGGTGCGTATAGAATAAATGTAAAAAACAACCTCGTTAACGGCGTTTAAGTATATAAGATTTATATTTTTGCATTATTGTAATAAATAGGAAATAATTTTAACTAGGTCCGGGGGAGTGTTAATCGTTTTATATAATAGGCTGCCGACTTTTTCGAGATACAATATATTTGAGATTATGGACGTTTCGTTTTAAAACCTTTCTAAGATATTTTAATTTAAGGGCCTTAATATAACGTTTCTTGGATTTGGATATTTCGAATAGTAAATATATATATATTTTTTTTAATAAATGTTTTATGATAGCTATAATCTTTTAGTTACGAGGTTACGCGTAATACGTATTTAAAGGAATTACTAAAAAATTTAAAAGTTGTTAATATAAAAACGTTATTTTAATTCTCCGAAAACACCTTTTATACATATTATATCGCGAGCTTTATATATTATAACTGTATTGTTAACGTAAAAAAAATAATATTAGCTAGTTATCTATTATCATATAAGGATTATCCGGAATACCTTTTAATTTTAATTCTTTTAAACCTGCGTATAAAGTCCGTTATTATAGAAATAATTATTATTTTAAATCGTATAAAGCTTTTAAAATCTCTACATATTAACTTGAACGTGCGAATTTTTATAAGAACCGTATATATATTAGCTTGTCGAGGTAGTTATATAAAAGCGCGTTAATAATATTAAATTAACGAAATTTAAAATCGAATCGGGCTGTAATAATTATAAGTATATGGAAGGATTTTTCTACTAACATAAAAACGTACGCGTTAAAACTTTCATAAGGCTATAGGTTACTCCGGATAATAACTTTAATCTTAAATTTTTGAAATATTCCGTATTTATTAAATTTATAAGTAAATACTTTTATCAATAAAAGGATAACGTTAGAACTTACGTTTTTAATTACCTTTTAATTTAGGGTAATGGTAGTTAATCGCTTTATCCGATATATTCATTTTTTTAACATTATTGTTTTTTATTTTTCGACATGTTCGTACAAAGTGGTTTTTTCTTTGTTGACCTTTAGTGGAAGGTTCTTATAGTTAAAACGTTTAAGCTTAAGCGTGTCTGTAAGAATAATATTCAAAGTCTTTAAATAGATATTACGTTACTTATATTTTAATTTATAATTAATACTAGCTAAAAGTAGTTTTTTTCCCGGCCCGTATTCCGAGTTTAAAAATAGTTAATTAATCTAGGAAACTTAATTCAGCAGGGCGTTACTATAATTAAAAGGAATTTAGTAATATATTTTAGGCTTTATTCGATAAAAATACCTGGTAATATAAATAACCTGAATATTCCTAGACTGGAGCAGCGTTGGGTAAAGGTTAATAAGGTTATACAGTTTCGTATTTCGAATTATCCGTTTTATTAAAAAACGATTAAGGTTTTTTTCGAAGTTAGTGCTAATTACTGAATTTAAATCTTTTTTATTTAAATACAGGTTATAAGTTTTAACTGTTTTTACCTTTATAATATCTTTTAAAATGTCTTAACTAAATATAAATATAGTTATTACGATAATATTATAAATAGTTTTTTCAAGTTTCGTATTATCTACTTTTTTAACGATATTTACTTTTAAAAAATCGCTATTACGAAAAACTTTAAACGTTTTTAAGAAAAGTTGTTACTATAAATGGAATATTATCGATTTAATCGTTTAATTCCGTAATTTCGAACGAGATTTTTTATTATTCGTCTTGATATTTTGATCTTATTAAAAATATTTTTTTTATTAGTAATTACGTATTATTATAAAGGGATGCACATTTTACAAATATTATTAATTGCGTAGCTTATAAGGTACTCGATATACGCCTTAAAGTTTATTTTTTTAAAATGTTTTACATTTTGCCGGGTTGCTTCCCTAAGTATATAAGTTTTTAATCTAAAAAGTACGATATTTATTACGTTCGCCTCTAAGCCTTTTTTAGAAATAAATACTTTAGCCTCGTTAATTAATTATTTATTAAAACTTTGAATGAGACTCTTTTTAATTAAAGGTTTAAATAGGTATATAATTAATAATATACGTAATTACTTTAATAATTTTAAATTATAGATTGAAAAGAATATTGCTATCGATAATTAAGTAATGCTTTTTCGAAGTAATTACGCCCCTGGTACGTTTCTAAACGTTTATAAGTTTTTTAATATATAAAGGCGATAGTTTATAGGCGACATCTACCTTTAAGAATTATTTTCGAAATTTATTTCTTAAAGAAATTTCGTTATTTAATATAATTATTTTAACTCTAATATGGAATTATATTTTAACAAAGACGACGGCGTTTATAAAAGCGGTTAAAGTATGTTTTTTTTTTCATTTTAAAGTATAACTACATTTAACCCTGATAATTGAATAGATAATACTTAATATTTTCGTGTAACCGGTGAAGGTAGCGCTAAATTTAAAAAGATTAACGTATATCGTACTAAAAACCGTACTTTCTTTAATTAATTATGTTTGTAATTTTCTTTTCCGCGCCTTAACAATTTAATAATCCTAGTATTAAATAGTTAAATGTAAATAGACTTTCGCTTTAATAACTATTTATATTACTTTTTTGAAGGCGCGTAAATTTAAATATATTAATTTTTGATATTATAATATAACATCTCCCCTTAAGGATTTTAAGAGAAGCTGAAAGTTATTGCCGTAAACCTTTTATTACGAAATTAGCTTTAATAATAGAAAATTTTAAATCCGGGTTTCCGAAGTAACATTCTCGTTTTCGCTTTTAATAATAATTTTTTTTAAGGTTATTCTCGTTGTTCGGAAAGTTGATAGTGAGCTTTTTTTAAATATCATAAAAATTATTAAAGTAATATCGTTTTCGTTATTTTTCGACATTGTTTTAACGTAATATACAATAAGTTTACATTCGATTTAATAAATCTTAATTATTTTTGTATTTATTACCTTGTAATATATGACGTTAATTTCGTAATTTTAATAAATTCTAATTTATTAAAAACAATTATACGAGTTTAAATTAGTATATTTTTTAAAAATATATATAATTTTTAAAAAGATTTTTAAATTTTTCTCTATATATAATAAGCGTAATTTTCCGGATTCTTTCGCTTATTTTATCGAGATACTTTTTTTTACTTAGAAATTTTTTGTTAACCTTTAACGGCTATAAATTAACAAAATTAACTTTATGGTTTTTTATATAAAAATTAAAATAAGTATTTAAAAACGTAAACTTTTTCAAGCTATATCTAAAAATAGCGCTATTAACCTATAAGGCTAAAGGAAGTTTTATCATAAAAAGCGTTAAAATAGATTAGAGAATTAATGGTAATAATTTTTTCAACGGTTTAAAATATACGCTTTAAGTAAAAGATTTTTTTTTTTTCGAAATATATTCGTCTACTTACTTCCTTATTTTAAGGTCTTCGGTTGATCCGTCGGGTCGTACTTTTTCGTAAATATAAAGGTATTTCTTAAAGGTATATATTATTTTATGTAGATATTTCCGTCTGAAATAGTTATCGCGATTATAACTGTTACCGTTACCATTATTCCGATTATTATTATTTCGATTATTTAAAAAAAAAATACCCATCTAATTAGGGGTTTTTCTGTTAAGAGTAACACTAAACACTTTTTATAATAGCTGTTCGACGGTGAACGCCTTAAACTCTCTGTAATTTTATATAGTTTTGGAATTACTTTACAAGCTTTTGTATCAATAGTAACTCGGTAAGATTCTTACCACTAAATATAACCTTCTTTACCGTAACACTTTAGGTAGTAAAAAAATCGGATAAATAAGCGTTAATAGTTTTTAAAATAAAGAAATGCTCGCAATAACCTATAACAGCTAAGATTTAAATTTTTTTAATTTTAATATACGTTTTCTAGTATATTAAACGCTGGTTATTTTTCTAAACCTTATTAATTTTTAACGTTTATTTATATTAAACGTCGATTTCGTAAATTCGAACGTTATTATTAGGCTCAAACTTATTTTTTAAAGCCATTAACTTATCTTGAAACGTAGTTTTTTTTAATATATTTAATAATAATTGGGATAAATAAATTGGTTTAAAAACGCATTAATTTCGGCGAAAAAGCTTTTTTTAAATTAAGGTATTAGAACTACTTCCTATCGTATATTTCTAAAGTTTCGAATATTTAATATAATTACTCGAATTAAGTTTTACTTTATTAAGAATTCTATTTCGAAAATATTAAGGCTTAAAAAGGACCGGTATAAATTATAAAGGTTGTCTTTCGTTTTTGTTAAGGTTAATATATTTTTATAATATACCAGCCTTCGTCCTAATGTAAAACTCGAAAATATTATATACCTTAAAGGTCCCCTTTTTAAGAAAAAACTTAAAGGTTTACCTTACAAAGTAACGATTAAGGTTTGTAAATTAAATAATTATAACTTTAAAAATAATTCGCAAAAAGTGGATAGGTTAAAGTATTTAAGGGTGCGACGTTTAAACTATGGATATCTTAAATAACAGAGTAGTAAATATACCACAAGAACGAGAGTAAGGTTCCGAATAGTTTTAATAAAACATATATAATAAGTATATCAAAATATAACTAAAAAGAAATACGGACCGGGCTTATAACTGTAAAACCCTAGCATTACGTACTAAAGCATATAACTGAAAAAGATATGTATTAAAAGTTGCATAACCTTTAAAAGGTTTTCGATAGAAGGCGAAGGTAGTGAACCCTCTTAATACAGATAAAATCAGTGGTAGCCTAGAGACAAGGATACCGGAGTGACCGAAGCAATTTCCACTAGCCTGTTAGCTAACTAAGCCATGGCGCTGCTAGGTTCAACAGATTCGGATCTGCCACACCAGCCTAATACTGCAACGCCGTCATTCGCAATTCGACAACGATATCCCATCATCCATCCCCTTGTCGATATGAACGAAGCACTTTGCTCTGTTCTTTCCGGAGAGGATGAATAGTGCTTTGATCCGGAAGGCAGCTGTCAAGTTCAACAAGGACGGTACTGGCGAGGTGTGTAGGTCCCTGTGCTTACCATGTCTCTGTCTCTGACGACTGAAAATTATGGTGCCGTTGCAACTTCAACTATTGGATCGCCGTAGAGCTTGAGTGGAAGAGCATCGAGCCGCCGCGTGGCCCAAGCCAAATCGTCGAGATCCCGGACCACGTCGCGAGTGCCGCCCAGAACAAAAAGCCCTCTACTCCTCGGCCAGCTTGATCTCGAAATAACTCTCACCAAGCGGCTGCCGCCACGGGTAGAATCCTCTATTTTGTCAAAAAGCGCCATGATCAACGAGCTTAGTCTCACAGATGACGCCTTTCGAACCAAGTCATATACTGTCAGAATTGAGAAAGGCAACTTCATAGCTCCTTGTTACATTGGCTATCCGAGCTCGGACGGGCCAAGGTTTGCACTTTCCCTGCTATTTGACAAATCGCCATATCCTCCACGATCTGAATGGAGGAACCCGGAGGAGGGCCCAGATGGAGGTCAATTTTGGGATCACATAAAATTTGTCAGCCGAACTACTCCGGATATGGCAAAGCAAGGAAGAGCCATGAATGATATATCTGCAAGGGGATGGAACAGGTGCGTAGTTTCTTAATTCTCTGGACCTGTCTGGTCCTGGGGATATTGTGAACAGGATCGCCCGACAAGGTCATTGCATTGTTTTAGGAAGGCACCTTGAATGAACTTGCGGACTTTGGCCGAAGTCGGTGCAAGGCGCCCCGCGCAACTTTTATAATAATCCTGCAAGATCTTCCACATCTAAAACACTTGATCATATCTGTCTTTAATCTGCGTACTAGGGATAAGGCTGAGTCAAGCCCCTATTCCGGTTCATCCTGTTACCAAAGGTTAGTGTATTAAAGGCTCAAAGAGTAGGCCAGTAATAGTTCCTTTAAGCTCCCCATGCTGGCCGTTCGGATCGCCCCTCGGCTGGAGTTGATGCATGTGAGCAGCAGGAGCAGAGCTGGAGTAGCGGGAGCAGCGCGCGACTCAACGTCGGAGCAGGAGTCCACGAAAGCGGCAAAGTTCTACGTTAGGCGTGGTGAGATGAGACCTGAAGGTTCGGGTTGCGTTACAACGAGAGCACGCACGTTAGCGCCGCCGCCCGAGAAAACTCCGAGTCCCGATGGACAGTCTCGAACCCTTCACTGGGCGGGTTTACCAGACGCTGGATGCCGCTCTCAACTAACAGCCGAAGATACTCGCGGCCTGGGTTGCTGTTGTGGATGAACACTGTAACGGGCGGAGCTCCTTTGGTCAGCCGAGAATCGGCACACTTGTTTCGAGTTGTCCTACGAATGTCGAAAGTTGACGAGGTCTTGACTGGCGGGAGCTAATCTCAGTACTGGCCTGCCTAGACTGAGAGTCAGGTAGCGTATCTTTGCGCACGAAGCGATGGGGGGCCCGCCGGCCGAGAGCGTACTAAAAGACACCAAAGCCGATGACAACGTAGCCGAGGATGATCTCCTTGCTGGCAAGGGCGAAGGGGAGGTTGGGGGGAGGAGGGCCGAGGGCGGGAAAAGATGCCCACCATAACGGCGATCTTGGTGTAAGCGAAACCTGTTCGGTAGGTGGCAGCGGCCGCCGCTGCATTCGCTGGCTCTGTTGTCTGGGTCACCCTCAGTCGAGCCACTTACTCCTGACTGCATGAACACGGCTATGCTGATCTTGTTATGTCCCTTCTACATCCGCTAGTGAGTGTTCTTTACTGAACTCGTCAATATGCCGAGTCAGCTCGCAAGCACGGGGACGCTCACCCAGTCTCTAACTATCCTCGCGCCCTGTTTCTGAACGACTTCGCTTATAGGGGAGTGTTCGAGGAACTTCGCCAGTGTGGCGACGACCTTTGTCCCCCCAGCCGGCATGACGCTGGAAGATATCGTGGTATCTCCCTGGTGTCTGTCAGTTTGACGCTGCCAATAATAAGGGCCCTGGAGCCGGCTTCCCAGACCGATTTGAGAGCAGCCCCGAATCCCACCTGATGTGCAACCTATTCCCAGGAACAAACTTGGTGATGGTTCGAAGTCTTTCATGATGTCCTTGTTCAGGGACGAGGACGCACTTGATGACAGCTCCGAAGCCATGGATAACTGTGATGATAACTCGAGCCTATTCCCCAGACCCTGGGACAAGTCTCAGGCGACAAGGGGTTCTGTCATTGAGCCTAAGGGAAACATCTTCGGTGATGATGGATGCGGCGTAGACCCTCTAGTTAGATCCGGTTAACAAGGGAAGGCTAAGAGCTTAGAGCTTCTAGATATTGCCAGGTCTTATACGAGTCATACAAATTTGCAGGGGTCTTAGGGACGGACGTATATGCATGGGCCACATGCTGCCCATTACGTTACTTTCCTATTGGGGAAGTTAGTTCCTAATAGCGAAGGTCATGAAGCAAACCATGGTTTACTCTCTTCGTTCCTTAGTATAATGTAAGACTACGGCGGCGCCGTTGGTAAGCACAATATGCCCTCGTTTTAATAAGCGTTAAATTTGCAATCGACTCATACGCTCGGGCCGCAGAATACACTTACCTTTACTTCCCTATTTAGCACGCGCCAAGATCCAAATGCGGAAATAGGATTTAAGAGAAGCGAGATTTTCGACATAATAGGTAACCCTCGTCCACTTCGTTCGCAAGCTTATTACGTTAAAATGAAGGCATAATATGTTAAAACGAGGGCCAAAACGACATAATAACCCTCGTTTACTTCTTCCGTTTCCTTAATTATACGTTATACCGAGGGCATTACCCCTTTGGCCTTATTCCGATCGTCATATTTCCAATAAGTCCTTTCGAATTCGCCGATACCTCGCAGCTAGTTTTGAAGGGTTAAGGTGCGGAGGATGCGAGTCAAACCTTAAAAGCGCTGGCGCCTGGCAGCGTCACGAGACCAGCGCGCGCAAGGCTGATTGGCTGTAAAGCCGTAGCTCTGGATAGCGCGGTTTATTTTGCTATAACGTCCCTTTGAACTCTTGGCTACCTCTCTGGCTGATATATGGTGCGCATCGTTTCTCTCTTTCCCTGCCTCTTTCTCCCCCTTCTCTTTCCGAACTCCATTCTCTCCCCAAAGGTTATTTCAGGTACCGCGCGCCGCATTCCCCAGGAATACTGCCTACTGTGCCTATTTTTTATGTTCCCAAGATGAGCGTCGACAGCGATGCGCATTTCTGGGACAAGTCGGCCAAGTCATACGCCAAGAGCGCAGTATCCGATGACGCCGGCTACCAGCGCACGCTAGACCGGACCCGCAGCGTCCTGAAGCCAACCGATAGAGTGTTAGAGCTGGGTTGCGGAACCGGCACAACAGCGCTCCGCCTCGCCGACGGCGTGCAAAGCTACCTAGCGACCGATATTTCGTCCGAGATGATTAAGATCGCCAACGACAAGCTTGCGACGGGCGATTTGGAAAGTCTGGGATCGGGTCTCCGGCCCCGCCTGTCGTTCCGCACAGCAACTGCTGAGGTGCTGACGAACGAGGCGGAGCGATTTACCGCCGTTCTTGGGTTCAACTATCTTCATCTGGTGCGTGACCTACCCGGCACCCTGCGCAATGTACATTCGCTACTAGAGGACGGGGGATTATTCATTACCAAGACGGCTTGTGTGGGAGACATGAACGTCCTATTACGGTTGGCTTTGCCTGTTATGCGGGCTGTCGGCAAGGCACCGTACGCCTCGGTATTCCGGAGGGCCGAATTGGGCGAGCAGATCCGGGCTGCTGGCTTCGACATTCTCGAAACGGAAATGCACGCGTCCAAGGGCAATGACAATCGCCCTTATATCATTGCTCGCAAGAAATAACTGTCTAATCATCTTTTAGCTGTAGGATATGGATGGTTATGGGGGATGGAGAGGTGGTAGAACGTGTTGCCTTGGCGAGTTGTTATGTTGAAGGAACAGGTTGACCGACGAAGGATGCGCCATATGAAATGCCCCTATTTTAAGCGAAGCCCCCAGAGTGGGATAACCTTGGTGCTATTGTTAGTGACTCTCTTAAATCACCGTTAGTGTTTCGACGTATTACTCGGTGACCCTATCGTCCATTGTTGCGTTCCGGGATGACGTCCTTTTCACTAGTGAATTATTTTTAGCACTATGCTGCAACAAAAAGAGACATATCTAAAGTTGCTCTGCCTACAGCAGGTAATAACCTTGCATACAGCGCTGAGGCAGGCCGTAACGGAAGATGTGGCTCAGTTAAATATGCACATGGCTATTATGTCATCACCAATCAAGACGAATGCTAAGCAACATTTTGTAAAGCACTGCCAGCAAGTACACAAGGACTGGGAATTGCTGTTAGTTGAATCAACTCTCCCAGACAATACCCCATATATAAATAGCCTCATACTAGACAAGATTAAGGCCTTGGACAATACCACTTAATACCCCTCGAGTCCGTTCAGCTCGAAACTCTCGTACATACAGCTAAAGCGGATGCTAGCGACTTTGAAAAGAACGTAAATGACAACCGTAAACTGGGGTTAATCGTCGACAAGCCTAGCTACGGCTCCGTGAGGGGCGCAACCACAACCTCAAAAAAGGGCCTGATTTTGGTGAGGTAAGCGTTATTAGGCTATTAGCCCCCTTATTCGAGCCCCGAAAAACGTTGGCAAGCACACTTTTGGCTAATGAGGCTAGGTATTTCCAAGACTTTAAATAAGCATCTAACTTTATATAGCTCGATTCTTTCATATAAATAGCAGGAGAAATTAAGGCAGTGAAAAAATTTTATCAAGTTATATTGTCTAGAACTAAAAGCAAAACGGCGGCCCGTCACTGCTCTATGACATTCTGGTAACCTACTCCTCCGATTAAGACCCATCAGCGGTCGATTTACGCACCTCCCGCCCCCAAACCCTTCAATAACCGAATTACTGGGAAGTCAGGTCGAAGTTGGGCGAGCCCTGGTAGCTCTGGACAATGGCATTGGGCTCGTTGGAGGTCACAAGCTCGGAGTTTGGGATAAGGTGCTGGCCTGTCAGGTTGCTGGAGGGAGTGACGGGCTGGGAGACGACCAGGGTCAGGCCCTCGGCAGACTTGGTGACGGTGAACGTGCGCGAGGACTCCTCGCAGGTGCCGTCCTGGATCTCGGGCAGGTTGCCCAGGCCGTCGGCGGTGGCCATGGCCTTGCATTGGACCGGAGTCTGCTCCATGGTGCCAGGCTGGAGGACACCGAAGGAATAACTGCGAGCGACAATGGTCAGAATATGCGATCGGGGGGCTATAGGGAGATCTAGTACTTACAGGCACTGGCTGCTGTGGGGAATGCAGCTGGCGCTGAAATCGGAGACCTTGAAGACGGCGTCCTGGCGCTTCATGGCGGCGGCAGAGGCACCGGCAGCGAAGATGACGGCGGAGAACTTCATTTTGACGGTTAGAAGGTTGTCTGTTTGGACGGCGAAGTTGGGAATGGTTTGTGAATAGGTTTTGAGAATGTTGTTTGATTGTGTCTAATGTATTGCTTGAGTCAACTCCTTGCAGAGAGAGAAGCAACAGGTCTTTATATCAGTTTTGAACCGAGACGCAGGGACCCTGATTTACTCCAGTGTACCGATGATGATCTTGGGACTCGAAAATAATCTCGTAGTCAGGGGCCCGCTAGAAACTCCAGTTTCCATCCGTTTGGTCCGTACACACCGCTATGAAGTTTCGAGGACTCGATGTACGTCATGATTCAAGCCCCTTTAACATCACCATATGTCGACCCTATTATCGTCTCTTAGTCGTTAAGCATTTCGATTGTTACGTCATAACAGCTGCGAAGGGGGGATACGAAGTTTCCGAACTGCTAAAACACCAGCAAGCTATTCTGGTGTCTAAAACTGGTAACTGTTCCGACTTGATACCCGCCAGTGGTTACGGATCCATTGGCGACTACCGAAGCAGACCCACTCAGTCTCGGGATCCCATATTCTAGGCATATTCTACCGCAAACCCCTTAACTGCTTGTGGTAGTGATATTCAGTCGTTAGGTCCACCTTATGTAATTAGTTCTTATGCTCGTATTCACTTTGCCGAATCTTCCGAGGAGGTTATTGGTATCCAAGGTCGTGATCAAAATAATAGATAGTCTCAATAGATGTGTTGTGTCTATGGGCATTAATTATTTTTTTTGTCCACCACCTTGGTATTATATACCACTTTGCATATGCATCAGTAACGCATGAAGTCTATCTCCGAATCTGATTCCGTCAGAAGCCATAATAATAAGTCTTGGCAGGTTCAAATACAACAAATAAGATAGTGTGCTTCCGAATTACGGTAACCTAATACCGTACCTCTATCCTAGTCCATGAAAGCTTAGGTTTTTCTGCCCCACTAAGTGCCCCATAAAAGTCGGCAGCCTATAATAGTCCCCTCCCCCTTTACCACAGTACTGGTCATATACGAGCCCGTGACCACTTACAAGCCCCTTAATGCCTTCCTAACCCCAAACACCCGCGATTTTCCAAATGCCAACATAACAGGCATTTCAAATAAAATGTACGAAGTTATGCTAATAAAAGACACGATGGGTATCGGTAGAACGGTAGAGGTCGTCTCCACATTCGCCATGTAAGCCATGGTTAAGGCGCACTACGATGAAGTAAGCAAGTTCCTAGAAAATTGGCACGGTATCGGGGCCCCAACAAGAGTTTAGCAAAGAACCACCCACAAATCACAATGGTATTTTGCGTAGTTACCTCCACTGGGCCACTATAGTTGATACGGAGTTACAATCTAAGTATATATATAGAAAATTGTATCGCATTTAAACTCCTTGGTGTCGTGCAAGATCGGTAAGTTTCAAAATTAGCAATCTACAATACTGTTAAGTATCCAGAACGATCTGCAGTGTCCAAGCCCATATATTTTGTTCTACTTGAGGGTAAAGTGGCCATGGTGGAGGTAACCGGTAAAATATATTCCTGCGACTTTTAAGTCAAACACCCAGTTCGCGCACCAAGCCCCTTGGGTGCCTACCCCCCACACCGGTCCCATGTTGCTACCCATCCGTCTCCTGAGGTATGAGAACACCGCCATTGTGACTGATAACCTACCGAACTGGAGGCCTCCTGGAGGAGCGAGGGCATTTCAAAGTTGAGAGACTACGCCAAGCAGAGTCTCTGCCTCCACGGGAGGTAAAAATATCTCGTCCCTACTCAAGTTCCATCGTCACCAGCCCTCATCAAAGTAACATACGATCTCACCTCACGACTACTATAACACTACGAAGCCTCTCATGTTGGTCCACTTTTCCATGTGATTCTCAGCAAGAGCTGCCATCTCTTTCACGGACCCGATAATGCCATCACCATCGATAGTACTAGCGAGGCAATCTGTCCGATGGCGTGGTAGCACTATTTCCTTGCCAGCTAGCCACCTCCATTCTGGGGTAGTAGCACTGTCACCCTCAATAGTGCTGGATTACAATCAAATTATCAAAGCCATCTTTAGCTATTCTAGTTAAGAGAAACCCACAAGACTGACCGATATCCCGCGATCACCATCCGTATACACAGTATCCCTGCCACGGGTCAAACCTATGTATGTTGTACCCTGGATCACTTGCGCTTATATTCGCATTGCTGCATATTCCTAATGTGCCTTCGTAGGAA
Organism: Monosporascus sp. GIB2; assembly: GCA_004155935.1. Taxonomy (NCBI): domain Eukaryota; kingdom Fungi; phylum Ascomycota; class Sordariomycetes; order Xylariales; genus Monosporascus; species Monosporascus sp. GIB2. The sequence goes on along the minus strand of QJNV01000085.1, from coordinate 33,462 downwards.
AGTGAGCAAAGATGCATCATCGGGAGATATCTTGGACGACCGACCACGATAGTTCTTGCGTGGGGACCTGAAGTACAATATACCTTAAATCCTTCACGCAGGCAAGATGGAGACCACAACTGAAATCATCTTGCCAAAAACTCCTGCTATTATTGGAAGCCTCCGCGAGGCATTCCGTGAAATGAGTGGTTCATGGAAATCTCATTGTCTGAGCCAGGAATACGGCGGTAGAGTATTTGGATGGACTTTACTTTTACTATCCCTCCTGAGTTTAAGAGCAAATTTTCAGAGGCTCCTTGTGATATAAGCACTCTCTATGCAGCCCCTTCAAAGGAATAGAGGATTCTGAAGGAAGAGGGAATGAACCGGAAGTTATTAATCTGGCTGATGGGGACGAAAGCGAGATGGATAGGTTGAAGATGTCACAGAGAAAGAGGAGAATCATACACTTCGCGAGGAGCTGGCTAGCACGACAGCCTGTTCGCCTCGCAGCATTAAAGATCAAACCACACCATATCTACCGGAAGCTACATAAGCTGAATGGGGCGTTGACCACTCATCCTTATCTCACATCTCAGCTGAAGCAGATTGCGGGCAATCTTCATAAGCTTTTCCACCAGGAGTATCCACAGGTGCTAACCTACGGCGACTGGTCTTTGGCCAACTTCTTATTAAGTGAGACAACTTGTCTACTACCGGTATCTTGAATTGGTCTCTGTCTTCTTTTTTCCCTTCGGCTTGACCTTGATGTACTACGCCTGACAGCTGGTAAGATAGACCTCCAGGGCGGGTATGATTGTGAATATCGTCAAGATCGGAGTCGGCATTATGGCCCGAGTTATGAGCCGCCGTAGAGGGGCATACCGAGGCCAAGCAGCAGAACACCAAAGGCTTAGCTTCCCAGCTAGGGGCCGACGGAAGTCCGAACGAAGATGCTACTACCGATCCTTCTCCATATCTCCAAACATGGTTTGGAGAAACATTGTGGTCGGATGTCGCAGTTCAAGAGGATAAAGATCGTACAAGCCATGGTCAATGAAACAGATGGCACCAGAATCCCAGAAACCATTAATGCTACCCTTGGTAGAGGTACTGAGACGGAAGGATGTTAAAGTAGCAGACCCGGCGTAACAGGATATAGCGAGGGGGAAAGTTCTCTATCAACTAGACCCCAAGAATATGTTTAAGCGTCAACAATGATGTACTGTAGGCAAGTGTTGTCAGTCCTTTACTTGGCGCTTAAGCTCTCAACTCTAATATCGCCATGTTAGGAGGTAGCGCCAGGCTTGCACTGGACTGTATTTACGGACTAGTAAAGGATAGAGGCATCTCGCCATCAGCAATGTTACCTTATAGCGCCGACCACTTACCTCTGGGAACAGGGCTAATCCAATCCCAATAATCTGCACCGGGTTATTAGCCTCCGATATAGTAAAGGCTGATTCGCAGTATCTCATGATGCGCTGTCACTAACGGATCGCCACGTGGAACATATCAATATCCCAGACAGATGTTATACACCGCTGCTGTAGTAGATAGTCTTTAACGGACTCTTGCAAGATATAGTCAATCTTGCAGGAAGACTCATATGCCTGCTCCTAGAGACTTGCTATACGTCTTACCTAGACACTTGTCCGAGTTCACGGGCTTGCCACCATAGTTAGAAATGGAAGTGTCAGGAGATAATGTGGATAATTGCCCCTTTTGCGGATCCCAGTGACGCACCGGCGAGGGCTTCTGTGCATCTGTATAGGGGCCTTCCTTCCCGCGCATTTAGAAAACCGGCAGGCATTACTGGTTATCCATTCACTACGCACGTTATGAACCGCTTTCTAGGCTGCTTCTTCTGTCTTCGAAAAGTACTCCACGATTTTCCCTAACACGAGGACGAGAGTGATAGTACTTAGTAATCCAGGTCTAGCTGACGTCGTCGGTGTTATTCAATGAACCTTAGATATATTGCAGCGGATGTAGTATTATAGTAGACAAGTTTGACCCATGAGTTCTACCATCTGACTGGGGTTTATTGGCAGGGCAGCTTGGCCCGAAGCTTTATCTAAATCTCCACAATGAAGCCTCGCTCCAGCGACTTTGCAAAACTAACTCTACATCACCATGTTTAATACTTAACTGAACCTCAACGGGCTGAAGGGAAGCTCTGTTCGCATCGTTAGATAGCAGCTACGGACTACAGCAGTCTCTGAAAGCTAGTCGCTCAACACATCTACATCTTGTCGACGATGGTGTGATCATCCGCCCGGGATCCCAAGATCGAATGCTGTTTCTGAAAAGCAAAACGCTGGTTGAACAAGTAATTATAAAGCCACTTTCTCGGGAAAGAAAGTTACTAAGAGTGATACCAAGCCTAGCAAGCTTGTCGGTAACTCCGCGAATTAGGAGGATCCTAGTGCCATCGTAAGAGTAGGGCTATCTGTTGCTATGCACGATCACTCTAGGCTAGGTCGAGTTTGTCGGTATATCTGCTAACCATCTTGGGCCGAAACAAACCATATCGCCGCGTAATAGAACACCAGTTCACAGTAGAGCCATTGATCTCGTCCACTGATAGTCATAGCAGATGAATTACTTCTGTCGTCTATTCTATCCAAATCCGGTTGACGGATCCCGATTCGTTCAGTTCTTTGGCTGTGTGTCATATCTGCCATCCAACTGACTCGACATTCGTCATGCCGGAAAGAAAACATCAACGGAACGCCATGAGGGGAATCATGATGCATCAAAGCCAACGCCTATTTGTTGAAAAATGTGAGCGGCCCGGCTCCTCTTAGCTCAATCCATTTTAATACCCCTTTTCCACTTGTAAAAAGATTCCCTTGCCACCGGTTTATGCTGCAGATTCATGCTTGTTGAAACACAAATGCGCTCCCAAATAGATGCGAGTAAAGTCAGATAGGGACGGCTCTGCCGCTCCCTGGCAACTTGCCGAGGAGGGCGTACGAGCAGCGTTATGTACAGATGACCAATCAGTATCGGTAGCTGCGAAAAAGTTAGCAGCGGTTACAACAATAGAAGATAAGATGACAGGGACAACGTACTGATCGCTCTTGAAGGGGCCAACGACCTCCAGGCCGAGATATTCGGCTTGGGCTTTGCTCAGGGTCGTGAGCTCGGCGTTAACGTGTGCCAGGTGCAGCTTGGCGACCTCCTCGTCGAGAACCTTGGGCAGGACGTAGACACCGACGGGCAACTTCTCCGTCTTGGCGAAAGCGACGTATTTCTCACCGAATGCCTTGTCTTCGGCCTTGTACAACATGATCTGGGCAAGGACCTGGTTGCTGAAGGAGCAGGACATGACGAACGACGAGTGGCCGGTGGCACAGCCCAGGTTGACCAGACGGCCCTCGGCCAGGAGGACAATGTGCCGGCCGCTGGGCATCAGGTATCGGTCGACTTGGGGCTTGATGTTCTGGACGCTTTTGGCGTTCTTCTTCAACCAGGCGACATCGATCTCGATGTCGAAGTGGCCAATGTCTATAAGGTTTAGTTAGCATCGTGGTGAGGAAATTAGACGCGGGGTATCGTAGCGTACTGCAAACAATGGCATCGTTGGGCATCTCCTGGAAGTGCTCGCCGACGAGGATGTCACGGCAACCGGTGGTGGTGACGAAGATCTGGCCCACCTTGGCTGCCTTCTCCATGGTCGTGACCTGGAAGCCGGCCATGGCAGCCTGAAGGGCGTTGATGGGGTCGACCTCGGTGACGAGGACACGGGCGCCCATGCCATGCAGAGCTGCGACGCAGCCCTTGCCGACATCACCGTAGCCGGCGACAACAGCGATCTTACCGGCAATCATAACGTCGGTGGCACGCTTGATTCCGTCGATCAGAGACTCGCGGCAGCCGTACAGGTTATCGAACTTGCTCTTGGTGACGCTGTCGTTGACGTTGATTGCCGGAGTGAGCAAGGTGTTCTGCTTCAATCTCCGGTACAGGTGGTGAACACCAGTGGTGGTCTCCTCGGAGACACCGTAGCAGTCCTTGAGCATCTCGGGATACTTGTCGTGGACGAGAGTCGTCAGGTCGCCACCGTCGTCGAGGATCAGGTTGAGCTTCTTTCCGTCCTTGAAGGCGAGCAGCTGCTGCTCCAGGCACCAGTTGTACTCCTCCTCGGTCTCGCCCTTCCAGGCGAAGACGGGGACGCCGGCAGCGGCGATGGCAGCAGCGGCGTGGTCCTGGGTGGAGAAAATGTTGCAGGAAGTCCATGTGACCTCGGCGCCGAGGGCAGTGAGGGTCTCGATCAGCACGGCGGTCTGGATGGTCATGTGAAGACAACCGGCAATGCGGGCGCCGGCCAGAGGCTGATCAGCAGCATACTTCTTGCGGATGGCCATGAGACCGGGCATCTCATTCTCGGCGAGCTCAATCTCCTTGCGGCCGAAGGCGGCAAGGGACAGGTCGGCGACCTTGAACTTAGCGGCGGGGGCGGACATCTCTGCTGAGGTTCTCCCGTTAGACGACTCGTCCTATGGTTCAAAAGGTACAACCCAACTCGGATCTCAACTGGACACGGGGGTCAAGGAGCGAGTAGAAATAAGGCCTGCTTACTGAGAGGAGCGGTGTACGTTGAAGAAACGATTGTCCGACGGAAGCGTGCGGGGTATAAAAGCTGACGGGAGAAGACCTGAAGCCTGCTAGGTAGTTCGGGGACGATGAATGGAAATATGAACCGGATGAGCAGCTAGATACCCCAAGGTAAAGTCGAATAATTCGTACCCGACAGTTGAGGTGGAAAGAAGGGACCGGAGTTCAGGAATCGGGGGGAGCGGCTGAGGAGAGAAAGAGGAAAGGAATAAGATTATGTATGGGAGGAGGGGGCCATTTAGACTAGTAAGGAAGCGATTGGACGCAAAGGTACCTAGGTATGTATTACAAACCCCCGGTACCCGTAGTCATGGTACATCCATCTCTCCTACATACCGTGTAGAATTTTACCCCTCCGAGTCGAGGGTCCCGACCGTCGGTTGTTGGCTGCGTTCACTATCAGCCTATCGTCGGTGTGTGAGTGGCTAAACGCTGTCATAACTAAACGCTTTCGGGATTAGAGTCTATGGTCCCTGGATAACTGCCCCTCATCTAGCTGTCGGCAACGGTGAGCCTCCCTGCCTCTGGTCTCTGGTCTCTGGTCTCTCGTCCGCTCTCTGGTCAGCTCGCATGCCTAACAATCGACCCTGGGCAAAGATCGACTCGAGCATATTCAGCAGATGAGCCACAAAGCGGTAACCTTACATGCATTATACTGCCTTGGACGTACGGTTGATGTAGTTAATTGATGGGGTGCTATCTTCGATGTTGTGTTGTCTATGCACCTTGGTCTTCGCTGGGCTGCTCTGCTCTCTTCTGCTCTATTCTACTTCACGGTGAACGTCATGTGGCGGGTGAACATCGCCGGCGCGATTGATCCACTGAATATTCCTGTCCTGTCTGCGGTTTGGTTGGACCCGGGCACACAAACACCTACAAAATGTAATTGGAGCACCTTCCAATGCATAAACAAGTGTCCTTCCATTTTTGGGGGGACCCGTAAACTGCCACAACGCCTATCTTTTAGTCGCCGTCTCGCCTGTTGTTTATAATGAAACCCCAGTGGATCTCTATCAATTCGAACTTTTGGGGTGGGAGACGGTCGCCGTCGCCTTATCGGTGATGGTCGAGCTTGACGTCTCAACGACGGAAGGTGTCGGAAACGAGCAAACCGCCCGAAAAAACAAGACAATGCTCATCACTCTCCTTCAAGCAGACAATTATATACGAGATCTTGTCCGTTTTCCCCTCGATGCTTAAAACACCGGGAACCCGGGCCGGAGATCACTGTGCTAGATAATGCCATGCTCCTCGACAGCAGACGAACGGCCGCCAACAAGATATCAGCCAAGAAAACAAGACGACGACCCACGAGAACAGGTTGCGTATAGACTCGGGGAGCCCACTCGATCCAATTAGAAGTACTCCTCTACGCCGCCAAGGAGAAGGTCATTAGTCGTCAAAATACATATACATCAGTGCCCCTCGCCGAGACGTTGTTGCTATCCTTGAATCCGCTGAATGTTCCCTCCCGGTAGGATGAAGGCCCTCACGGCGAGCTCCGAGAACCGTCGAACCACATTCGTCGTGCCACCGGTGACCTGGGATTCGTCCTGTATGAACTTGCGCGCGACTGCGAGCTTGCTCTTAGGGTCGCTCTCGTCGAGATGGGGAGGCAGGGTACTCTCGAAATCGGGCGGGAATTTCGGTGCCAGGGTCCGGATGACGGCAAACGAATACAAGACGTCACGATTCTCCCGTCCGTCTAATAGCTCGCGGACCAGGCCGAGGATCCGTTCTCTGTGCGCGGTCATATCGACGTTGGGCTGATCCTTTATTCGCAGGAACTCAGCCAGGTAATACCAAAACCGAAACTCTCTAATTCGGTGGTAGTCGCCCTGGGCGGGGGCGGGCGTGAGTGGGTTCTGGTCGAGGTAGTCTCCCGAGAGCAGCGCTCCGAAAACGCGGACCCGATTTCGCGCTTCGGATCCGTCGTCGGGAGGTGGCAGCGTATCGCCGGTATTGACTTTGGCTTCCGACGCATTGACGAGGGTAGCCAGATCCCAGACGACTCGAAACTCGAGGTTGGCCGAGTATTGCATTCCAGCCACGTCGTTCGCGTCGGTCTTGGCCATCGACTGGAGGAATCCGGCCATCATCTCATTGACTCCCGTGTGCGACACCAGAGCATTGAGGCCCTGGAGGCTCGTATACCACTTCGTCTCGAAGAACGCCTCCAGACCCACGGCATAGACCTGTTCGTACAAGTCCCTGACTTCATTAAGCTTGTCCGCGTTTAGAGGAGAATCAAGAGGCGGTGGCGTGGCGCCTCCCATGTTTACGAGTTCATCCACCATCATCTTTCTTACTAAAAGAACAGTATAAGTTGAGGTTCGTCCTTGTAATTACACGGATAGGAAGGCAACTGCAGGAAGGGGTAGGCAAGGCCGGGGGAAGCTGGGGCAGCAATGGCATATCCAAGCCCCGCAACCCAATACCGTGAGGGCGTGGCTGCGGTTTGCATCGCGAGCACCTCGACCTAGCAGGCCTAACCGTGGAAGATATAAGGAAGTGCACGTACTCGATGCTGATGTACTTGCCAGCGATTGATCAACAGTCCCGGGACATCCAGCTCCACCTTTGGGTATTGAAGGGGCATGCCGTGGGGAAATTAGGCTTGCATTATTCGTCGCGGCCGTAGGTGCATTAGGCAGTACAGAAGGAAGGTTGGCGTAGGGCGCAGCACCAGCGGATACGGTACTGGAGGAGTGGGAAGGGCCGTTGGAGAGCGCAGGAGTCGAGGAAACAGGAGATGCGCTGGTATGGTTTGGCGCCGGTTGTATGTTGGTGGGATGTTGCTGTTGCTTAAAGATCGGGTCGTATCCGAGACATTCGCGTTTAGACTTCTGGCAGTTCTTGCAGATGGGGTGCGTCTCGTCGCACTGATTAAGGGTGTATGCGGTCAGCAGTCAGGCACCTGGGGGGAGTTTGCTGGATGGTGGACTGAGAGGTATTATCGGGAGAACACAAGAGTCGGCGAGATAAAGAGTGGTGGATGCGACATAATTTATTGGACGTATATCGTACGGATCTCAGACGTCTGTGCGCTAGCCGTAGACGGAGGTTGTAATTCTGGGTTGGGGTTCGGTTAAAGGTGCGATGGGATGATGTCAGGTGAGCTTGCTATGAATTGAGGCTCAAATCCCAGGATGTAGGGTGTAAGACATGGAGCAGGGGAGGAGACGCGACAATGCATAGCTGCACTGAGTCGCGTTCCGACCATCTGCGATAACGATAACGCAAGGCTGGACTTGGCTTGATGGTGGTGGCTTCAATAGGCGAGCTACCATCTGGTCCGAGAGACAATGATACGGAATACCGGTGATGGTTATCGATAAATGCCTAGGGTGTCTAGAAACGAAAATATTCGAGAAGCGAATAAAAAATGCACACGTGCCGAGTAACGAGGGTAAAGAGGATCATGGTTACATACCCCCAGCTACTAGAACGGGATGGAATGGAGGGGGACGAGACAAGGGGAAACGAGGAATCTCAAGGAAGCTTTTTGAAAGGGGTAAACCCATATATCTAAAAAGAACCGAAGGTTGGAAAGGCCGTGCTGTCTTCCTCTTGGCCATATAAATAAACCGGACTCCGTGGCTTCGCAGAAGCTCACTCAGTCCCGAGCGAACCCGCAGCACAGGCGCGGCCGATCCAACCCCATACAGCCAGAGCCAACCCAGTATAACCTGATGTTCCAAGCATTGAATAGTGGAGAGAACACAGAAGGAGAGAAGAAAAAATAAGCCCCAAAAGCGAACTTCACACCAGCCTACAAGGGATATCCCAATTTCTATAGCCCACTCAGGCTTTCTCGGCGAACACTTGTCCTCCCTCGCATCTTTGCGGCTTGGAGTAGATTAGGCTAAGCAATGAGCTAAGGAAGATCTGCACGTACCTTTATACGCCTTTTGCGGCATGTAAGGCAACCCGTTTTCGTTCGCCGCTTGATCTCCTGTAGGGAAACGAGTTTTACCCCCGGTCAGCCAATAACCAGACTTCAAATCTAGCTTTGTCCCTAGCGTGACACATCCTCAAGAGGACGGGGAGAGACCTAGCTGGAAAACGTGTTCCGTTCCTTAACTTACCTTCTTATGTCGAGTGCCGGCTAGAACCCCTCTAGGATCGTTGGGGGGCAAGGGATACCGATGAGCCATGGCATCAGGGGTCAACGCATACGTGCTGTTGCTTGCTAGCGGGGTTGGTTGTTGATAATAACCTATGTTTCCCGGTACAGGAGCAACGGCGTGAGGTATTGTCATAGCCACATGGGAATGCTGCGGCGGTTGGTGTTGCTGGTGTGTCTGCTGGACCGGATCGAAAGTCCGCATACTCGGCAGAGACATAGCGCCATTAGTCACGCTCGTGCTCGCTCGATATGCGTCGTTTCCTTGGGTAGGCGCACTGTGGTATCCGTACAAGCCGGCCGGTTGCCATGTGGGCTGGGACGCGTAATTCATAGCCAGCGGCGGTTGCTGCTGCTGCTGCTGCCGTGGAGGACCTGGAGGCTGAGGGGGATGATTCGACATCGCTATCGCTGCCGGTGACGGTGACGACGTCGTCGATAGGTGGCCGTTTTGTTGCTGAACCTGTGCCGCGCTGTTGACCTCCTTCGCTGTTGTTATCGTCGTTGCTGTCGTCGTCGCTGTCGTTGTAGCTGTCGTCGTAGCTGTCGTCGTAGCTGTCGTCGTAGCTGTCGTCGTAGCTGTCGTCGTAGCTGTCGTCGTAGCTGTCGTTGTCGCTTTCTGCGCCGGTATACTCGACGTGCTTGCGGCTACGGTCGTTACTGTCGTGGGGGGCTGCAAAGACGCGTTGGCGGGCGACTGATCAGCTTCGTCGTCGTCTTTGTTAACCTGCCGCTGTCTCTGCGCCTGCTCGTGGGTAGCTACTATTCCCGCATCTGCATCTGCCGACCGTGCTGGTACTGTCGCTTGCACCTCGGACGCTGATTCAGACCCTGGTTGTGCTTCTTGTACATCTGCAGAGGTGTCCACCACGGAATGCGATCCTGCTTGCGCACCTTCTGTCTCTTGTTTTCTCCCTTCGTCAATGTCTTGCGACTGCGACGGAGACGAAGACTTGGCCTGTGGCGACGGCGGTCGTGGGAGAGCATGGGCCGGCCCTTCAGCGGCGGCTGGATCAGCAGATGCAGGTCCAGGTTCGGGCCCAGGTGCGGGTGTAGATGTAGGAACGATGACAGAGACAGAATCAGTGGCGGTACCAGCTGGTTCAGGCTGAGATCGAGCCTGTGGCTGCTGTTCGTCGTTTGTCTCTGCCATATTATTTGGCTTTAATTTGAAATTTTTATGGAACCTCGATCTGAAGCAGGGGTAGGTGGAGGGAGTGGGAGGGAGATTCCCAAAGGGAACGCTATCCGGGCAGGGGGGCGTGGACGAGCCGGGGACAGGGTAGGGGTAGGTACTATGCAAGATGTACAGAGAGGATACGTCCTGGAGACGCAACTAGGTGCCACTGACGGCGACTGGAGATGGATGTAGGTAGGCAGGTATGCAGAGGAGATGGACTTCAGCCTACTTGATCCATACATACGCGCGTGCGTATGCTGGCGTTGCGTATCCCCTATGCGCCCTCCTCTTCTTCTTCTCCTGCTCCTCCTCCTCACCTCCGCACCTGTCGCAATCTGAGAGACCAGGGGGAACAAACCAGACCATCCAAACGGGAGGGATACGGTATGGTACGGTACGGTACGGTATGCTATGTATGTGTGGATGAAGGTATTGTCAGGTATGTTGGTGTGTGCTTAAGCCTCGATGTGTAGTAGCATGTACGGAATATGGTGGGCTTTCAGACATTCATTCACTTAAGCGCACCCTCTTCTCGTTTCTCAGTTCTCTCCTGTAGCACTCTTGTCTCTCGGTCTCCTTGTCTCTTCTCCCTTGTGATCTTTGGAGCCCTTTATCTCTTCGCCACTCCCTGTTACTGTCAGCTCTCTTTTCCCTAATCTCTCTTCTTCCACTTTAATAGAAGACATTGACGAGGACGGCTCGACCGGTTGGGCACAACCCAAGCGAGGTTATATGCGCCGGCAGGTGTGTACGTATTGCATGTATGTATATAGGTATGTAGCAGGGAACGGATGGAAAAAGCTGTTTCGAGTTAGCACGGTGCAGAATGGAGTTGTTGGCTGGTGCGAGAAGAAAAAAGCAGAGACGAGGCGTTGGTTCGTCTAAGCTTGGTGGAGGTGTTTTGACGCGCGAGAGCTTCTTCGCAACGCTGGCCCGAGATTCCACTGCCACTTTCCACTTGGTACTTGAATATGTACGGTTTAGTGCATAAAAGGCGTGCCGGTAGGCTATTATCTCCCCCCCCGGTCGAGTGTTGGTCAGCTCACTCAGTCAGGACTCAGTAGTATCCGGGTTGACAAGCAGGCCAAATTCTCACCTCCATGAAATTATTTTACACGCGTGTCGGGCTGAAAGCGCTTTTTCTCCGTCCATACGCAAGAAATACCCATGTAGGCAATCGGCCCTGTATCTAATACGGGAGCTACCTCGTACCTGCCTAGACAGAGCTAACGGTAAAGTACCTGTTGAATATGTACCTCTTCAATATTGTGAGACGGCCATTGATCCTTTTAGCCTAGCGCATCCTGCATGCTGCAGCCTCAACCGACAGAACTTGCAGGATCTGAAGAGGCCGTCTGAATACATGCAATTATAAGCTATAATCATTTATGCGCTTATACTTCCCCTACCGTACTCGAATGCCTTGTTACTCAAGCCTGTCCAGTCTCTGGGGGTATAGGGGGGAGTATGCTCCACAAGCCGCAGTAACTGTGCGTTAAGAGAGCGACATAGGCCTCTTCCGCTAAATCCAAAAGCCTGAATATGTGATGATATTGATCACTGATATGGATAGTAGAACAACGCCTAGGTCGATATTCGAACAATCCCCATCTTGCATAGAGAGGAGACTGTAGTGGGTGGGCAGGGGGCTTAAGCCCGCATGAGGTCTGGACCATTTCCTCCAGAGCCCAGGATCGCGTCAGTTATCTATATAGGTGCACTGAATAATTATCCAAGGACGTACAGGTGCAGGAGGAGGAGGCCGTATCCGTAGCTTGGCTAGGAGCTAAATCGATCTAGCGTTGTCGCATATCTACTCAATATTTGCTTGACCACGTTGGACTCCGTCCCCTGTTATGACTAGGGATGCTTATATTGAAACATATTTGGCAGCGCTGCTGGTCTTGTATTATTTGCTAGCTAGCCGAATGTGCAAGTTTGAACGAGTCGGTGACGATATTTGCATGCGTCTCTCAGCGCCAACATCCATAGAGAACACCGCTAAAGTCATTCAGCGCTTTGGAGGAAGACTGGCAGATCGTCGGCTGGTATACTTAATATGCTGCCAAGAACTCAACGCTACGCACATTGACCGATTTCACGTGAAAGAGGATGCGAGGGGGCTGGATCGGGGAATCGGTACCTAGTAGAGTTGGTTGAGATTCCCGACTGACCCATCCGAACCGGACATTCATCATGACCTTGAGGTTACCCTACTAACAACAAATCTGCTGTTAAGTCATCTTCTTTTAAAGTCCGAACAATTACATTTACTATTCCCGCCGGACCAGGAGATGAACCGTTTAAAGAATGGCTACAGTCAACTTGTAAGTTGTTATAATGATCCCGTAGTTAACGTTATCGTTTTACGGCAGCCGTTATGTTCAATACGATGCTTTAATTTTCAAAATCTCCTTTTCCCCTCACCTTGATCGCCAACATTTGGAGACATCGTCCAAACAGCCCTATTCTGTGTATGTTAATGGTCCCCTGTTGGCCGCTGCCGGTCAAGCCAAAACAGGATAAAATCGGCAGGAACCGTGGGTGGGTTGGTGGCTCATGCCACCCGTCATGCTTCTTTCCCCAGCCATCGCAGCTGATTATCAAAGACTAAGGTCTCGAAATTGGCTATATTAATCGCTTATAGCCAGCATCTTAAGAGAGCACGGCATGACGGCATGCGCCTCTTCGAAAATACCCGGATCATTAGCGACTCAGTTGTCTACTATGCGCACGAAGGGGAACTTCGTCCTGTTATCCTCACCCCTTTCATTGATTTACCCGTCGGTGCTATGAGGTCATGCTCTACCGTTGTGGAGTGGGTCCCAGATATCAGCCTCTCGTTAGCGGCCGTCCGCTCATCGAGAAACTATCGCGCCGAGCGATTTAACGTAGACTCGTGCACTGAGGCCCAGGGTAAGCACCTTTACGGCATGGCAATACATATAGGTCCGATATGGACTCGGACATCGCGATCCATAAGCTCGAACAGAAGGCATCGGACACGATGCCCTTCCGCTTTGTATTGTGCATACGGCCACCAGTTCATCCATGGTAAATATGCATGCTTGCGTTGGGTAAGGAGCCGCGGGGTGCCATTCCGACTGGCTAAAGCAATGCCTCGTCTCTTCCCTTCCGTCTCGCCTATCTCCGTAGCTGGACAGGATCTCATACCTCGCATAACCCGTACGCCCCCCTTAAGCCCAATACGGACTAATGTACGAATACCCCTGTAACGCATTCAAGCGCCTTCGTCTCCCGACTGCATGTTTTAACCCATTATTAACGCGGCTGTTCGGCTTTGATCGAATCTTCTATTCCAGGCTTCCGGCAAAGGATGTGGTATTCGACGATGAAACCCCGTAAAACTATTCGAAGAAACAGACAATACTTTTTGGTCGGATCCAAACTTGTCGACTGGCGCCAAAGTCCCGGACATGCACGGCAGCATTCATAGTATCAGCGGAGGATGCCAGGTGTTCCTCGGAACATCGGGCCGAGAACCCCAGCATCATATCTGGTCACCTCAGTCTAACCTCGCTTTCAGAAAAGCATGTTCAAGCCATTGAAACCGAGCCGATGACATCCGCGCACTGGTCTCTTTGCCATAGAATTAAGGCACTATCCTAACCGAACAGAGCAGACAGTGACTGGCAGCCGCCAGCGTCGATTTGAACCCTTTAGAGCTTACAATGCTTGGAACGCCCCTTACACGGTATCGCTCTTAGCATGCCCACCAGAAACGTGCGTAAAGCGAATAGGGGGGGGCTATTGACACAGACATTCGGGCCAAGAGCGCAGCCATTATGCAGCTGCAGAAACCATCTACTCAGAAAATTCCATTTAGCTCGACTGAAGAAGTGATTCACGGTATATTAAGGTCGCGATCAATGCCATTTGATCATTGTTGAAGATTGCGAACTCATCGCGAAATCCAGTCTACTTGTGCGTCTCGACACGGCTGCTCAGAGGCCAATGACAGCTGAGACCCTAACAAAATATCTAAAGCCCTCCATTCCTCACGAATGCCACATGGCCTCTACTGCCCCCCGCTGCTTCGCCTTCGCTGCCCGAACCTTTGTCTTATAACGTCGCATTTCTTTTGTTGGCGCCGTAAAGCATTCTCCCTCGCGGCCGGCTCGTTGTTTCTGTCTTGAGTCCGTATCCCGTGCTTCGGGCTGCTTGGAAAGGTTCACGTTGTGCTCAGAGGTCGAAGCAACGCTATCCACTCCACCAACCACCCCTGTGGAGTAGATGGACGTCCATCCATGACCACTCCGAATATATGGATGGACCGGCGAAATCTCCATGCAAATGGTTACCGGTAGGCGGCTGTAAATATCCAAAACCTGAATTGTTTTTGTTAATATTTTATATGTATAAATATGTCCCTTAATGCTGTCCCTACACTGACCCGAAGATATGGTTAACCCCGGTAACATTTCTAGCCGGCGAAGTCGCTGGTATATATTACCAGCTACATATTCTTATACCTAACGCCATAATCATGTAATATAGACATTATGTCTATTTTCGAGAGGTTTAAATAAATGGATGCCCATTTCGGGGAAAGTTATATGTGTGCGTTGGCCTTGGCGGTTGCGCAACGGATTGCGCAACCGGTGGACTTCGGTTGAGTTGCTTCGACCCCTGGTTGTGCTTCAAAAGATCGGCGCAGGTTTGGCTACGGGATTCGACCTCGTCACCATGAGCGCCCTCTGCCCGGTGTTCTTGGGCCCCGGTTATGGGCAATCTCTACATGTTCCTTCTGGCTCCCGGATTCGAATTCGGGTTCATCGCCCAGACCATCGATACCGGCATCCAGTAGTGCCCAAAGCACGTGTCGTCGTAGACCGGCGGAAGGCCGCAGAGACGGAGGGTAGGATTCATAGTGGCTAAAGGATGATAGTATGTAAATAGGCTTTGAATAGGGTAGGGCGGCGATATTTTTGAAGCAACGCACATCTTGCTTCTTGAATCTTAAAGCCAAGCTTTAGAGACGAATTAGAGCGTAGTTTATAGCAATATCACATGGTTTACCTTAGAAAGGAGGGGAAAATAAGTGAATCAAATTTATATCGAGTCGAGCTAGTCGTGGGCTTTACTTATTCCATTTAATAGTACATGCTGGAACTTTTTACCCCTAGTAAGTATCTGTCGTAGAATAGGGGTATCTCTTATAGTTATAAAAAGCTCCCAGCACGTCGGAATAAACTTGTTCCGGCGAGCCCACAGTAGGCACCTACCTACCAGTATAGAGAGCTTCCCAAAGCGGCACACGTACCAATGCGCCAGCCCACCATTTGCATACCCACTAAAAAAATTAAAAGTTTATTAAATCGTAAAAATTCGGAAATCACTTTAATAATTCCACATAATTTATAACGTAATATATACGTCATAAATTTTTAAAATCGAATATTTAAGTAGTTTAAAAATATATTAATTCAATGTATAACTTCTTACATAAGTACGCGCAATATATAAGTACGTATAGCATTTTTAGTATTTCGTAGTAGTAAATTTAAATAATTTAATAACGGTATATCGTATTGATTTAAATTAACCCGGGTTTTTATTAAACGTATTTATAGTGTTATTATAAGTATGCGCATTATATTCGGGCTTACGGTAAATGTTATAATTTTTTTCCATTATATTCTTTTTACTAAAATTATCTCTAGTTTTATTAGCTGCATTTTTCCATCACTCCTATTCTTTTCGGCCAGAAAAGCTTGCTTCTTTTTATATATTAAATGTTTCTTTTTTTTAAAGATGTTTATTTTTAGCCTTTCGATATTTACTTAAGATATGGTTCGTGTCGGCTAGCAAGGGCGCGTTAGCACTCCATATACTAAAGAAGAATCCCTTTAATCGGAATATACTTATTCCGTAACTAGAATATCTAGTCGCGCGTGCTTTATCCTAAAGGAATTATATCCCTCGTTCTACGACTCCGTTCTAATATTAATTATGGGCGCTGGAAATTACTAGTTCAATGTCCTCCATTGCGCAGAAATTCTCCACAATCGTTATACCGAACTCTCTACCGCTATCAAGGCGCAGGATCTGTACTTTTTTACTTCTAACTACTTTTAAACGCTTGGTTATCCGCGTAATATATATATATAAGCTTTGCTATACCTCATTCTTGGCCTTAAATAAATAATAATCCCTATACCGCGAAAAATCGTTTATGATAAAACTGAAATAGCTGTTATTTTTGGTGCTAATAGGCTTAACGGTTCTTATATTATACTAAGTAATCTTTCCTACATACGTTGCTTTTTTTAAGGGTTTGTGGGCGGTATCTTCCGTATTTTTCTCTTATTACATACTATATAAAAAAGCGATTTTATACTGTTAAAATCTAGATTTATCCTCGTAAACTTTTTAATAGTCTAAATTAATCGTTTAATACTAGGGCAATAAAAACGGTAATATTAAAAGATAATGTTTTTCATAATTTCATCTATTATAAAAATCTTACCGTTTTTAAAAATTTTCACAAATATTCTTATTAAGTTATTAACTGTATCACCGCTATTTTGCTTATCGAATAACCTTTAGCTCGTATTTTTATTACTAATTCTTATTATTTAAAAAAAATTTAAACATTTAATAATAAACTTTAATTTCTTATAAAGTTATAAAGAAAAACTTTTTCAGAGGACGTTAATAATTATTAATCTAAACCTATGAAGATTAACTAAGATATTATTATTATGATAATTTTTCTTTTCGTAAAATATTTTTTGAAAAATACCTCTAAGACGAAATGGTTAATATATAACGTATAATTTACCGTAACCTTAGTATTTTTTTATAAAAGTAATAAAAGCTAAAGAAATAGAAAAGAATATACGCGTTATAAAAAGAACGCCAAGTATACTAAGTGTTATTATTACGCAATTATTATAATATGTTTATAGGGTAGCCACATTATAAGTGATTACAGATTCTTTTTTAAAAAAAAGTAAGATAAGTTTTAAATTAGTTCTTAATATACCCGTATTATTCGTCTTATTTTAATGTTAATATATCTAATAGATTAATATTTCTTACATCGATTAAACAGTAAGAAATAAACCAGGTAATTACGATCTTAGATAAATAATAAATTAACTATTCCGGTTATTTAACTTCTTAAAAATTAAAATCTGAACCTACCTTATTAAAATCCCGATAACGGTTTAGTAAGTACGAAAAAAAGATTTAAGTACTAAAAGATAAAAATAATTATTTAAAAAAGAAATAATAATACCCATAAAAAATCCTTACAAAAAAATAACGACGCTTATAGTTAAACCGTAAAATTTAATAGTTAAACGTTATAGTGCGCACCTTCGACGACGACGTAACAAGCTTCTTATATAAGTTTTTCGGACTAGATCCTATAAAGTTAAATAATACTCCTATTATAAAAACCTCACAGATCGTAGCGCCCGCAAATGATATAACCTCGATAGACCTAAATTTTAAAGGATTTACGGTTTCTAACGACGAACAAACCGAAATCTAGCAAAAAAGAAACAAAAAAGAAATAAATTACTTAAGGTGTTTTTGAAATTAAAAAATTAAAATAATTATCTAGATTTTATAAACTTTATAACGTAATTAAAGATTACTTTCAAAAGTTTAAAACTTTAATTATTATACCACAGAATAAATTACGGGTTATTATATATTATATTTAACTTATTTATAAATATTTACTAGAAATTATAAGAAAAATAAAGCTAGAAAAATGAAAATATAAAATTATCGTTAAATTCGCTGTGTAAATTAAATTAACTTAAAGGCGATTTTTGAAAACGCCTTCTAACATATAGCGTAACAATTCGCCTTTATTAATTTAAAATTTAATAAAATAATCGACGCGTTTTATTAACGATATAAATAAACTTTTTTTATATTTTTATACATAAGCGGTAGTATTTTTCCAACAAACCGTTTTATTAAACGGTTACGTTCTTAGATAATTAATTTCGTATGTGTAATTATTTCGCACGAAAACTTGAATACAGCTTAAAAGGAAACTTTAAATATAAAATTATTATCTCGGGTTTTCGCGTTAAAATATTTTACCCTACCGCGAACGGATTAATATCTCCCTAATATTTAATAGCTAACTTAAAACTCGTAATCGTAATAAATCTCAAATTATGTAACGAATATAATTATATCTCGCAAAAAGCTTTAAGTCGTATTATAAAAAACTTACTTTAAATATAGATAAACAAATTAATGCAAGTTTAAATATCTTAAAAAAATAGAAATATAACAGATATATTTCGAAGTATATATACGACTATTACGTTAAAAAAGCCATATACCTAACTTCTACTCTAGAACAATGCATTTTAACTACGGAGAAAAAGGCTATTTCTAAATAAATTATTTAAAAAAGCTTTCAATAAGTACTAATTTGAACCTTATACGAAGCTTTCGCTAATAGGAAAAAACTTCCTCATTACGTATATAATACCTCTTAAAAATAGGTATAAGAAACTAATAAATACTACTTCGCTGTTAGGTAAAGTTAAAAACATATTATAATATGATACGCTGCGAAATACTGAAAAGAGATTAACTATTTTAATTAAACCTCGAATTAAAACTAAAAACTGATTCAAATAACATTTTTATAATATATAAATATGTCAAACTATAAATTTGGATAGTAAATTTATTTAACATTATAAAATTAAAAGAATATCGTTTCACTATTATAAAAACAGAAAAATCGAATATTATATTAAAGTTTTCATAATTTTATAATAAACACCCCGCTATTAATTAATTATAAGTTAAATTAAAATATTAATTTAAGCTCGAAAATGGTAAACTTACTAACTTAACAAAAATACTACGAAATATTATTTTCGTAATAATAGTAATAGTAATAATAGTTTTAATACCAAATAAAAACGATAAACGATTATAGTTAAAAAAATAAGCAAAATACTGAAAAAATAATATTATATCAATTGAGTTAATTTATTCTTTTAACGAAGAAGTTAGTAAACTACTGGAATAAATAAAATTTAAATTTTCAAAAACTTTTTAAAAAGTACAGAAAAAAAGTTTAAGTTAAATAAAATAATAATCCAGCCGGAGCCTTTATTTTATTCGCTTTAAAGAAAAAAACGTATTACGTTTTTATACTAATAATAAAAGGCTTAATCGAATAACTCATAAAAACCGCATACCGCTACCTTTAATTTAAGATATTTTAAACCGTTTAGTAAATATCCGCGTATATACAAAGCTAGACTTAAAAAAATAGATACCGTCGAATATGTATTAAAAAGGGCGATAAATAGAAAACCGTCTTTAAGGTAAAATACGATTATTTTGAATATTTAATAATACGGTTTAAGTTTTTCAATGCCTTAATTACGTTATAAATATATATTAAGTAAATTGTAACAGATTTAATAAACCATAACTACATTGTTTACCTCGACGATATTCTGATATATAATAAGAACCGAGCAAAACATAAGCAGTATATTGGTAAAATATTCGAAAAGTTAAAAAATATAAGTTTTATATAAAAATAAACAAATATAATTTTTATATGTTTATAATTTTATTTTAAATTTCAAATCTCGCTAAGTGGTATTAAAATAAAATACAAATCGCGTCAAAACGATTAAGGCCTAATAATACCTAAAAAAACGTTTATAATATTCAAATTTTTTAACATTTATAAAATTTTATTAAAAGTTTATCAAGAAAATGCAAAAATATCTATACTATTAATAAATCGGTTTCGCGGAGAAGTTAAAAGTTTATATAACTATCTTTCTAAAAAAGGATAATATTTAAAATATTTTAAGTATCGTTTATAACGGGGAAAATAGTTTAGCATTTTAACTTATCGTTATTTCTTTATATTAAAATAATTATATTGTAACGTTATAAAAAAAGTTAATACTTAATATTATTAAAATTATGAAAGATAACGCTGAAAGAGATTTATTACGTTATAAAATATGGAGTTATTTTACTAATTATTAGTAAATTTTTTATTAAAATTATTATAAATTATTTTAATCTTAAATATTTAAAATTATAATAATAGTTTAACGAGAAATTATCGGCAGTTAGTACTTTGAGGTGCTCCCGGCTGGTGGGTTAGGCTGTAGGATGCAGCCTGGGACACCCTTTGTCTGGAAGAAGCTTTTTGAGCATGGATTTAGATATATAATGGGAGCTTGGCCCAGACGTTTGTAATCTAGTTTAACATTAACACATAATTTACGCCAGATTACTACATTTAATTACTGTAACTGCTAACATAATAACATTTTCTGGTTATTAATTATAACCTAGTACGTTATACGAAGTAGTTATTTGCAGAGCTAAGTCGACGGAAAAAACGCGAAACTCTAAAGCGAATCGTTTAATTCATAAAAAGTTTAGTAATTAACGATAGCGAACGAGCAACAAATTTCCGAGCAGCTCCTTATTAAGCAAAATGGCCCATTAGAACCTTTATTCCTTTTTCCCTAGCAAAAACCTTCTCACGATAAAAGCGTTCCTTAGGACGAAAAATATTATAATAAGGAAAAGGTGGAATAACAAAAACCTATATCAAGTATGGCGGTAAGGAAAAGATTTACTTTTGGAGCGTTTTTAGAAGGTACTTTATTAATTTAGTTACCTTAATAGCTAAGGAATAAGCGATAGAAAACATTTATTTAAAAATAATAAAACGCTAATAACCTAAACAAGTTTTATATTTCTTTAAGTATTAACATAAGCGGTATTAAACGAGACGTTAGGATACGAAAAAATAAGTATTAGCAAATTGAAAATAAGGTTAAAAAGCTAAAGCTTTAGAACGAAAGAAATATTAATTTAATAAAACGTATAAATAGCATAGTAATATAATTATTAGATGCGCGAAGCTTTAAAAATTTACGTAACGTTAATGTATAACAGAAGGCGTTAGAAAGCGCCCTATCTAAGGTTAAGGCAGGTAATTTCAAAAAAGTACTTATCGCCCTGAAAAGCGATATGGAAAAGATTAACTTATTAAAAAAAACGAAACGAAATCTAGGAAGTGGTTTATAGAAAAACCTAACCCTTTAAACCCCCCAAAAAGATAGAAAAGCAAGTTACCTAAGGGGGTGGTACGTAGTAACCTTAATAATTCAAATAATTCCTTTTCGGATTTGTTTAGGGGTCTCTTAAAAAAAAAAAACCGCTATAACTTTCTTAGCAATAACTCCAGCAGCTTAAATAGCTCCAGCGAATTAGGCTTTACCTTAAAGGATTTTAAAAAGTCTAATAATAAAGATAGTAAGTTACGCTGGAAACGTTTTAATTTCTCTTTGGATAAAGAGAATTATTTAGTAAACTGGGTTAACTAGGAACTTTAAAGTAACGCTTTAAACCTTGTAATAAAAAAAGTTAACTACGTAAACAGAATAAAATTAAGTTAATTAAATTAGCTACATTTAACGAAAGCTATTAGTAAAACTTGCAAAAAGGCGCCCTTAAAATTGATTACAAGTATTAAGAAAGATACAAAAATATTAAAAACGCTCCAGAGGATTTACGTAACGATAGGTAAATCCCGGTAAAGGTTTTTTTGGAAAGAGCTTAATAAAGTTGCATTCGACGGAAGAAAGTTAATATAATTTACTATTAAGTTTTAAAAGTTTGTTCGGGAGGTAAAAAGCTGTAATATACGATTTGGAACGGAAAAATAAATTATTATATTCCTTATTACTATAAAAGACCGCGTTAGCAGTTGGTATAAAACTATTTAATTAGTGCTACGGCAAATGTATTATTTCTTTTAGCAATTAATTAACGATTTTAATAATGAATTCCATAACCGATTTAATAAAAAAAATAATAGACGGTCCGCTAACGCCTAAAAAGGGCAAAAACAATAATACCCGAAATGGTAAGCTCGTATAAAACAAAGATAAGCAGTTATTTTGCTTTAATTATGACAAATATGAGTATATAACGAAAAACTGCCTTAAGATATAAAAAAGCAAAAACGGTAAAAACAAAAAAGAAAAACGAGGTTAAAATAATGGCCAGTGTTATAATAATAATAATGGTAATAATAGTTAAAATAACCGAAGTAACAACTTTCGTAATACCCATAGCGGTGGTTAAAGCGAGGAGCAGTTTATCCTTAAAGGCTTAAAAGATTTATATCGATTAGACGGAAAGATTTTTAACGCTTATATTAACGATTAACAACTTTAGGATTTTATGCGATAATATGATAAAATGATTTAAAAAGTTAACCTTATTGTGGCTTTAGTAATTAAAAACGCTAAGGTAGCTGAAATAATTGAAGTTACGGCAGTTAATTGTATTAATTATATAAAGATTAATAGCTCTAAGCGCCTTAAGTTATAAATAACCTAGAGCCCTAAGTTATAGGCGATTTAAAGCTCTAAGTTATAGGGAACTAACTATTTTAAGTTACGATTGTAAGCGCCTAAAAATATTATATTTTAGGCGATTAAACGCCTTAAAGATATAAAAACCGATGGCGTTAGAATTATAACAGTTAATAACGCCGATAATTTTATTAAAATTAAGCCATAAATACCTAAGCGTATTAAGCTCTAAGTAATTAACTACCTTAAAGTAATTAAGTCGATAATTATCAATAACGTTATGCTTTTACATATATATTTATTTATGAAAAATGATAAAAACAAATTACTTTAAAATTCGGATACGAACGTTAATATTACTAATAATATTAGTAATTTTGAAAAGGATACCATATTGGATATTAAGTTTAAGGGAATTTATATTATAATAAACAGAAGGCTTATAATTGCTATTTTAATCGGTATTATAAAGTAACGTTTAAAAAGCTTTTATGAAGAAAATAACGAAATTATAATGAGATATACGTTACATATTAACGATTTTCCGCTAAAAGTGTTTTTTATAAAGATATTTTACAAAAAAAGAGATTACTTAGATAAAAATATTTTGGTTAACCAGAATAGAATTAAATTAATAACTATTAACGTTTTCTGGAAAGGATTTTTCTTATAGCTTTATAGGAAATTAAAGCTTACCGTTAAGGGCCCGGAGTTTTTAAGCGATAGGAACCAATAATAGGGATACGGGTTAAAGAGATTATTTGGTAAGAAAAATAACAGTATTAACGATTTAAGGGACGCCCTTATTAAAGCCTTTAGGTATGGTAAAGTTTTTATAATAAACGAAATCATAAAAAAAATTATTTTTTGATACCGCCGTTTTTATTACCTTAGTACCGAAAGATTAATTTAAACTATTAAAAGGTTTACGGGAATAAACTTAAACCCTAATAATATAAAACCGTTGTCTTATATAACTTGTAACGAAGGAAAAATACGGAAGATACCGTTTATTAACTTTTTTAAAAAAACAACATACGCAAGAAAAATTATTTGGTATAACGTAAATTTAATTAAGTTTATTAGTATCGAAAATAACAGTTATTTCGAGCTTATTATAAAGGATTTGTCGCGTTATAAGGAGTATTACTTATTTAGAATTAAAGACGAAGTTTAAAAAAGCTTATGTATATATATTATACGAATAATTAAGCGTTTGGAGATATTGCCCCTAGATATAGGGGGTAAGAAACGAATAATGCAAATTTTACATCTTAACGGCGGTAAGGAATTCGGCGTAACAAAAATCGAAAACTTTTACGTAATAAAGAGTATCAAATTGGTAATTTTCAGCGCTTATAATTAATATTAAAACGGAATTACGGAACGCGGTATATAATTTTTTCAAAACGAAATACGCGTAATAATAACGTAAATGCGAATATCTATATATTTTTAGAATTTTATAATAAAAATTATAACGCATACCGTTAACCGAATTAATTAATTAATAATAAAAGATATAATACTAATCGAATGTTTTAAGTACGTATTCGAACTTAATAGGTGTTACAAGCTTGATAATAATTACTTTCGCATTTTTAGTAATAGGTATATAGTGTAAATCGATAAAAATTATAGGACTAGATTAAAAAAGTTAGCAGCTTATGGAATAAAGAGAATATTGTTAAGTTATTAAAACATATATAATTATAAGGTATAATTGTTAAAAGGCGGCAAATTACTAATAATATTATACGTTACTATTTATAAGAACCTGGAAAAGTTAGAATAATCTTTTAACTTAAAAGATATTATTTAATTATTTCTGTAATCCGTATAAAAACGTTTGAGGTACCGTTAGGGTTAGAAATAAAGCGTTAAAATGTAAAATAAGAACCATAACGTCGTTTTAAAGGACGATACGACCAGGAAATATAGCAAATTAAGCGAAAAAAAGACGTTAAAAAAAGACGGTCCCCAAGCTGTACGTTTTAAAGCTTTAAATAAAGCCTTAAAGCTAATACATAAGCTAAAGCTAGTTTTAACCCAAAAGGGCGATAATTTAAAAGATTACGACCCGTTCTACTTATTATTATCTAATGTTAACGATAAAAACGATTATAAGCTGTACGTTATAGTGAATAACGGCCCGTTATTAAAGGAAATAATAAAAGGCTCAAGACGCGAGATATGGCTTAAAACTATTTTTACTAAAATTAAAAAAAACTTATACCTTGGAATTTTTTATTCTATAGTAAGTAATAGGGATTATAGGTACCTAATAAACGCTAAATAAGTGTTAAAGAAAAAGTATACGTTTATAAAAAAGTTAAAAAAAATATAAGGCTTATATTTACGCTAAAGAATTTATTTAACAGAAGAGTATTAATTATAGCGAGATAATAGCTAGTATTGCAAAGGTTATTTATTAAAGGATTTTAATGACTTTAACTATTATTTTGAATTAACACATAATTTAAATCGATTTTGTTATTACGTACTTAAATAGCAATCTAAAGAAGGATATTTACATAAAGCTTTTTCCCATATTAAAAAAATATTTCGACGCGTACTTGAAGGATAAAGTTAAATATTAGTTCTTTTTTAAGAAAGTTATTAAGTTAATAAACCTTTTATACGGCCTAAAATAGGCCGGGGCTGTTTAATAGGAAAAAATTAGAAAGATATTAGCAAAATAAGGTATTTGTTTATTGATTTCGGATAACGCCATTTACCGTAACGACTAGTTAAGGGACGTTATTATTTCGTACGTCGACGACTTCCTATTTATGGGCCCTAACTTTTAGCGCTAAAAAAATACTGCTAATAAAATCGTTAAGGACGTACTTATTAAATATTTGGGTGATACGGATTAATACCTAGGCGTACGAATTGTCCGTTCGGTATTTATTGGAAACGTTAAATTAAATTAATAATAGTATATTAAAAAGGTATTAAAGTTACTGGGATTAAATGCTATACGGAAATAACTTACGGCATTTATTAAGAATTACTTATAGTACGCAGTAAAAAATAAAAAAAGCGTGGCCAATAAGGAAAATACTTACGAATATACGAACCTTATAGGAAATTTTAATTTTTCTAGTTACATTAGCAAACCAGGTATAACGTTTATAACGTTAATTTTGGCTAAATTTAAGGGCAACTTATCTTTAAAGTACCAAAAATGTATTAAGCGATTATTACGGTATTTAAACGGTCTTATAAACTTATCGTTTCGGTACCGGAAATTAAACGAAAAATACCCGTACCGGAAGTATAACGACTTAAGCCTATTCGGAGCAGTAGATACGAATTTCGCAAATAGTAAGTTAACGAAGTCCATAACAGGCTACGTGTTTTTCACGGCTGGAATACCCGTTTTGTGGCTTTTAAAGTTATAAGGTATTATTACTAAATGTACTACTGAAGCAGAATACGTAAGGGTTAAAACTGCCGTAGCGGAGGCAGCTGAGATTAGGAATTTCCTAACGGAGCTAAAACTTATGCTAGAGAGCCTTATTCCCATTTTGGAGGATAATATAGGTACGCTAAAATAGGTAATAGAAACTTAAATAACCTGAAGGAAGCGCCATATTTAACTGAAGTACCACTACGTACGGCAGAAGGTATAAGAAGGTAGTATTAATTTCTAGTACGTTAAAAGCAAGGATAACTTAGTAGATAAATTTACGAAACCCCTGGATAGGGCTGATTTC
The DNA here is from genome assembly GCA_004155935.1 of Monosporascus sp. GIB2. NCBI lineage: Eukaryota > Fungi > Ascomycota > Sordariomycetes > Xylariales > Monosporascus > Monosporascus sp. GIB2. The sequence continues at coordinate 7,452 of QJNV01000085.1, read as the reverse complement.
GAGCGATTTGTGGCGAATTTGGGACTTAAGAGGATACAGAATATTAACGGAAATAAGGTTTTAGTTCGCTGACAGATTGAGACTTAGTTGATTGTTTTCGAGGATATAGTGGTCGAGACTACCTAAAGCAAGAGGGCGTGTCGGCAGTTGGTGCTTTGAGGTGCTCCCGGTTAGTGGGTCAGGCTGCAGAATGCAGCCTGGGACACCCTTTGTCTAGAAGAAGCTCTTTGAGCATGGATTTGGATATGTAATGGGAGCTTGGCCCAGACGTTTGTAGTCTAGTTTAACATCAACACACAGTTTGCGCCAGGCTACTGCATTTGATCACTGTGACTGCTGACAGAAATAATTAAAATGATTAAAAGTCTTTGATAATAGTAAATTTCATTCTTACGTTGTAATTAAGCAGAATAACCTATATAATACTTTATGAAAAACTTTAATTTGTTATAAAAAACGAAAATAAAAAACTAAAAAAGAATAATACTGCGGTAATAAAAAAGATATTAAAAATAGAAATATATTAATTAAACTTTAAAAGTGTAAGTATTTATCGTTTTATTAATGAAATTGCGAATATTTTACGAAAAATAAAAATATACCAGCCCGGGAATAAAGTGGTTAAAGATATACCCGAAAAGGTAAAATATATATTATCTAAAAGTACAGGTTACGAATTATTCGTTTTACAGTAATAAAGCGTTAATAATATTATCAAAACGGTACTACCACTAGAGAAAAGCTTGAAAATTACTAAAACTTTTAACTATAGTAAAAAGATAAATTTATATTTAATAAAATTTAAATAATAAAACGCTTTAAATGATGTAAAACGGTTAAATAATCATAATATATCGAAATTAATAATAATTTGTTAGAATATAAAACGTAATCTACGTATTATATAACCCGGATTTACGTAAAAAATTTATTAACAAATATTATATCCTCCTTTTAGTAGGTTATTTCGGCGTTACGAAAATTTTTAAACGATTAACTTAATATTATTTTTGAAAATTATCAAAGCGAAATATTAAAAAATATTTAAAAAACTACCTTAAATATTAAAAGTTTAAAGTGGCATTATATTAATTTTAAAGAAAACTTATTTCATTATTAACCCCAGATTACCTGTTTAAAAAGTTAATATAGATTTTATTAGAGGTTTACCGTTATCTATAAAGCCGTACGACGAAAAAAATTATAAGGTAATTTTTATGGTAATGTCAGTAGTCACAGTGATCAAATGTAGTAGCCTGGCGTAAACTGTGTGTTGATGTTATACTAGACTAAAACCGTCTGGGCTAAGCTCCCATTACATATCCAAATCCATGCTCAAAGAGCTTCTTCCAGACAAAGGGTGTCTCAGGCTGCATTCTGTAGCCTGACCCACCAGTCGTAAGCACCTCAAAGCACTAAATGCCGACAGGTAATAAATAAAATAACGAAATATGCTTATTATATTGTAATAATAACAAGACTTACTATTAACAGTTCAATAGAAATATTTTTTTATTATATTATTAGTTTATATAACACGTTTAACAGCATAGTTTCTAATTATAATTCCTTATTTAAAAGTAATTTTTAAAAGAATTTTTGTAAACTTTTTATTTATAAATAGATATATTAATAAAATGTTATCTTTAACTTTTATAATATTTTTAACAATATTTTACGATTTAAAGTACATAAATTAAATGTTTTATCTATTAGTAATATAGTTTTTATATAATAATAACTATTATTTAATAACTAAAATAACGCTAATAAAAACACTTTTTGGGTATATTTAATAAACTTTACAAAATATCGCGGTTACGTCGTAGTAATTTAACAATTTAAACCCTATTAAAATAACTTTAAAAATATTATTATAAATTTCAATATACGTATAAAAATAATATAATAAAAGCGGCCTTACAAAAAAGTTTCGGAAAAAACAATAAGTAAGATTTCTATCAAATATATTAACTAACAAAAACTCAGCGAAAAGCTGGCCGATAAACATGTTAAACTTTTCTAAATTACAAATAGTATGAATTTAAAACTAGCTTATAAAATACAACTATTACCTCCATATAATAAAATAGATAATATTTTTCTCATATCGTTATTAAAGCTGTAATACAGTAAAAGCAACTTTAAAAAAATGAAAAAAAAATTTAATATAAAAGTAAAAAAGCGCTAAAAAATAAAAATAATACTGGCACATCGACAGAAATATGAAATCAAATAATACCTTATAAAATAAAAGAGTTTCTACTTCGAAAAAAATATTTAAAAACTTCGTAATTACTTATTAAAAACACTTACCATCTTATATAAAACGTTATTAAAACGAGAAAAATAGAAAAAAACAATCTGTACAATAAACAGTATAATAAAAAAAAATCACAATATAAAAGAAATGTTAATTATAGCTTATTATATATTAAAAGGCGTTACCGCTAATTAGTTAAATATATTTACTCTTTAATAAAATCATTATAATTTATTTAAAGATTTGAAAGCGAAGCTAAAATTAATTCCTAACAAAATAGAAACAGAAATTTTGAAACTACTTTAAAACCATTTTAAAATAGTTAAGCACTATTGTTATTATTCTTAATTTTATCCTTATCGTTAAAAATATACAGCTTAATAACAGCAAAAACTTGCTCGAATTTTCCTTTCATAAAAAGCTAATATCGATTAAAAAGAGAAAATTGCTAAATACTTATGTCGGAAACAGTACGAGTATTTTTTGTTTATTTAATATACTCTTAAAAAATTAGAAAAAACGGTCTATAAAATCGTAACGATCGCGCTATTATTAAGCTAAAGTTTTAAGTAACAAACTTAAAAAATACTTATATTAATTGCAAAAAGATTAATATCGAACTAATAACAAAGTAAATAAAACGCTTTTCATAAAAAATTAACGAAGAAACTTACATTATTTATATACCTAATAAACCTTATCGAATTTAGCTTTAACATTAACTTAAGCTTTTTTAATTTATACTTTAAGTTAATAAAAAATACGTAAAAAAATTAAATATAAAACTTATTTTACTTTTACAAAAGTATAATTCTTTTTAATAACTTTAAACTTATCTAGGTTTAAAGAATTAACCTCGATAAGTTTTTAAAATACTTTAACAAACTTAAGTACGACTAAATAGAAAAAAATTAAGATTTATCATTACGAGTTACTCCTATTATTATTAAATAATAATAAAGCTCAAAAATTACCTTTATTATAACCTTACCTCTATTTCGGAAAGATATATATTTATTAATACTTTTCAAAGTTTTATTAATCTTGTAACGATAAACCGGTATACGAATTATAATTATAATATATCAAAAATATGAAATATCGCAAAAATATTTAAAACGAACGATTAGTGAAAAAATAAAAGTTATTCAGAAATATTACAAAATACGATTATATTTTTTATAAAAGAAATCGTAAAAAAAACATGTCGAAATCGTAAAAAGTAAGATTTAAAAATTAAAAACAAAATACGAATAAAAATCTACCTCGTTCTTAATTAATAACAAAGGTATATAAAAAATTCATAACGAACTTAAAAAAATAAACTTGTTATAAATAAATAACAGGTTACATATCGGCGAACGCGAAAATATTAAAAAGAAAAAAAAAGCCAAATTTAAAAAACAATTTATATATGTCGAAAGCGGTATATTAAAAACGTTACAAACTTTCTGCTAGTAAAATTCTCGGTATCTTAACTACTTTACTATAAATTATTCCCAGTATATTATTTATTTAAGAAAATTTATAAAGGTTATGTCGTATTATTAAATATCACGTTTTATCACTTAATTCTATTTATTGTAAGGTTATTACGCCCTTTTAATAAAAGTAATTTTATTAAAACTTTCAATAATAAAGACTTAAAAAGGAGAAAACTTTATTAAAGATTAAGAAGATAAATAAAAAAATATGCGCGTTATAAAAAAAATGTAAAATATATTAAGTATCATCACTATGCAATTGTTATAATATCTTTACCAAGTAACCGCCTTATAAATAATTACTTATTTCCTCTTTATAAAAAAAAGATAAGTCTTAAACTAGTTCTTAATATACACGTATTATTCCTCTTACTTTAATCCTAATATATTTAATAAAAAGCCTTTTAAAAGCTGTTTTATAATACTAATAAAAGTGGTAGCTATAAATTTTTTACCTACTATAATATAAATTCTCTTAAATCTAATATTTAATATGGTATTCTCTTTGAAGTTATTAATATTATTCGTATTAACGTTCCTTCTTAAATCTTAAATAAACTTATCTTTATTATCTTTTATAAAGAAATGCATATATAAAAGCATAGCGCTATCTATAACTATTACTTTAGTTATCTTAAGGTAGTTAGCTATTATAACTATAAGGCATTCAGCCGTCTAAAGCTTAGAACTCTCGGTCGTCTACAGCCGTAGCTTAGGGCAGTCGGTTCCCAATAACTTAAAGCTTTAAATCACTTAAAGTTCAGAGCTTTTAGCTTCTATAGTTCTTTAAGCCATCTCTTAAACCATTTCGTCGTACTACTATATAAAGTTCTGAAGCTGCTGCTCGTTAACGTAAGCGCTAAAGGTTTTTCCATTTAAACGGTACAAGTCTTTCAAATCCTTTAAGATGAACTATTCCTCGTTTTAATTACTATTACGAATGTTGCTACGTTTATTACGAAAGTTATTACTGCTATTACTATTATTATTATCTTAACGCTGGCTACGTTTTCTTTTCTTGCCTTTACTATTCCGCTTTTTTTTCTTTCTTTTAAGGCAATCCTTCGCCAGGTGCCCCTACTTCTTGCAGTTAAAGCAAAATGACTTTTTTTCCTTGTTTTATACGGGCTTATTATCTTAGGTATTTCCCTTACCCTTTTATACATTATGTAATTGTTTATTATTTTTCTTTTTATTAGATCGGTTATAGAATTCGGTATTAAAGTTGTAGATTAACCCCTAAAGAGAATAATTATTACGGTACAAGCAGTGCAGCTCCGCTTAGCTAACGCAACGCTATATATACGAAGATACTTCATATCTTTTAAATAGTTTCTTTCTTTTCTTTCTTATACAACAATAAAATACTTTACCTAAACCAAAAGACGTTTAGCGCCGTAATAATAACATATCTGTCGTAGCATTCATTAAATAGTTTTATATTAATTACTAACGCGGTTTTCTATAGCAGTAAGAAATATAATAATTTATTCCTCCGTTTTAAATCGCATGCTACAGTTTTTCGCCTCGGAAAAAAGCTTTTAAAATCTAATAGTAAATTGTGCCGGGTTTTCTTTATTATAAGTAATCTTATTAAGCTTTTTATTAAAGTAACCTCTACTAAGACTTACTTATCGCTATATAAGTCCTTCGAAGCGTTTTTAACATTTTTGTATCTTTTTTAATACTTATAATTAACTTTATAGGCGTCTTTTTACAAGTTTTAATAATGGTCTTCGTTAAATAAAGTTAATTTAATTAACCTAGTTTTATTTTAGTTTTGTAACTAATTTTTTATCTTAAAATTAAGCGCGTTATTTTAAAGCTTTTGATTAACTTAGCCCGTTAGGTGATTTTCCTTATCTAGGATAAAATTAAAGCGCTTTTAACTTAGTTTACTATTTTTATTACTAGACTTTTTAAAGTTCTTTTCGTTCTTTAAGCTAACGCCTAACTCGTCGAAGTTGTTTAAGCTGCTGAAACTACTACTAAAGAAGCTGTCGCGGTTTTTCTCCTTTTTTAGTAAACCCTTAAACGAATCTAAAGAAAAGAATAAAGAACTATTTGAATTATTAGGGTTATTGCGAGCCACTTCCTTATTCTTAGATAGCTTACTCTTTTTTTCTTTTCGAAGGGTCGAGGTTTTTTGTGGACCACTTCTTAGATTTCGTTTTACCATTTTTTAATAAGTTAATTTCTTTTATATTACTTTTTAGTGCGATAGTTACTTTCTTTTAGCTATTAGTTTTAACTTTAGGTGGTACCCATTATAACGCTTTCGGTTATATATTGATATTATGTAAGTTTTTAAAGCTCCGCGTTTTAAATTGATATATATTTAATTACTATATCATTATATTATTTATACGTTTTATTATAGCGTTATTTCTTTTTCGTTTTAGAGTTTTAGCTTTTTCATTTCCTTTTTAACCTATTAATATTTATTCTTTCGTTCTTTAACGTTGCGTTTGATCCTACTTATATTAGTACTTAAAGATGTATAAAGCCTGTTTAAGTTAGCTTCGATGTGTTATCTTTAGATAAGGGTTTTAAATTAGTCTTTTTCGATTATTAAGGCCGTTTAGTTAATAAAACGTCTTCTTTTAAGGACGCCTCGAAGGTAGGTCTTTTTCTTACCGCTATACTCAATATAGGCTCTTATTCCTCCTTTTTCTCACTGTAGAATTCTTCGTCCTAGAGAACCTCCCCACCGTGTAAAGGTCCGGGTTAAAAAGGAGGAAAGAGGTTGTCAGATAGGCTGTTTTGCTTAGTAGAAAGCTGCTCAGAGTTCTATTACTTGCTTGTAATCGTTAACTGCCTGACTTTTTTTAAAGTCTCGTACTCTCTCCGTTAACTTAACTCTGTAAATAACCATTTCGTATAACGTATTAGGTTATTAATTAACTAGAAAATATTATCGTATTAATAGTAATAGTAATTAAATACAGAGTATTAGCGTAAACTATGTGTTAATACTTTCATAGATTGAAAACGTCTAGGGCGAGCCGCCCTTATATATATAATTTATACTTAAAGGGTGTCCTAGGCTGCATTCTCTAGTCTGAGCCATCAGCTATAAGTATCTTAAAGTATTAACTGCTGATAATTAATTAAAAATTAGAAGTTATCTTAAAGAAAAAACCGTTTAATATATAGTACTACAATTAATGAATTATATAGCTTATTAATGACAATATCGCCTTATTATTAACACAACTACGGTATATAAATATGTATAACTATTAGCTATAAAACGTTCGTAAAAAAAAAAAACCTTATTTAAAGTGAACTATATGTATACTAGCAATATACTAACTAATAAACTAATTAAAACCTTGTTACGTCAAGCTTTTAAACACTTTAAAAATAGTTAGGACTAGTAAATATTAATGAAGAAAAACTATCGTATAAAACCTTCGCCTTTCCGACCTTTAACGAAAAAAGTAAGACTTATGAGCACCTAATAAACGCTAAATAAATGCCAAAAAAAAAGTATACATCTACGAGGAATTTAAATAAGTACAAGGCCCGTATTCACATTAAAAAAATTTACCTAATGAAAAAATATTAATTATAACGAAACGGCAGCTAATATTATAAAAACTATATACTAAAGAATTCTAATAATGTTGTCGGCAGATGTGTTGCACTTGATCTGTGGGCTAGGTGTCTTGATTCCTAGTTCCTGCTCATCTGCAACTGGGG